>JAGFNQ010005404.1:379741-450614 GCA_024364735.1 Boesenbergia rotunda | reverse complement strand
TTGGCAAAGTAGCTTATGAGTTGGAGCTACCCTCAGAGATGTCAGCAATACACAATGTGTTTCATGTCTCAATGCTAAAGAAGCATATCCCATATGCCAACCAAGTGATTGAGCCACAGATGGTACAAGTGCAAGAAGATCTCAGTTATGAGAGTCGACCTAGTCAGATAATAGATCGAGCAGATAAGAAGCTGAGGAACAAAGTGGTACCACTAGTAAAAGTTTTATGGCTGAATCAGAAGTATGAAGAGGCAACTTGGGAATCAGAAGATAGCATGAGGCAAAGGTATCCAGAGTTGTTCTAAGTTCGAGGACGAACTTTTTATAAGGTAGGGAGGATTGTAACATCCAATAATTTCCTAGTAATATTAGGGATTTATAGGAATTTTACTGAATTTTTCTAGTATTTTTAGAAATTAAATAGGAGGAGAAAAGGAAGAAATTTTAGGCTGGGAAGTTGGCTGTTCAGGGTATCAGTCGACTGCTATCGTGGCAGTCGACTGGTGCCGCGGGAGAGAAAGAAAAATAAAGAGTTAAGTGGGCGTGGAGAGATTTGATCCTGCGACCTCTTGAGTCCACGGCTAAAGCAGAAACCAGCTGGGCTAGGGTATCAAGCACAGAAAAGGGAGGAGAGAAATAATGTTGTAACGTAGTTAAGCCTTTTCATTAAGAGGTATATAAACCTCACTTAGGTTGCGTGAAACCCCAAGTTGGAGCCGTAGCCGCGCGTGAGAGAGAGGAGAAGGGAGGGCTGCGAAACAAGGGATTTTCAAGGGAGCTCTTCTTCTTCTTCTTCTTTTCCCTTGAGTAGAAGCATCTAGGGTTCCTTCCTAGGGCTAAAGGTGGAAGCTTTTTACAAGGAGGAAGAAAAAGATTTTGTTAGGGGGTTTTCTCCCTGTTTTTGTGAGTTTTCTTCAAGAACGATGTAAGTAAATCGCTCACCTGCAATAGGAGTAGTTTCGCTTCGAAATCCTCATTGTAGAACCCTAGTTTTCGAAAGTAGAAGCATGGTTAAGAGAGTTTTGCTATTCTATGTTTTAGCTATTAAAGTTGCATGTTTTAGCATGTCAGAAATTCAATTTGTTGTATTGAATGTAAGTAGGCCAAGCATGATGAGTTTTTATACTTTTGAAAAGACCAAAAAGTGAATTTGGGTTAAGGAGCACACAAGATGCTCCATGGAAGTTAAAGTGAGAAAAGGAAAGGTTTTTAGCATGAAAATATATGCAAAAATAAGTAAAGTGATAAGTTTAAGTATGGTAAGTAAGAAAAGTATTTTACTTTGAGAAAGAGACATGTACCGGGCAAATGTAAGGCCCATCGAAAGTTAGAAAGTAAAGTTCTAATAGGGTGCGGTGGCTAGCTACCTCGCAACCTATTAGAAAAGCGCGCAATTGGTACACCGATACCATGGTACAATGTCAAGGCCTAAAGAGAAAGTTGATTACTATTTTCAAGTATATAAGTATGATCAAGTAGTTTCTTTTGAGAAAGTGTTTAATTATTAGATGTGTACCTTGATACAATGCAAGCATGATAAAGTAGTTCAAGTAGTAAGCATGGTTAGTTGTGTACATTGATACATTAACAAGCATGATAAAGTGTTTCAAGTTGTAAGCATGTTTAGTTGTAAGTTTTGAAGTAAGTAAAGGTTTAAACCATTCTTTGAAATGAGCATGTTTAGTATTGACATCATGATTTTGTGAGTAGGGATTTACTTACTAAGCATTGTGCTTATTAGTTGCATTTTCCTTCTATTGCAGATAAAGGAAAAGAGAAAGCGTAAGTTGGGAGGCGACAGGACTTGCATTGGTGCTCGGTGGCGGTGGAACCGTGGAAGAGTGTTTGGGTTGAGTATTAGTAAAGTTAAACATTTAGAAACATACAGTTTCATGTCTTAGTCGTGTTGAGTATGAATAAACCATTTTATTTCCTATTAGTAAAGTTAAATGTTTAGAAACATATAGTTTCATGTCTTAGTCGTGTTGAGTATGAGTAATCTATTTTATTTCCGCATGAAGTCAAGAGTTGGTACAAACTTTAGTATATTTATGCAAGTGTTTTGTTAGTTTTGTTAAACTCCGCAAAGTTTCAATTTCAAGTTGTGGGATTGGTTTTGAGTTGCTAATATGCTTAATAAACTAGGGTAGAATATAGATTTGAAGTTATATGCTAATGTGAAGTGATAGTATGTGATTTGTGGATGTTTGAAAGTGGTTATCAGGTCTGAAATGCAGGTTTTCAGGCATGCCAGTCGACTGGTACAGAACCAGTCGACTGCCCTATCGAACAGAAAGTTTCTGTTCGATGCACCAGTTGACTGCCAAGAGGCCAGTCGACTGGTGCCGCGCCCAGAAATTTGCTGTGGCCGATACCAGTCGACTGGCTATATAGCAGTCGACTGGTACCATTGCAGAGAAGTTGTGTAGAGTAGCTGGTCAGTGCTTTAGTGTTACAACTAAGAGGTCTAGGGGTCAATTCCTGGCAAAGCAAATAAGATGAAAGTTGTTTTGTTTTTTTTGAAAAAAAAAGAGAAGGAAGAGAAAAAAAAAATTTTAGAGCAAGTTAAGAGAAGTCAAGTAGTAGTAACTTAAAGCATAAATTAGTAGATAAAAGTCGGGTCGTCACAGATCCCATAAGGCTACGGCCAAAGAAGGCCTAGTGCCTCGCCAAGACCTGGAAGCCAATTTCTGAAATTCAAATTCAAATTATCTTTTGTCAAATTCGAATCTAACACAAATTTCAATTAAATCTTAGATTTAATAATGGAAAATGATTCAAGCATCTCACAATACACCTATAAGGCAATCATGCTTGTTGTATTGATACATCTAAAATGGGTGAGATGTTAAGGACTAATGAATTGAAAAATATTTTTCAAAATTATTTTTCAAAATTGTTAGAATATTTTCCTAAAAATATATTTTTCAAAATAAAGCTTTAACATAATAATGTTTTTATGGAATTCATACTTGTCTGATTGATTATATATATTACACATTTTTCAAAAAGGTATATTGTTTTCAAAAATTGATTGACTCACGCAATTAGACACAAGCCTCTTAGGACAACACTAAAGTTCCTTAGGGCACTTAGATAGAGTCAAACGGCATTGATGCAGGGGGATTTAAATACTTATGTCTTTCAAAACCAATATTCTTAATTTTGAAAAAAAAATATTTTCAAATGTATTGTTAAGTACTTAATTTCTCAAAAAATATACTTATATTTTTTCAAAAAGGGATTTAAATAATCTTTTAAAAGTACTTGCACTCCTTACAAATCATCTTTTCAAAGTACTTATATTTTAAACCTAGAACATTTTTCAAATTTATGTAATTTTTTAAAAAACAAAATTGCACAAAGTATTTTCAAAACAAAAATTCAAAGTTTTTTATTGTTGATGCAAGTTTTTTTGATGCATGACAAAGGGGGAGAGAGTGCTTAAGTTAGAATTTTTTTTCAGTTAGAAAATTTTTTACTCTCCCAAAACCTATACCTTTTAGTTTTTCTATCCCAAGGATATTAATTTAGCCCCTTAAACCAATCTAACTTAAGTTATTGTCAAACATCAAAAAGGGGGAGATTGTTGGTGCAAGTTGCATCAATGATGTTCTCCTTTATGTGTTTTAATGTTTGACAATATACTTAAGTCAGTAATATATTGAACAGACAAAGGGGAGCGAAGGAGAAGTAACCTAAGCCTGAGAAAAGTCCTAGTTAAGCTAGGCATGGAAACCCTAAGACCTAGCGAAGGGCCGCTAGGCTCTGGCGAAGGGCTGCCAGAACGAAAAAGACCTAGCGAAGGGCCGCTAGGCTCTGGCGAAGGGCTGCCAGAAAGAAAAGACCTAGCGAAAGGCTGCTAGGCACCTGACGAAGGGTTGTCAGGAAAATAAGTCCTAGCAAAGGGCTGCTAGGCACCTGACGAAGGGCTGTCAGGGGAACAAGTCCTAGCAAAGGGCTGCTAGGCACCTGACGAAGGGCTGTCAGGGAAACAAGACCTAGCGAAGGGCTGCTAGGCACCAAGCGAAGGGATGCTTGGTATCCAAGACCTAGCGAAGGGCGGCTAGGCAAAAGTCCACCCAAAGGACCGGGCGGCAACCATCTCCTGAAAGGAGTAGGTGAAAGGCGCTTTCTTGGGGGTAGGAGTTTGCGTCGGTTCGACCTAGGATTGCATGCCAATCCGAAGTCTGAACCAAGTCCTTAAGCCTAACATTGTATGTATATGTGCTTTGTATTTGTGTATCTTGTAGGTACCAAGAACCGGAGACAAAGCAAGTTGCTGAAAAAGGCTGTTGGGGGCGCTCGGAGTGTTGGGGGCGCCCGGAGCAAGGTATAAAGCCAGTCTTGGGTTTAAGCCATGGTTGGGGGCGCCCGGAGTGTTGGGGGCGCCCGGAGCAAAGAAGAAAATGTAGTTTTTATGTGTGTGCGTGCAGAACAGGTGTCATTGAGGGCGCCCGGAAGGACCAGGGCGCCCTGGTTTGAACCTGTCTTTGCTGTTTCGACTCATAAACATAGATAAGCCCTTATGAGGGCTCCCGAGATGTCCAGGGCGCCCTGGTCAAAGATCTTATCAGCTGCGGCGAGGTGGACGCCAGGATAAGAGTTGACCGGGTTTTTCGGGGCGCCCCCGTCGACCAGGGCGCCCCCAGGAGGGCTATAAAAGGGGCTTCGACCCCTCTTCTTCCAACACACTTCCTAACTGCGATTCTATTCATTCCGACCGATGACAACGTGCTAAAGATGAGGCTCTGCGACCGGGAGGCTCCAGGAGGAAGTGCGCGGCACTTCGGAGGTCTAGATCGGCCGAGCTTCACATTTTTGCTTGGTTTGCAATTAATTACAGTATTTATTTTTCTTTATTATTGCTTGTAATCTTGCACTGTAAGTCGGGTTTCTTCGCCTCCGGAAATTCCGGAAAGGAGACTATTAGTGGACTCAACGCCGAGTACATAGGCCTTGGACGTACTGACCCTGGGGGGTTGGGAACCAAGTAAATAAACCTGCCGTGTCCCCTGTTTTGCTTTCTTTTATTTTATTTTTATGTTTCCGCTGCACTAACGCTCTGAGTCCAGAAGTCTTACGAAATATTTACGAAAGTTTTCACGATCGATATTCACCCCCCCCTCTATCGACGGCACCGGTCCTACACGCAGCTCCAGTAAATGAAGGCTGATATGGATGACCAGCTACCCAACTGCGCCACTCCTCATGCCGAGTCTCCTGTCTGGTGCGGACCCCCGAAACGTCAGACTCGACTACCAGTAGTCTGCGGTCAAAAGTCTGAAACCCAGCCCGGACCTCCTCCTGCCAGAGCATTCTCAAATGAAGATCATGCTGGATGGTCCGGTCATGCTCTGAAATCTGCCAGCGCAGGTCTGGATCTAGCTCATAGTTGTAGTCAGCAGCAGCGGTGGGCGCCTCCTGATGCGCAGCCGGAGCTGCGGGTACCTGTACGTGTGTGCCCCTGGGTAGCTCACCAAGACCCCGCCCGTCCTTCCATATCAAAGCCTGATCGTCTAGCCCAACAACAATACCAGATTTGACAAACACGCGTTTGCCCAATCGGCAATCCTGTCTAACCATGGGCACTGTCCAGCCCTTGGTCACGTCAACACCTACTAACATAAGCCAGTCAGTGATGACATGACCGAACGACATATAGATAGTGCGACGATTGGGCTCTCGATAGGAAATAATCGACTGAAAAATGCTCTCCATAATGTCAAAGTCAAGGCGGCGGTGCATGCCATAGAGCATCAAGCAGTGATACGGGCAGATCTCGGTCAAGGGCTTTGAAGTTATTGGCAAGATGCAGTTCGTGATTATCTTGAAGAGAATGTAATCAACAGGGGAAAGACAGAGGGTCGCAAAAGTTGGAAAGTCAGGCCCTAACTCGTCAAGACTAGCTGGTCGAAGATGGCCAAAGAAGTGCTGATATATGGTGTCGGGGGTGACATCCGCAAAAGGAGGCAATAAGGGGTCGGGAAGCTCTGGGTAGATCGAATAAAAATTAGGCGACCGACGCTCGCCTAGATACTCTGCCAAGATGTCATAGGAGAAGTCAAGGTTCCTCATAGCTACTCGAGTAGTGAAATCAAAGCCACCTTGAGGGCCTTGTTGGAGATTATTGTAGAACTCAGAAACAAGGTCATAGTGATTATTCGTTCGACGGACAGAAGAAAGCCCAGGTTGTAAAAGGTAATCTCCTCCATAATGGAGGGACAATGCTCGGACAAGAAGGGACCATCAATTGATCGGCAAGAAAGCAGCTTGAAGGTTCGAGACTGGAACGCTTGCTCACAAGCAGCGTTCGGGAACCTGGAACTCGACGAAGGCTGAGGCCTTCGAGAGGGCGCGGAAGAAGAAGGGCCTTTGCCATTTGCGGACCCTTCTGCGGGTTCCTTGCCCTTGGATGACTTCCTAAGGGTTTGAAGAATTGATCATGACAGCAAATTGAATCAAATGAAGTAAATCAAATATTGATCAAATCATGACACAAGTTGATAATCATGACACAAATTCAAAGATCACAAGATTAAGGTTTGATCAAATTGGTCAAGACAAGGTTTAATCAATGAACCAATCAGTGAACATAAGGGTTAAGGCATTGATCAAATTGGTCAGGACAAGGTTTAATCAATGAAATAATCAGTGAAGTTTTAGGTCAAGACAAGGGAGGTCACGGTAAGAATAGGGTCGCAGCACAAAACGAAACCACAAGGAAAAAACATGATTAGCGCAGATATATGATTGATAACTATAAGAATGATAAACACCAAAAGAAAATCGCAAAAAATGCTTACTTTGGTACCATCAAGTCGATTGAGAAGAAAAAAGAAGAGCTCGCAAGGAAACTTAGCAAGATCGCACACGCACGGGAAGGAGAAGAGCTCACGCGAAGAAGCTTGCACACACACTCGCAGGGAACCAAGATCTCCTCGCTGGACTTTCAGGAACTCACGCAGGAGGAGGGGACGCAGGAAGAGAACTCACGCATAGGAAGAGAATGCGCAAGAAGAGGGTTACGGCGCAAGGGGTTTCGGCGCTAGGGCATGGGAAGGAGGGTTTACACGAAGTTAATAGGTTGGTGGATCGGTCCACCAACCACAATTTAATGTGATCGAACGGATCACCGTTCGATCTGGGAGCACCCAGACCGATCAGGCCCCAGCCTGATCGAACTGGCCTGGTCCTGATCGGTAGGGTGACCGATCAGGCAGGCTCCTGATCGATCGGCTGATCGATCAGGAAGCGAACAGTGGGTTTTCGAAATTTTCTGTGAGCCTCCTGATCGGTCTGTGGACCGATCCACATAGTGAGCCTAATCGGTCTGTGGACCGATCCAGGCCAACACAGAGAGATTGCAGAAGGATATCGCAATTTGGCTGGACCGGTCAGTTGGACCGATCAAACATACTCCTGATCGGTCCGGTGACCAATCAGGCTCCCTGAGATTTCCTGATACGATCTGAAATTTCAGATTTAGACTCCCTATCGATATCTGATAAGATCTGATGTAAATTATCGAACTTGGAAGTGTTCCCATGACTATAATTGATCCTCTAACAAGGATCAAAGGTCCTTATGGATTTGATAAATCACTTTGCTCCACCCAAATGGAGTCAAACTCAATCAACAAACATCCACTCAATTTTAAACAAGTTTGTATCCAAATAAGGTCTCCAATCAAGTTTCCTTGATTGGAATGTCCAAGTATGATCATGGAGCCAAGTACACATATGTTATGCATTGGTTTTTCCCATACTTGGTCACCGTAGTGATCATTATCTCGTCAACCTAATTTCTCAAGGGATGCAATGACATTTCGAGAAATTAAGTTGATCCTAGCATCTCACCCCATTTCTAACAAACAAAAACGTTTTGTTAACCTTATAGTTTATGTGAGATGTCCCCAAGTTACCCAATTGTTCCCAACAATTCGAAATATCATGAAGGGTCTTGAATGTGTTTAAATCCTATGAAGCACGACACATTCCCAATTCCTTTCTTAAGAAACTAAATTCATTCTCGGGAAGTAGTTTAGTGAAAATGTCCGCTAGATTCGATTTGGACTTGACATATGAGAGTACAACATCTCCTCTAGCAACATGATCCCTAATGAATTGGTGACGCACTTCAATAATGTTTAGTCCTCGAATGATGGACTGGATTCTTAGTTAGGTAATTGTGCTAATGTTGTCACACAACACTTGCACACCCTTGTAACTTAATCCATAGTCCACTAGAGTATGAATCATCCACAACAATTGCGATATGCTCTCTCCCATAGCAATATATTCTGCCTCGGTCGTGGAGAGAGCAACACAATGTTGCTTCCGACTTGACCAACTTACTAATGATGATCCTAAAAATTGGCAACCCCCACTTGTGCTTTTCCGATCCAACTTGCAACCAGCATAGTCGAAATTGGTGTAGCCAATTAGGTCAAACGATTGGTATGGGGGTACCATAGACCAACACCAATTGTGCCCTTAAGGTATCTCAATATTCTCTTAACAGCAATTAAATGAGATTCCTTGGCACAAACTTGATACCTAGTGCACATACCCACAGCAAAAAGAATATCAGGTCGACTGGCTGTGAGGTATAGCAGACTACCTATCATACTTCGATAATGAGTCAAATCAACAGGTTTACCACTCTCATCATTGTCTAATCTTGTGTTTGTAGCCATGGGAGTGGTTACCTCTTTTGAATCACTCATATTGAATTTTCGAAGCATTTCTTGGGTATATTTGATTGATGCACATGGATTCCATCTCATGTTTGCCTGATTTCAAGTCCAAGGAAGAAAGTCAACTCTCCCACTAGACTCATCTCAAATTCACTCTCCATGTGTCCAATAAACTCATTTAAATAGCCCTTGTTGTTTGAGCCACAAATAATGTCATCGACATATACTTGGGCTACAAATATATTGTCACCATCTCTTCGTAGAAATAGCGTAGGGTCTATTTGGCCTCTAACAAAGCCTTTTTCAATAAGAAATGTCGATTATCGCTCATACCAAGCTCGTGGTGCTTGTTTCAGGCCATAGAGCGCCTTTTTGAGCTTGAATACGTGGTTTGGGAATTCGATACTCTCAAACCCCAGAGGTTGTTCGACAGAGACCTCTTCTCTTATTAAACCATTTAGGAAAGCCGATTTGACATCCATTTGATATAGCTTGAAATCACAATGTGTTGCAAATGCAAGCATCAATCGGATAGACTCTAACTGTGCCACGGGAGCATAGGTCTCATCATAATCAAGGCCTTCTACTTGACTGTAGCCCTTGGCTACTAATCGTGCCTTGTTTCTTATGATTTCTCCCTTATGGTTTAATTTATTTTTGAAGACCCATTTGGTTCCAATAATGGTGGTCTTCATAGGTCTAGGGACTAAGTCCCACACTTGACTTCTTTCGAATTGACCTAGTTCATCTTGCATGGCAATGATCCAATCGAGATCATTTAATGCTTCGTCAATTTTTCTAGGTTCAATTTCGGAAATTAGGGCAACTTCATTAGCCTCATTCCAGAAGAATGATCTAGTCCTAACCCCATGATGGATGTCTCCAACAATCTAGTCTTGGGGATGGCTAGAGGCTAACCTAGTTGTCCTAGGAGTTGGTGGTGCTTCTTGACTGGTTTCACTAGACACCGGCTCAGCCTCTGGATCTGGCTGATCGATGGGTTGTCTAGGCTCACCATCATCAGACTCATCACAAACATTTGGACTTTCATCCAAACCTAGTTGCTTGAGTTTGAATTGAGCTCCATTGACATCTTCTGGTTGATCATTTGCTTTTGGAATTTCTTCAAAGACAACATCAGAAGATTCTTCAACCAATCTAGACTTCTTGTTGTAGACTCGGCAGGCTTTGCTAACAAGGGAGTACCCGACCAATATCCCTTCATCAGCCTTTGCCGTGAACTTTCCAAGGTGGTCCTTGGTGTTTAGGATAAACACTTTACAACCAAACACCCTAAGATGTTTAACCATAGGTGGTTTTCCAAACCAAAGTTCATGGGGAGTCTTTCCTAAGAACCTATGGATGAGGACTCGGTTTTGCACGTAGCAAGCTGTGTTTACAGCTTCGGCCCACAAGTACCCCGGTAATGAGTACTCATTGAGCATGCTTCGTACAGCCTCTTGTAATACCCAGTTCTTCCTCTCTACAATACCATTTTGTTGTGGTGTTCTAGGAGTGGAGAACTCGTGTCTATACCCTCTATCTTGACAAAACTCTAAAAATCATTGGTTTTGAAATTCACCTCCATGATCACTTCTAATTGTCTTAATCGTTGATGATTTTTCATTTTCAACTCTTCTACAAAATGAAATAAAAACATCTAAAGTTTGGTCCTTATATTTTAGAAAATACGTCCATGTATATCTAGTAAAATCATCAATGATAACAAAACAATATCTACTACCATTCAAGGATATGATAGTGCTACAATCAAACAAGTCCATATGAAGTAAATCCAATGTGGTAGAAGTACTTACAGTGTTTTTACCTTTATGTGCAGATTTTGTTTGCTTACCCATTTGACATGCATCACAAAGTTTGTCCCTTTCATACTTAATGCTTGGTAAGCCACGAACTAAACCCTTGTTGGCTAACTTCCGGATATTCTTCATGTTCACGTGTGCTAGTCTCCAGTGCCAAAGGGTGGACTCATCTTCTCTTGACATGAGACACTTAGCAAAAGTATTAGTAGCACTTTTAAAAGAAACTTGGTAAATGTTATCTACTCTTGTTCCTACTAGTACCGTGTCAACATTGTCATGTTGTCTAACTAGACATTGACTTGATTGAAAATCAATTGTGTAACCCGCATCACACAATTGACTGACACTTAGGAGATTAAATGTCATCCCCTTGACTAGAAGAACATTCTTAATCCTAAGACATTTAGATATTTGAATGTCTCATATTCCTATGACCTTAAGACTACCATTGTTACCAAATGAAACATTACCTCTACTTTTTCTTTGAAAGGTGGTGAATAAGGATCTATCACCAGTCATGTGTTTGGAGCACCCACTATCAACGAACCAAGTTGATAGATGCTCCCCCTCAATCACAACCTATACAATTCGAAAAATAGAAGTTTTAGGTACCCAAATCTTGGGACCTAAAGCACCTACTAAGCAAGACTTAGGCACCCATGCCTTGACTACTTTTCTTTGAACCCTAGGTGTCTTAGATTGTCTTACATTAGTCCTAGACATTAAGGATACAAATGATGGTTCTTTGGGTCGGTAACCTATACCGGCCCTATTGTAGACTGCCCTTTGAGCATTTAGGATCATGTCTAAAGTCTTTGAGCTTGTTGAGAATTTCTCAAGAACACTCTTGAGTGTCTCAACTTCACTCTTCAACGATTTATTTTCATCCTCAAGCATCTCAACATGTAAATCATCTACATCTTCATCCCTAGAGGATTTTAACTGTTCAACTTCTAATTGCAATGATTTAACCTTAATTTTTGACTTTTTCAACAAATTGGTTAAGCATGCAATTGTTCTATAGCATTTTTCAAGTTCGGGAGTGATTACCTCTTCATCATTCGAAGATGATGAAGCCGCGTTTGAGGAGTCGGAGGATTCATCACTGCTCTCATCTCCCTCAAGTGCCATGAGTGCCACATGCCGTGTATTCTTTTCATCCTTCTCTTCATCGGATGAACTTGAGGAGGATTCATCCCAAGTGGCCTTCAATGCCTTCTTCTTCTTCTTGGATTTATCCTCCTTCTTCATTAGCTTTGGGCATTCACTCTTGAAGTGCCCTTTCTTACTACATTCATAACACGTAACATTAGACTTATCAATCTTAACTTCACTAGGGTTACCTTTACCCTTGAAGCGCCGACTCTTCCTCATCATCCTTCTAACAAAATTTACCATCTTGGAGGATGAAGACCCGCTGCCATCTTCCTCGGATTCGGATTCGGATGAGGATGAGGATGAGGATGAAGATGAAGAGACTTCCTTCTCCTTCTTCTTCTCCTTCTTCTTCTTAGTCTTTTCTCTTGCAACTAAGGCAATCCCCTTCTCCTTGGGGCCTTTGTTAGCCATCTCATGTAGTTCCATCTCACAAAATAAATCATCTAACTTTACAATTGATAGATCCTTAGAAACTTTGTAGGCATCCATCATGGATGACCACAAAGCGTTCCTTGGAAAAGCTTTAAGCACATACCTTACAAGGTCGCGGTTTTCGACCTTTTCATCAATAGAGTGGAGACCATTTAATACCTCTTTGAATCTGCTGTGGAGCTCACTTACGGTCTCACTCTCTTTCATGGAGAGGTTTTGTAGTTGGTTGAGGAACAAGTCCCTCTTGGCGATTCTTGAATCTCGGGTTCCCTCGTGGAGTTCAATAAGTTTATTCCACAAATCTTTTGCACTTGTAAAGGGACCAACCTTGATGAGTTGGTCTTTGTTCATGCCACATTGTAAGGTCACCACCGCCTTCGCATCGGCTTCACTCTTCCGAGTTTGCTCAGTCGACCACCGCCAAGATTCCAATTCTTTTCCTTCATCATCCTTTGGAGGGGAAAACCCCTCCTTCACAGCGAACCAAGTGTTGATGTCCATCATTAGATAGTACTCCATCTTCGATCTCCAATATTGAAAATCTACTCCATCGAAGAAGGGAGGTCGGGTGGTGGAAAAACCTTCTCTCAAAGCCATTGTAGTTGACTCTCGGTTGTTAATCCGCTTGTATAGAGCCCCAAGCTCTGATACCACTTGTTGGAACTTGGATGGCTAGAGAGGGGGGTGAATATAGCCAGACACCGAAACTTAGCACTTTGTAAAGTTTTCTTCTCTTAAAAGTTTAGTAGCATAGCGGAAGCAATAAAAACAGAGTATGCAGAATTTAAACCCTAAGCTAAGAACAACCACCAAACGCTAACAAAGAGGATTTACAAGGTTCGGGGATAACTTGCCCCTACTCCTTGGCGTGCCCGTAAGGTGGGTGATCCCTTGATCGACGGCAGTTCAAGCCTCGGAAAATCGGGATAAAATGCAACCTCCTTCTCGGTGGAGTAACCTCTCCACAGCGTTTCGAAATGAATCAAGTATAAAGCACAGGAAACACAAGAAGGATCTTACTTAGCACTTAGAACCACAAGAACACAAGCAAACTTCTCCAGAGCTCCACTCAGCGCAGATCTCACGCAAGAACTCCCTTCTTTGTGTCTTCTCGCTGATGGACTCGCCAAGCTTCTTGTTTCTCTTCCAAGTGCTCAAGTAACAGACGGTTGCTTCATGAATCACAGTCGCTTAGTCAAGAGATGATGGAACAGAGTTGTCTCAAGAGCACAATGTCGAGAACTTCGTTGTGTTAGTTTCAGAGTTGTTGTTGAGACTTGTTCGCCACCAAACGCTTAAGTCTCAGCTCACTCATCACTAGGTCACCACCTCACTGCAGCCTCCAGCTGCTCACCTGCAACAGCCAGCTACCACTGAGCTCTCCTGGACTCCCTGAGCTTCCCTCAGCCAAGCCCTAGTCAGCAGCTCCAGCAGTGTCAGCATCCGTTGCAACCTGAGATGGAAAACGGACAAACCTGCTCCAAGGAAAGACACCCATTGACTCTCCTTGAGTGTTTGAATCCATTCCTGTCACCTGCACACTTGATCAGATCATTAGCACAGCAAATCAAGCAGAGAATCAAGTATCATAGATTAAGAGCAGAGAAATCAGATGTGTTCAGTCGTGATCAGAGCGCCTGATAGCGTGTTTGAATTAAAGTGATCGGTCACCAGACCGATCAGAGAGCCTCCTGATCGGTCACCAGACCGATCAGGGTGGGTTCAGACCAATCAGGCTCCATCCTGATCGGTCCCCAACGCTTAATCAGAAATCGCGATTTCTCCGGGACCGATCCCAAGTTGTGGATCGGTCACCAGACCGATCCACCCCTTTGCAGAATGATTTCTTAGTTTCGCAGTCCAACCCTCCTGATCGGTCACCAGACCGATCAGGGCATGCTCAGACCGATCATGCTCCATCCTGATCGGTCATAGTGAGGAACTCGCGACACTTGATCGTTCACCAGACCGATTTCAACAGTATCCCGGATCGGTCACCGGACCGATCAGGAGCTAAGCAGTAAGGTTACCAAAAACCCACTGTATGCTCCCTGATCGGTCACTAGACCGATCAGGAGTTGAGTAGGAAGTGAACTCTAAGCTCCCTGATCGGTCACCAGACTGATCAGGAGCTGAGTAGTGAATGAACTCTATGCTCCCTGATCGGTCACCAGACCAATCAAGAGCCGAGCAGTAAGTTCCCAAACTCACTGTATGCTTCCTGATCGGTCACCAGACCGATCAGTCATAGCTGGATCGGTCACCAGACCGATCCACAAGGGAACTTCGTGCCAACTTCCCTGATCGGTCACGAGACCGATCCAGGCAAGCCCAAATGCACTCCAAGTCACGAGAACAAGCCTCCAGCCCTTCTCTAACTCGTGCCATGCCCAGTCTCACTCAACGGGTCTTCAACCTAGCCCTCCAAGCTAGGACCTGGCCCTCCAAGCCGGGATTTCATCCAACCTAGCCCTCCAAGCCGGGATTTTTTCAACCTTGCTCTCCAGGCTAGGACCTGGCCCTCCAAGCCGGGATTTCATCAACCTAGCCCTCCAGGCTAGGACCTGACCCTCCAAGCTAGGATTTCATCACCCTAGCCCTCCAGGCTAGGACCTGACCCTCCAAGCCAGGACTTTTCTCACCTAACCCTCCAGGTTAGGACTTTTCCACACCTAGCCCTCCAAGCTAGGATTTTTCCACACCTAGCCCTCCATGCTAGGATTTTTCCACACCTAACCCTCCAGGTTAGGACTTTTCACAGCTAGCCCTCCAAGCTAGGATTTTTCCACACCTAATCCTCTAGGTTATGACTTTTCACACCTAGCCTTCCAAGCTAAGATTTTTCCACACCTAACCCTCCAGGTTATGACTTTTCACACCTATCCCTCCAGGCTAGGATTTTTCCACACCTAACCCTCTAGGTTAGGACTTTTCACACCTAGCCCTCCAAGCTAGGATTTTCCCACACCTTACCCTCCACGTTAGGATTTCATCAAACCTAGTTCCACTAGGTATGCCTAGTCCACGACCAGGACTTAATCCCAATCATCTCATCAACCTAAACTAAAATTGATGTCAACACCAAAATAATAATCAGGGTCAGACTGCATCAACAGTTTTGATAAGTGGCAAAGGGTTCAAGTTAAGCTGGTATGGTGTACTGATGAAGTTGTTGTGATTGCTGAAAAGTCCTAGGTAAGCTAGGCAAGAAGTCATGACTTGCAGGGTTGATCACAAAGTCCTGGTCGGGGATCGGGCAATGACGATTTGGCAAGTGAAGTCGGGCACAAAGTCTTGGTCGGGGATCAGGCAACAAAGACTTTGTGAGTGAAGCCGAGCACGAAGACGTGGTCCAGGGGGGTTGAGCAGAAGACTTTGTCGAGCGGGATCGCAGATAGGAGTCGAGACAGGTCAAGGTCGATCGTCATCGAGTTTCTAGTTCTAGGTTCTCGGAAGCCGAGAAAAAGTCCAACCGGATGTTCCGGGTGGTAACAAGTAAACTCTCCGAAGAGGAGTAGGTGAGGATGCGCTCCTCGGTGAGGGAATAGTAGGCATCTTCCGACCTAGGGTTTCGAGCGAAACTTGAAAGTTAGGACTAAGACAGCACTGGCTATAATTCATACATGTCTTAATTCTATATTTTATTATTGTATGTTTGGAACTGTCGCTTATTGCAGCTAAAAAGAGATAGCAGTTGACTAGGGCGCCTGAATGGGACTCAGGCGCCTTAGAGGTGGCAGTGGGCGGCTAAGCTGGCACAACGATCTGGCTTACGTGGCAAGTGCTAAGTGGAGGATCCACAACGGCACTCAAGCGCCAAAAAGGGACTCAGGCGCTTGGCCAAGATAATGTTTGACCGAATAGCGGATAGAGTTTTTGGCCAGTACACTGCAGTGAGGGCTCCTGAGAGGTCATTCAAGCACCAGAGTAAGTAGTAAAAAAAGCGATCGAGTGTAGCAGTTCATAACAACAATTCTATGACTACAATCAGTTTCTTCTTCTGTGTGTTGCACGACCGAAGTTTCGATAAACGCTGAAACGCCATCCGACTCTCCGAACGAAGATCTTCCTTTCATTTCAAGAGTCGGTATAATTATTTTTCTTTTATTGCACACTTCAGTTCTGTAATTTGTAATATTCTTGTTATTATTAGTATTGCCCAAAGTAAACGATCAAGAATCATGGGCCTTGTAGTAGGAGCCAGTCAAGACTCCGAAGCAAGTAAAATCAACCTGAGTTAGCGATCGTGCTATATTTTATTTTTCGTTGCTTCCTATCTCTCTCTAACTCTGACACTTACTCAAACCTTAAGCTTCCGCTGTGTACTCTATCATCGTTGAGTTTTAAAATCCGAAGTTTCGTTAAGAGATATTCACCCCCCCCTCTATCGCTCTATCTTGATCCTGCAATTGGTATCAGAGCGGGGGCTGCTCAATTTTGGTGAAACCACCACTTGAACACTTTTCGGATTTTTTGTAATTTTTTTTAAAAGGAGCAATTTTGCCATCATGCTGAAGTTTTCTTTGTCGTCTTTTATTTTAACTCGACAATGGTTCAATCACCACTCGAGCGCATTTCTTTTTATCCTACAGTGCTAATCCAAAACAAAATTCTTGGTACATTCTTTTGTTTTTTGTTTTTGCAAGTTCGGATTTCTCTCTTCTATCCATATGGCCTTACAAGAGGGCTACAATACTACTCGCCCCCTCTCTTCTCTGGGGAATACATCGGGTATTGGAAGAGTCAGATGGAAGTCCACTTGAAAATTTAGGTGGGCATGTGGATAATAATCCAAACTGAATTCGACATTCCAAGAGACGAGCAAGGGGTGGTACTAAGCTATGACAAATGGGATGTCACTGCCAAAAAGAGAATCAATGTTGACGTAAAGGCGACACAGACTCTCTAATGCGGATTTACAAAGGAGGAGCTTAACCATGTTGGCCCTTTCAACAGCGCCAAAGAACTCTGAAACAAGCTGATAGAACTTCACGAAGGAACCTTCGACACTAAGGTAGACGTCGCGACCTGTTGTTAAATAAGCTTTATAATCTAAAAATGCAGGACAGAGAAACTGCTTCCCAACTGTAGCGACCCGCCTTCTCTACCTTAGACGGTCTGCTACTTTATCTACTATCTTGACTCTACTGCACGACTAAGAATGCGGAACTTCTTTATTTTTCTTTTAAATCTATCTAGGGATGATATTCTAACTCTAGTAGTCATGCATGATACAATGGCACTCTTCTTTTCATCTATAGAACTTCTCTGCAATGCCAGTCGACTACGATCTAACCAGTCGACTGGTATCGGCCACAGAAAGTTTCTGGGCGCGGCACTAGTCGACTGGCCTCTTGGCAGTCGACTGATGCATCGAACAGAAGCTACTGTTTGATAGGGCAGTCGACTGATACTGAACCAGTCGACTGGCACGCCTGAAATACCTGAAATTTAGATTCGAACTTTGTTTCAAAAGTCCACAAAACATATAGTTTCAAGCCATACAAAGACACAACACCATTTCTGTACTCTATACTAGTTTCCCAAACATTTTAACCAATCAAAACAACTTCATAAACTCGAAATTAGAACTTTTGCGGAAGTAATTAAGTTATGAAAATCTATATGAACTTTTAACTAAAGTTTTGTACCAAACTTAACTCCTATGCATTCATAATACCAAAACACATGTTCTACACCTCACTAAAGCATGTTGGGATGTAATGCAACTTCTCTAAGCATATTTATAGCAATAATAACTTGATTCAAAGGGAAACTCTCAATATCTTGGCATATGCATCAAATAGCTCCATCAAGTATCAATATTCAAAACTACTCACACTCATACTCATCCAATGCCATCATAAGGATATGTATGCTAATTAAAATGACATGGAATCTTTACTCATGGTTTTAAGACATGCAAAATATCTAAAACGCAATTACTTGGATAAATGCTATATGATCTAACTCAAACTAAGACTTTATAATAAATACACTTTGAGTCTTTTATTCATCTTGTCCCAAGGACCTCTCCAAGGTCAGCCACCACACACACGTCACTCCGCACCGCCTTGTCGCCTTCCTTCAGAATTGCTTGCCTTTACCTTTACCTGCAGCAAGAGGAAATGCAACTAATAAGCAAAAGCTTAGTAAGTACTATCTAGCTCACAAAATCTCGAAATGTGCAAGCATGCTTTTTAAAACAATGTGAAATCACATGAGATACTTTTATGCTTAAAAGAAACACTAAAACAACATGTATAACTCAAGACATGCATACTAAAGCACTAATATGTCTTAACTTACTTGTTCTTGGCTTAACTTGAAACTTTAGCAATTCTTTGACTTTTAAATCTTTCTTTAACTTTTAGAAAACTTTCTTAAACTTTAGAAAACTTTGCTAAAGCATATACTTGAAAATAATATCTCACTTGGATCCACTTAAGACGTAAGTACCATCTTATGCGCGTTCCCTAAAAGGTTGGGGTAGCGAGCCACCAATCCTAATAGAGCAGACCTTGGTCTACCAGGGCCAAGACCTTGGAATTGGACACCTGGATTTCTTTAACGACACCCTTGGACGCCGGGTACTGGCCTTAGAAAATAAAATAGTTTTTCTTTCTTTTCTTTCTTATCTTTAAATGCCTTGGCATTTTAACGAGCCCCTTGTGTGCCCAAATCCCTAAGTCTTGACTTTTGGAGATTTCTTAAGGCCTTGGCCTTTTCTTTTCTTATCTTTATCTTCTCTTTTCTTTTCTCATAACTCTTCTTAGCCCCTAACCTCATATAGGGTGCTTAATCAAACTTATACAAGCATGGATCAACCTAGGATTACATGCAAAATCATAAACTTTAAGGAAAATTGCATTTTAACTTTCTAACGGGAAAATCTTGCGGAAAACCGCCTCTTACTGCAGGTGAGCAGTACTTACATTGATTTCCTTGAACTTACAACCCAAATTGACGTCTAGGGCTCGGGAGAAACTTGAGATCTCGATGAATCGTTCATGCCTACGCGTTCTTCTCGTCGAGACGGATGAAACGCTCCGCACCCTTTGGTTCTTCCTTGGCCGGCGCCCCCTTAGAAGAGGAGAGGAAGCCTTGGTGTGTTTTCGCCCAAGAGAGGAGAAGAGAGGGGTCGGCGTGAGGGTTTGGGCGAGGGAGAGAGAGAGAGTTTAGGTTGAGAGAAAATAAAATTTCTCTCTTTAATTATCTATTTATACTTAGGGTATTTAAGTCCAACTTATAACTTAACTTAATATTTCTCTATTTTCTTTCAGCACACCCCTGCTGGGGCGCCTGGTTAACCCGACCAACTTAAGTCGTTGATCCCATGGGAGGCCTCGGGTTCAAAACTCGTCCAGGCAACTTTTTGCCGAAAACTCTATTTCTTTTAATAAAAATACTAAACGGACTTGAAAAATTCCATAAAAATATTCTAAAAATTCCTAAAAATATTTAGAATATTCCTAAGACATCTTTAAATAGTTCTAAGGACTTTAAGAACTTAAAATGGAAATTTTGGGGTGTTACACCAACTACATGCTTGGATTCAAGAAATCATGAATGAACTCCACATCATCAGGCACAAGATCGAGAATAGGGATTTAATCAGGTATACGTTAAATTCATTCCCTAAAAACTCGTTGTGGGCATTTATGGTTGATGCCTACAAAGTTTCTAAGGTCTTTCAAATATATAATTAGATGAATTATTTGCTGAATTCGAATTACATGAGCAGATTAATGGTTCACTTATAGAGAAAGGTGTGGCTTTGATTGTAGGTAAAACCAAGAAAAAGGCACCGAAACCAGAACCAGATTCTGACTCGGAATCCGAAGAGGAAGAGCTGGCGGAGCTTGTAAATGTTGTCTGGAAGTTGTTCAGAGCTTAGAAGGCTCAGAAGAAGAAGAATTTGGGACAGCCAAAGGTTGATCAGGTTGAACCAAAGAACAAGGCGGATCTCACCTGTTATGGGTGTGGGAAGAAGGGGCACTTCAAGTCTGAATGCTCGAACGCGAAAGAGACAAAGAAGCATCAAAGGAGAAGGCATTGCATGCAACCTGGGATGAGTCGTCGTCGGAATTGGACGAGGTTGAACCAATGCACTCCAACCTCCTTGCCTTAATGGCTAAAGACGAGATTGGCATCAACTCTAAATTGAACGAAGAAACGGAGCACAGAACTGTCACACTGTCAGAAATAGGCTGACTTAAGGTAATGGGTTCTGCGAATCGGAGCTTTACGAATTGATTTCTCACATATCTCATAAACTGACTAAGTCCAATGATCGGGTCAGGTCTCTCCGAGAGGAGGTAAAACTCCTTAAGGAAGAGACTAGCTCGAGTCCTTTGACTGAGCGAGTTCAGGAAGAAACCTCAACTTAAGTCCAAAGACTTGAGGAAGAGAATTCCTCCCTAAAAGCTCATGTCATAGAATTCAGAGAAGATTTGGAACAATTTAACCTGGGTTCCAAGAATCTTGATATGATTCTTGGAAAACACTAATCTGTTCTAAATCGATCTAGAATTGGGTTTAAATCCAATTCGCTAGTTAGGTCCTACTTTTCAGTAATTAATCACCCTAACACCCGAGTCTAAGCATGGGTCCCCAAACTATGCTTGACTAATCAAGCCAGACCAAATCAATATTGGATTCCCAAGGATCATATTCATTACTTAGATAAACCATATCGAGGATATGATCCAAGCAAAGCCAATAAAAAGACTATTTATGTGGTTAGATAATTATTTTGATTGAATACCTTACTTGATGCTCTTTTTTTTTTTGCAAATTATCATGCTTAGGATTAGAAATGATTAGTTAAGAACTAGATCTGATTTAAACTTACACAACCTAGTATTAGGGTGGGGCGAGTTGATAGTACGTTAGGAAAATCATCTAGGGAGTCAAGTAGGGGAAGGCATCTCCTATTTGGTCTTCTTAGTCCGGTGGAACTAGCCGAAGCTACTTCGCCACATCCTCGACTAGTTAGACTAAGGTTTCTAAATGAGAAATTTAAAAATACTATTTCTTTATGTGCCTTTGTCAGGGAATGAGTTGTTGATCCAATAAGGCTAAGGCCAAAAAAAAGGCCCCCATGTCTCGCCAAAACCTGGAAGCTAAATATTGAAATTTATTTTTAAATAACTAATTCTTAAATCTGAATCTAACTTAAGGCTCAATCATATCTTAGACTTAACCTAATTCCAAGATAAAATTAAAAGCATCTCACAAAACAAATATGGATCCCTGTTTTGTCACTTGGAAATGGGTGAAATGGTTAGGATGAATAAAGTTAGATCAACCCAAATCCTATTAATTTTTCCTCCTCATAAAAATTCTTTTTCAAATTTATCTTTATCTCTTTCAAAAATTCATTATCAAATTTTTCTTAATCTTTTTCGAAAATTTATTTTCAAACTTTTCTCAATCATTGTCAAAAGTTGGTCTTAAAAATCCTTTTTCAAAATTTTTTTTCTTTCGTTCAATCCAGCTAATCAGATCAAACTGGTTAGACTGAAATCTGTCTCATAAAATCAACATAGACTTAACATACTTGATCAATAAAATTGGGTGAGATAGATTAGACAAGTGAACTTGAACAACCAATCTTGTACTTCTACTAAACTAGATCCAAACTAAGCCACTTTATGTGTAAGAACATAATGATTTGGACCAGAGAATGTTGGATAGTGGGTGCTCCAGACATATGACTGGAGACGAGTCAAAGATCACCAAACTAAAATACAAGGACCTAGGAATAGTGGTGTTTGGCAACAATGCTACACTTAAGATAATCGGTTCAAGTAACATTGAATTGAGCTCCGACTTAACTATCAAAAAGGTCTTTTTGGTTGACAGTTTTGAATTTAATTTACTCAGTATTAGTCAGCTCCGTGATACTAGATACTTAGTCACATTTACCTACCAAAACTGCCTGATTAAGAAATTACAAGACCCAGAAGATACCCTAAAAGGACTTAGGGAAAATAACATCTATGTCATAAACCTTCCTATCTCACTTAAGTGTTATCTAACTCAAGTATAAGAAACTAAACTCTGGCATAGGAGATTAGGACATGCCAACCTATGGCTAATCTCCAGACTCATCCAAAAAGGAATAGTTAAGGGTATATCCAAACTTAGAAATCTTGAAAATTCAGTTTGTGGCCTATGTCAACATAAAAACAGACCAAGTCTATCCTTGGTATATTTTTAGGGTACTCAACCTCAAGTAGGGCCTATAGAGTTTATAACAAACATAGTCCGCTTAGTAGCTAAAGGTTTTAGTCAAGTTGAGGGGTTAAACTATGATGAAACTTATGCCCCTATAGCTAGACTTGAGTTAATTAGAATGATGCTAGCCTTTGCGACCCATAAAGGATTCAAATTATACCAAATAAATGTTAAGTCTGCCTTCCTGAATGGATTTATAAAAGAGGAAGTATATGTAGGACAACCCCCAAGTTTTGAAGACCTAGACTACCCTAACCATGTATTCAAACTTAGAAAAACTCTTTATGGTTTAAAACAAGCACCTAGGGCTTGGTATGAAAGGCTATCCTCTTACCTAATTTCTAAGGGTTTTAACCAAGGCCAAATTGACTCAACCCTATTTGTTAAGACCTTAAAAAAGATATCTTTATACACCAAATTTATGTAGATGATATAATCTTTAGATCAACTAATACTAATTTCTTAAAAGAATTTATTAAAATTATGGAAAGTGAATTTGAAATGAGTTTAGTAGGTGAACTTTGTTTTTTAGGATTCTAAATTAGAAATTATGTTCACCAATCAAAATATGCAAAAGAATTAATTAAGAAATTTAAAATGGAAAATTCAAAAGACTTAAGTACCCTTATGGCAATAAATACAAAAATAGATAATGACCTTGAAGGTAAGCCAGTTGACTTAAAGTATTATAGAAATGTTATAGGGAGCTTACTTTACCTAACTACTAATAGACCTGATATCCTTTTTGCAGTAGGTATTTATGCTAGGTACCAAACCTATGGTAAGGAGTCCCACTTAACTGCAGTTAAAAGGATCCTTAGATATATTAAGGGCACCCTAAATGTAGGTATTTAGTACCCTAGGACATCCAGTTTTGAATTATTAGGATTTTCTGACTCAAACTATGCAGGTTGTAAACTAGATAGAAAAGGTACAAGTGGGAGCTGTCAATTGTTGGGTCAGAGTCTAGTTAGTTGGTACAGTAGAAAGCAACATTGTGTTGCCTTATCTACAACTGAAGCAGAGTATGTTGTCTTAGGGGAATGTGTAGCTCAACTCTTATGGATGATGTATACCCTTAAGGATTTTAACCTAGACTATACCCAAACTAAGGTCTTTATTGATCATATCAGTTCTATAAACCTTACCAAAAACCCAATCCACCATTCTAGGACTAAACATATAGGAGTGAAATATCACTTTGTTAGGGACCACGTAGCTAGGGGTGAAATTGTCCTTCAACATATAGAGTCAAAATCTAACCTAACAAACATTTTTACTAAACCCCTACCTGAGTCTGAGTTCAATTCATTAACAAGGCAGCTTGGAATGTGCTTAGTAAGGTAGGACTTCAAATGTTTGATCTTGATTTGATTTTGATCGTCAAAATTCTATAAGATTCTAAGTCTGATTCTGATTTTAAAAATGATTTCAAAAACATTATGTCAAATTTCAAAACTTTGTCTTCCAAATTTATTGAATTTTTTCGATACTTAGTTTTACTTTGAGTTTAAAACTACCCCCTTCAAAACTAGGGTCTTTCTTTGACATGGACATAGCTTAGGAGTAACCCTAGTATGTATGCTCCCATAGATTTAGAAACCAACATCTCACAAGGGATTCACTTGATTGACAACCTAGACTGGGTTAAGATGCTTAGGACTGTTGCCCTAGATTTAGATGCTTCAAAATCAGTGCATCAACATAAGTTGGGAGCATTATAAATGCAATTCAAATTAATCTAGTCAAGTATTCTGGCAAATTGAGTTGATTTATAAAATATACTTGACTTGACTAACCCAAGCGAAAACTACTATTTATTATAGTCAACAAGTAGCTAAATGGTTAAACAGGTGCCTAAAAGAAATTGTCTTTATTTTTTGAATATTTAAAATTATTTTTAAATTTTTTCTTTCATGCATGGACTCAAAATTGAGGTGCCTAGACTTGACTTAGACTTAGCCTAGACTTAGACATTTTACTTAGACTTATTGTGTTGCTTGAAATTACTCGCTCTGATACACTTAGCTATTCTTACCCTCATATTACATGCATGATTTTGATATATGAAAAATGGAGAGAGAAAGAAAAGAAGATCAAAGAAAAAAGTGTTTCTATATCAATATTTTCACTTGAAAAGAGTGCTTCTATACTGGTCTTTTCGCTTTTCGAATATTTTCACTTTTTCAAAAATCGCTCTTCAAAAATTATGTATTTTTTAGTGTTTTAGGAAGCTAAGCTTCTTTTTAGTGTTTTCGAAAATTAAGTTTTTTTCGAATGCTTAGATCCTATTTATAAAATGACTCAGCATTTTGAAAAACTATTTAGTCACTCTTCTTAGTTTTCGAAAAGCAATTAACTTTTTCGAAAAGAATGCTTTAGTACATAAGCTTTTCAAAAAGTAAGCAAAATTTTCAAAAGTATTGCTTCAAAAAGCTTAAGTCAACTAAGTATTTTTACAACATTTTTCAAAAGAAAACTTAACTTAGTCTCTAAACATTTTTAATCATATTTAAAAAAGACTAAGTCTATTTTGAAAAATATCATCTTCTCTATAATTACAAATGTTAAATAATCTAGGGGAGATAACTGATTAAGGGGAGAGCCTAAAAGTAATTTTATTTCTCTATTAAAACTTATTTAGGCTTAACATTAAACTGTGTTGTAATAATCAAAAAAGGGGAGATTGTTGGTGTCGGAAGCAGCAGATTAAATCATATTTTGATAAGTGGAAAAGGGTTCAAGTTAAGTTGGTATGGTGTACTGATGAAGTTGTTGAAATTGCAGGAAAGTCCTAGGTAAGCTAGGCAAGAAGTCTTGACCTACAAGATTGAGCACGAAGTCCTAGTCGGGGATCAGACAACGAAGACTTGGTGAGTGAATCCGAGCACGAAGACTTGGCCAAGGGGACCGAGCAGAAGACTTTGCCGAGTGGGGATCGCGAACAGGAGTCGAGACGGGTTGAGGTCGAACATCGTCGAGTTTCTAGCAAAAGTCCAACCGGAGATTCCGGGTGGCAGCAGGTAAACTCTCCTGAGAGGAGTAGGTGAGGACGCATTCCCCGGTGACGGAATAGTAGGCGTCGGTCCGACCTAGGGTTTCGTGTTAAACCTAAAAGTCAGTGTAACGCCCGCCCCATACGTGAGCGACGCGTTACTTTTTTTTTTCTTTCTTTCTTTTGTACATTATTGCATATGAAATGTAAATATAGCAGCGGAAATAATACTAAATCATGAACATATGCAATTGGATAAATTTCTTTTTAACTAAACTACTTTAAGCATGTGAATCATAGCATAGCATATCTATCAAGAGAGTATATAATTCTACATTAAGCATGCATATCATAAAAAACTTCAACTCCAACATGTAGTAAGTGTAAACATAAGGACATAAGGACTAACACATGCAATTCATAAGTAGCAACATTAAGTCAATGAGAAATAAGTTCATAAGTAAGAGTAAAGACAACAGTAGGATCGTTCTGCCAAGTCACTGCCACACACACACACATGCTCTCCTGCTGCTTCCCTTCATTAGAAACCTCTAGTTTGATCTACAACATAAGAAGGTAGACTATAAGCATAAAATGCTTAGTAAGTGTAACACCCGCTTTTTTTTTCTTTTCATAAAGCGGCGTTACGTTAACATACTTAGGGCATGTAGACATCCTAATGCAGCGGAAACCTTTAAACTTACACCTACATGCACTTACTACCATTCCTAGCATCATAACATGGAAATTTGGCATATTAACTTTATACTTAGCATCATATCATGTCATACTTAGCATCATATCATGTCATACTTTAGCATCATGTCATAGAGTCACATTCAAGTACTTAATAGTAAAGGTAGAGTTCTATCATAAGACGAGCAACCATATTGCTCCTTGGCCAAGTCACTATCACACACATTCTTTGATGCCCTCCTGCTGCTTCCTTACTGTCCCCTTGCATGATCTGCGGTATAAGGAAATAAGACTATAAGCACACGGGCTTAGTAAGACTCTTTCCTACTCACTAAAACCATTCATCACTTAATCATGAGCATCTTAAACATTAACATACTTAGTGCTTTACTCAGCACATAAGTCTTTATGAGCACTTAGCATACCTTTGACATGACTTGAACATAACTTAGTCACTTTCATAGCATAGCATATACATAAACATAAAACATTCATGGCTTGGCATAATACTTGGCATAGACATAAACATCATAAACATTCATAGTATGGCATAATTCTTGGCATAAACATAAACATAATAACATAACCTCATAAACATTCCTAACATGAACCTAAATGAAATCATGGCATCCGAACTTAGCATAAACACAATTAAATCATGGCAACATAACTTAGCAATGACATAAATATAATCATAGCATTCTATCCTAGCATAAACATAATTAAATCATGGCATCATAATTAACATGAGCATAAATAAAATCATGGCATTCTAACCTAGTATAAACATAATTAAATCATGGCATCCTAAACTATCATGAACATAAATAAAATCATGACATTCTAACCTAGCATAAACATAATCCTAAACTATCATGAACATAAATAAAATCATGGCATTCTAATTAACATAAACATAAATACATCATGGCATCCTAAACTATCATGAACATAAATAAAATCATGACATTCTAATTAACATAAACATAAATAAATCATGGCATCCTAAACTATCATGAACATAAATAAAATCATGGCATTCTAGCTTAGCATAAACATACGTAAAATCATTTGCATAAACATACCTTGCATAAACTTACTTTGCATAATGTTCTTATCATAAGTATAATGCATAACGTGGATGAATGCATGTGGCAATTGCATATATATATAAGGATGCTTAATCTTTAAAAAACATACTTTTAAATACTTTAACATAATCATCATATCATTGGGGCCCTGGCTTGTACCACATACATACATCATAAGCGCGTATCCCTAAGTAAATACGAGGTAGCTAGCCTCGACCTACTATGGTTAGGACAGCATAGTCGGTAGTCCCCGAACCGAGGCGTTCTTAAGGTGCCTATCCCTGTTGCATAGCTTCGGTAGTGCCAGAACCGTGGACAGCATAGTCGGTAGTCCAGAACCGGGGCGTTCTTAAGGTGCCCATCCCTTGGACCCATACTTCGGTCCGGTACAAACCCATTCATAAAGTAAAATACTTTACATGCTTCATCATTCATGAGACCTTCATGGCATACTTAACATAGCATAACTTGTTACGGCTCGGCCCATCTACCGGCCCATTTACCGGTCCTCTCGACCGTCGTACCGTCGACCATCGACCGTGTCGTTTAGCATATTTATGCCTTAAAGACATAAGCATCATCTTTCATTCATCATACTTGTCATTCATCATCATTCATTCATCATACTTAACATCATCGTTATGCCTTAAAGGCATGTACTTTAACCTCATTCATAAGACATGGCATACATACATCTTATTCATAAAACATGGCATACATACGTATCATTCATAAGACATGACATACATGCATATTATTCATAAAACATGGCATATCATTCATAAGACATGGCATACATACCTATCATTCATAAATCATGGCACATGTCTAAACATCTATGACTTAACATATAGTTCATGACATACAAACTAAGGGTTTGGTTAACATAGAACTTCTTCCATCTTACTTAAACATATATCTTGGTAACTCATACACAAGCATCTTTGGAGGTTTAACCCAACCCTAGCCCTAGGTTATGCCCTTGGCCGAAAATCCCCAAGGAACCCTAGGTCCATGAACCTTCACATAACTTCCCAAACAACATCTCATACACATATACTAGGCCATAGGAACCCTTTGATCCCATACTTAAGGCCAACCCTAATCCTTTAGCCCTAATCTTACTCTTGGCTAAAACTTCAAGGTCATGGGGGTATGGAAAAAAATTCCATTAAAACCCCAAATCAATTACTTAAACACCAACCATACCTTACCATAGGGCCATTGGGACCCTTACTTGAAATAAGTCCTAACTTTCCACCCCCTTAGGGTACTTGGCCGAAACCTATAGGGTCTCTAGGCCATGTGAAACATTCACATAAACAACCTCCATCTCCCTTATATCATGACAATACATGAACAAACACTTGAGGTTTTAAACCCAACCCTACACAAGGGTTCTTGTTGTTGGCCGAAACCCTAGGATATCCTAGGGTACTCCAAAAATTCCCAAAAATTATTCTTAGTCTCTAAACATCATCAGGGAACATTAAATAACATTATAAAGATTTTTAGCATCATTATGGACCCTAAAACATTGTGGCCGAAACCCATAGGGTCTCTAGGTGTTGATTTTGTTCCTTTCATGTTGGCCGAAACCCTAGGGTGTCCTAGGGTACTCCAAAAATCCCAAAAATTATACTTAACCTCTACACATCATAAGGGAACATTAAATAACATTATAAAGAATTTTAGCATCATTATGGACCCTAAAACATTGTGGCCGAAACCCATAGGGTCTCTAGGTGTTGATTTTGTTCCTTTCATGTTGGCCGAAACCCTAGGGTGTCCTAGGGTACTCCAAAAATTCCCAAAAATTATACTTAACCTCTACACATCATAAGGGAACATTAAATAATATTATCAAGATTTTTGGCATAATTATAGACCTTTAAATCATGGTGGCCGAAACCCACAAGCCTAAGGTTCTTGGTTTTCTTTTCTTTCAACATCAAATCCAAAAACTAACCAATATATCATGCTAAAAATCATGGAAATCATAAGGAACTATTATACCACAGATGAGGGAGTCTTACCTTGGGTTTCTTGATTTTTTGAACCTTGAAAGAGAAGGAAATGGTAAGATCTTTGGACCCTTGAACCCCCTTGTCCTTGTATCTTTGGAAGACCCCTTAGATCTTGGGGATGAGACCTCTTGTGGAGCTTTTACAAGGGAGAACCCTTCCTTGGGTATTCGGCTAGGATGAGGGGAGGAGAAGGAAGAAATTGCAAAGTAATGGGAAGAAGAGGTAACTCCCAAAGCCCCCTCTTTATAGCCCATTAAGGAGGTAAATGAAGAGTCTCTCCATGACCCTTCATCTTCTTCTATGCTTTAACCAATATCCACTTCATTCCCTCATAACATTACCTCACTAGATGAGTTGGTTTAAGAATACATGGTTGTACAAGTGGTCCAAGGTTCAATCCTTGGTCCATGCACTTTATTTTTTTATTTTATTTTTCTTTTTATTTTCCCTAAAATTCTGAAAATCCTCTAAAAATTCCTCCATAATTATGTTAATATTTCCCATTAGAATCCCTTTATATTTATATTAATTTTCACCTAAAATCCACCAATAATTTTGGTACTAAAAAGCCCATATAAGGCCCATCAGTGCCCTTTTTCCCAATTTAAATGAGAAAATATGGATTTTCTAGGCCAAATTTCGCATTAATATTTCTAGGTTCCTCAGAAAATTATCTAGACATGCTTAATATTTTAAGGAAATATTAAGAGAATTTTTCGGGTCGTTACAGTAAGTTCCTTGCTTACTCACAAAATCCGTACATCACATATAAGTAGAAATCCACATCATTTGACATAAACATATAACATGAATAAATACTTAAAGCGTCTGAAGCACATAAGCATAAACACTTAACATTTGCATAATCTTTAAAACATAATCATGTGCATAAACATTAGACATGCAATATCATTAAACATAAATATGTGCATAAACAATAAACATAGCGTATACAATATCATTAACAATGAACATGTGCATAAATATTAAACATAGCATATGCAATATCATTAAACATAAACATGTGCATAGACATTAAACATGGCATATGCAAAATCATTAAACATAAACATGTGCATAAACATTAAGGATGCTCTTTTGAAAATATATATAATATAATACTTGAATATCAACATATCATCATCATTGGGATCCCTGACTTGTACCACACCTTAAGGACAGCTACGGTAGTCCTAGAACCGAGGACAGCTACGGTAGTCCTAGAATCGAGGCTTTCATAAGGAGCTCATCCCTGTTGGACAGCTACGGTAGTCCCAGAACCGTGGACAGCTACGGTAGTCCAGAATCGGGGCCTTGCTTAGGAGCCCATCCCTTGGACCTTTTTCAAGATCCGGTACAAGCCAATACATAAAGTAAAATAGCATACATAATTCCTTTTCTTTCAATAGTAATTTCTCTTTAGCATAGCGTTCGTCATTTCTTTTCTTTTCTTAGAAATTGCTCTTTAGACATTCTTTTATTCATAATATCATTCATGTCATGGGCAGACATTCAAAGCATAAATATCATCATAATTTCAAGCATGAACATGGCATGGAGAAAACATAATTTCATGGTAAGGAAATTCATAACATGCCAACTTATCATTCATGATTCATAAAACACATAATGTTCAATTTAAGACTAAGGATCATACACCTAGGGAGCTTGTTCCATTTTTCTTTTCATCTATCATGGCATAATGAAACATGGATACCATTAATTCAACCCTAATTCAACATATAGTCTACTGGTCAAAACATTTAGATAGGGTTATCATGGCATAAAAACACAATACCACATCACAGAACTCATACAACATGCATACAATGAATATCCTAGTACCAAGAGACATCATCAAGTGAGGTAGTGACCTTAACCCATCCTAACACCCAATTTAAGGTATTGATCATAAACTTCTAAGATTCATATCAACATGAAAATGACAAAGAACAAGAGCAATTGATTCATACAACATGCATATACTACATATTCTAACACTAGAAAGCATTAGTAAGTAACATGACATCTTTAACTCTTCTTTTTTTTCTTCCCATCTATCATGGCATAATGAAACATGGATACCTTTAATTCAACCCTAATTCAACATATAATCTACTGATCAAAAAATTTAGATAGGGTTATCATGGCATAAAAATACAATACAACATCACACAACTCATACAACATGCATACATTGAGTATCCTACTACAAAGGGGCATTATCAAATGAGATAGTGACCTTAACCCATCCTAAAACCCAATTTAAGAAACTGATCAGAAATTTCTAAGGTTCAAAACAACATGAAAATGACAAAAACAAGAGCAATTGGTTCATACAGCATACATATAATACATATTCTAACACTAGGAAGCACTAGTAAGTAACATGACATCTTTAACTCTTCTTTTTCTTTCTTTTTGGCCCTTATTTAGGGTATTAACCCCACGTGTTCAGAGGGGAAATATGGCCTAAAAATATATATATAACCCTCAAACAACCATTAACAAGGAATTAAAATATTAGCTAGTCAAAAGAATCCAATCATCTTCTTGTGGCCAAAAAGTCTATGGCTTCATGAGAGCCTTGGCCTAAACCTTTAAGGGTCTTTTGCTTCATTTTTTTTTCATCATAACTCATAACTTAACATCAAGAAAACATTGGAGTCATTAGATAGCATCAAACACAAACCTAAGCCCTAAATCTCATGTTGGCCGAAACTTGCCTATAGGGAAAACCTTCACGATTTTTGCAACACATCGCCAAAAACATACAAGAACATGAATCAAAAACATATATAACTATTATGTTACAGGTGAGGGGAGTCTTACCCTTGTTGTCTTGGTTATAAACCTTGAATAGAGAAACAAAAAGGAAACCTTCTTGACTTTAGAGTACTCCTTGCCCTTGTAGCCTTGTAGAAGAACTTGGATCTTCAAGAGGGAGACCTCTTGTGAAGTTTTCCAAGAGGAAACCCCCCTTTGGAATTTCGGCCAAGAAGGAAGAAGAGAGGGGAGAGGAAGGGCCTTGGTGGAAGAGAAGAAGAGAAAAGTAATTTAAGCCTCTTCACTTCTCATCCCACCTCTTTATACTAAGTGAAGGGCAAGTGAAAGGGCATGGTGCCTCCTCTCATGGTGACTCTTCACTTCCCTTATCCTTACATCTATCTACAATTCCATTTATCCTCCTAATAGCACTCCCTTGCTAGGTGAATTGGTTACATATGCATTATTAAGGCTTACATTATCTCTAAGATCTAAGGTTCAATCCTTGGCTCCTACATCATTTTATTTTATTTTATTTTATTTTTATTCTTTTGCAAGCCCATCTAATGTAAGGCCCATTACATGATGCACTATTTCTTTTATTCTCATGGGGCCCATTAAGATAACTAATGAAGTGCTATTTAAGACCCATTAGGAATTTCCACCATTTAAAGCCCATATAAGGCCTATTAACACTTACACTAAAATTCTCGCAACTCTAACTATCATTCATGCAATCGTACTCAATATTAGGGATAATATTGAAGGGAATTTTAGTGGGGTGTTACAATTCTCTATACCTTCTGGAAAGTTCATCCTCGAACTTAAAATAGCTCCGGAAACTTTTGTTTCATATCGTCCTCGCGTTCCCAGGTAGCTTCTTCAGATTGTTGACTTTGCCACAAGACCTTGACTAAGGATACATCTTTGTTCCTCAGTCTCTTGACATCTCGATCCAGGATCCGTATGGGTTTGCTTTCATAACTCAGGTCCTCCTGGATTTGTACGGCCTGCGGCTCTATCACTTGGCATGCATTGGGAATACATTTCTTGAGCATCGATACGTGGAACACGTTGTGGATTTATGACATCTCCTGAGGTAGCTTGAGCTCGTAAGCCACCTTGCCAATTCTGTTCAGGATCTTGTACGGTCCCACATAGCGCGGATTTAACTTTCCTTTCTTCCCAAATCTCATTACTCCTTTCATAGGAGCCACTCGGAGGAACACCAAATCCCCGACATCGAATTCCAAAGGCCTACGTCGTTGATCCGCATAATTCTTCTGCCGGCTCTGCGCAGTCTCTATTCTTTGGCGGATATTCTGTATAGCTCAGGTGGTGTCGTCGATGAAATCTGTCTGGAGTCCCATTTGTAACGCCCGCCTTTTTCCCACACCTTACGGTGTGGCGAGAGGCGGCGTTACGCTAACATACATAGGCATATGAACATCTTAATGTAGCGGAATAATTTTTTTCTTTGAACTTATTACACATGCGTTTAACCATGCATCTAATACTTGAATCATGTATATATACCTTAACTATCATTCATGAACATGGTGACATTGTAACTTAGCATATTAACCCTATACGTAGCATCATGATCTAAACATTCCATAACTTATCCATAAGCATCATAAGTAGTAAGTAACTTATCCATAAGCATCATAAGTAGCAAGTAACTTATCCATAAGCATCATAAGTGTAAGTTATTCTTTAGGCATAACTATCATAGGTATAGCATAGAACCTAATGAGGTGTTTCAAAACACAAGACATGCAATCAGTATAAATAGAAGAATCCTTTGTCATGTCACTGCCACACACACGCTCTTGCCCCTCCTGCTGCTTCGCTTAGTACCCTCTTGCTTGATCTGCGATATAAGAAAATAAGACTATAAGCACACAGGCTTAGTAAGACCCTTTCCTACTCACTAAAATCCATACGTCACATAAAACATAATCATATGAACATTTAACAGGACATGGTCCATAACATAGAAAGAGAACTGGCTGTTTCACCGCACGCATTCCCAAAACTGTGAGCTGAAACAGCCATCTCTATCTGAAATGATGGTCTTGGGAATACCATGTAGTCTGATAATTTCCTTAGCATATAGTTGAGCTAGTTGCTCGACTGAATAGGTCATCTTGATCGCTAAGAAATGTGCTGATTTCGTCAATCTGTCTACGATAACCCATATAGCGTCGTATCCGTTCGTGGTCCTGGGAAGTCCTGAGATGAAATCCATAGAGATGTCTTCCCATTTTCACTCCGGAATTTGGATCGGTTGCAGAACTCCTCCGGGTCTCTGGTGCTCTGCTTTAACCTGCTGGCAGGTCAGGCAGGTACTGACATGCTGAGCTACGTCCCTCTTCATACCGAGCCACCAAAATCTCATTTTCAGATCTTGATACATCTTGGTAGATCCCGGGTGCATAGAATAAGGGGTTCCGTGAGCCTCCTCCAGTATCTTCTTGCGTAGCTCCGGATCATTAGGGATACATAGACGGTCCCTAAGGTATACTATTCCGTTATCGGCGATATGAAAACCCTCGCCTTTTCCTTCTAGAATATCCTGCTTGATCTTCTGAAGGCTTGGATCATCATTCTTCTTGTCTAATATGTCGTCGAATAATGCCGGTACGATTTCCATGGTCGAAAGTCGTCCAGAAATAATCTCGATTCTGTAGTTCACAATCTCCTTTTCCAGCGGTCGAGATAATACTGATAAGGACATCAAGGTGGCACTAGACTTCCTGCTGAGTTCATCGGCCACTTTGTTCGCCTTGCCTGGATGATAAAAGATCTCGCAGTCATAGTCCTTTACCAGTTCGAGCCATCTGCATTGTCGCATGTTAAGGTCCTTCTGAGTGAAGAAATATCGCAGACTCTAGTGATCTATATATATCTTGCACTGTGCTCCGTATAGATAGTGTCTCCATACCTTCAGAGCAAAGACCACGGCTGGTAACTCTAAATCGTGAGTGGGATAGTTCCTTTCATATTCTTTAAGTTGCCTAGAGGCATAGGCAATAACTTTACCACTCTGCATAAGTACAGCTCCGAGTCCTAGTTTGGAGGCATCGCTGTACATGTCGAAACTTTTGTCATCTTCGGGAAGAGTAAGAATTGGAGCACTTATAAGTCTCCTTTTCAGCTCCAAGAAACTCCTCTCGCATTCTCCTGTCCATACATATTTCTGGTTCTTCCTGGTGAGGACCGTCATAGGTGCTGCGATTCTGGAGAAGTCTTCCACGAACTTCCGGTAATAGCCCGCTAGTCCGAGAAAACTCCTGACTTCGCTAGCATTCTTCGGCCTATTCCAGTTACTCACGGCCTCGATTTTCTTCGAATCCACCATGACTCCATCCTTGCAAATAATATGACCTAGAAAAGCCACTTGATCGAGCCAAAATTCGCATTTGGAGAACTTGGCATATAACTTCTTTTCCCGAAGGAGCTGTAATACCATCTCCAGGTGTTCAGTGTGCTCTTCTCGATTTCTCGAATATATGAGGATATTGTCGATGAAGACGATCACAAACTTGTCAAGAAATGCCGAGAATACCCGATTCATCAGGTCCATAAACATAGCGGGAGCATTAGTTACTCCGAAGGGCATGACGACGAATTCAAAGTGTCCGTATCTAGTCCGGAAAGCCGTCTTCGGAATATCGTCTGGTTTCACTTTAACTTAATGGTAACCGGATCTAAGATCAATCTTTGAAAAGATGGTAGCTCCCTTCAGTTGGTCGAACAGGTCGTCGATCCTTGGGAGGGGATACCTGTTCTTAATCGTCACATTATTTAGAGCTCGATAATCTATGCACATGCACATAGTTCCATCCTTCTTTTTCACGAACAGTACCAGAGCTCCCCATGGAGAGTGACTCGGGCGAATAAAACCCTTGTCGAGTAACTCATGCAACTGTCCTTGAAGCTCCTTCAATTCAGTTGGTGCCATACCGTAAGGTGCCTTGGAGATCGGATTAGTGCCAGGAATTAATTCGATCACAAATTCGATTGCTCTGTCCGGGGCCAATCCTGGTAGATCGTCTGGGAATACCTCCGGATAATCGCATACCACTCTGACATCCCTTAGTTTCTGATCCTTTGTTTGAGCGGTGCTGACCACATATGCTGGAAAACCAGTGTATCCTTTCGCTAGCATCTTCTGCGCCTTTAGAGCCGATAAGAATTTCCCGGTTCTCTTCCTTGGCTCTCCGATGAATTCAAACATAGGTTCCGCCTCGGGCTGGAAGACCACTTTTCACTTACGACACTTGATAGTAGCACCGTATTTGCTCAGAAAATCCATACCCAGTATTGCATCATAATCTTGCATGTCGAGTACTATCAGGTCGCAATAGAGATCTCTTTCTGCGATTCTGATTGGTGCTGCACGCAACACGTGGGTGGATGCCATTGTCTCTCCCGAAGGCAGGGTTGTTAGAAATTTACAGTCTAGAATTTGTAGAGGTATGTCTATCTTCTTAGAGTAAGGCATGGAAATAAACGAATGCGTTGCTCTAGTGTCAAATAATGCAGTAGCATGTTGACTGTAAATAAAGATCTGACCTGTAACAACTGTCGAAACATTCGCTGCGTCCTCCTTAGTAAGTGAGAAAACCCTGGCGTTCGTCATAACTGGCGGGGCTTCCAATCTGCCTTGACTTATCTGAGGACCTTCCAGTGCAGCTTGCATATAATGCAGTTGGGCAGGGGCACCCTGGTGCTGGATCAGCTGCTGAGGTGGCGCTTGAGGTTTGTTAGGACAGTCGATGGCCCTGTGTCCTTCCAATCCGCAGGTGTAGCATTTATTTGTACCTCTGCGACATTCTCCAAGATGCGCATTTCCACATTTCGCGCACGGGTTGTACTTGGGCTTCTTGTTCGCTGGACCGCCTTTAGGATTGTTCCATTTCTTTTTATCGTTGCGGTTCCCTTTCCAGCTGGTGTCCGTGTGCTGACCTCCTGAGTTGGCTTGGTTCTTTTTCTCTGTAGGCATCTCCTTCTACTGATTAATACTGTTCATATAGTGCTCGGTAATCAAGGCGCTACTGAACAGCTCCTCTGCGGTCTGCGGTCGGTTAACTCCGCCGGCCACGTTCAGAGCTATCTCGGGCCACAACATTTTTAGCATCAGGCGGACCTTTTCTTTCTCCGTCTTGACCAACTCGGGACATAGGTGAGCTAGCCTGTTGAATCTCTTGACAGCTTCACTGATTGACAGATCGCCTTGACGGAATTCTGTAAACTCGTCGTAGTGTTTGTTGGTGACCCGCATGTGGAAGAACTCCTCGTATAATTCTGATTCGAAGTCTGTCCATTTCATCTGGTTCACGGGTCTCTTGGCCTTGACCCTTTCCCACCACATTCTGGCAATGCCAGAAAGGCAGAATGACGCACACTTGACCTTCTCATGCTCCGGCCAGTCCAGCAGCTCCATAGTACTCTCTACCGTCTTGAGCCAGGCCTGAGCATCCCACGGTTTGCAAGCACCCGTAAAAGTTTCCAGCTTCAGTCTCTTCCACTAGATTAAGTAAGCTTCCTGTCGCATTCTGGTGGCAAGGCCTGTCGGGGGTGCTGGCGGAGTCGGAGGCACTACAGGTGTCACCGTCTGGTTCACAGATGGGATGGTAGTATTTGCTTGCTGATCCATCAAGGTGTTGATGGTTTACTGCTGCTCGGTGAGTTGACGCTGGAGTTCTGTCACTAGGTGCGTCAGGTCAGGCTGAGGTACGGTATCATTAATTCTAGTACTTCTTCTAGCCATGCTGTTTTCATATTAAAACAATAAGCTAGTATAAGATCATTTATCATTTTCATGTACATACATGCATTTGTATCATTTTTCATTATAAGGTAAGGTAAGGTACTACCCTAAGTTTCCATTCCCAGGTAAAAACATGATTCCATAATTTCTTATTTGTATACTTAGTCATAAGCATTCCTTATCGTTCTAGAACCATATAGGGTATCACATCTACTTGTATGGTTAGTCTAGAAACATTCCTATCATAAGCAAACATAAAGCAACCATACTTAAATTATGTAAGGTAAGATCTTACTTGGAAGCGGCAGGATGCAGGCTTGATGTGTGTGTAGTGAGATGGCAAACTGCTCTGATACCAAGCTGTAACGCCCGCCCCTTACTGAGCGACGCGTTACTTTTTTTTTCTTTTTCTATCTTTCGTACATTATTGCATATGAAACGTAAATATAACAGCGGAAATAATACTAAATCATGAACATATGCAATTGGATAAATTTCTTTTTAACTAAACTACTTTAAGTATGTGAATCATAGCATAGCATATCTATCAAGAGAGTATATAGTTCTACATTAAGCATGTATATCATAAAGAACTTCAACTCCAACAAGTAGTAAGTGTAAACATAAGGACATAAGGACTAACACATGCAATTCATAAGTAGCAACATTAAGTCAATGAGAAATAAGTTCATAAGTAAGAGTAAAGACAACAGTAGGATCGTTCTGCCAAGTCACTGCCACACACACACACATGCCCTCCTGCTGCTTCCCTTCTTTAGAAACCTCTAGTTTGATCTGCAACATAAGAAGGTAGACTATAAGCATAAATTGCTTAGTAAGCTCCTTGCTTACTCACAAAATCCGGACGTCACATATAAATAGAAATCCACATCATTTGACACAAACATATAACATGAATAAATACTTAAAGCGTCTGAAGCACATAAGCATAACCACTTAACATTTGCATAATCTTTAAAACATAATCATGTGCATAAATATTAGACATGCAATATCATTAAACATAAACATGTGCATAAACATTAAACATAGCGTATGCAATATCATTAACAATGAACATGTGCATAAATATTAAACATAGCATATGCAATATCATTAAACATAAACATGTGCATAAACATTAAGGATGCTCTTTTGAAAATATATAATATAATACTTGAATATCAACATATCATCATCATTGGGAACCCTGGCTTGTACCACACCTTAAGGAAAGCTACGGTAGTCCCAGAACCGAGGCTTTCATAAGGAGCCCATCCCTGTTGGACAGCTACGGTAGTCCCAGAACCGTGGACAACTACGGTAGTCTAGAACCGGGGCCTTGCTTAGGAGCCCATCCCTTGGACCTTTTTCAAGATCCGGTACAAGCCAATACATAAAGTAAAATAGCATACATGATTCCTTTTCTTTCCATAGCAATTTCTCTTTAGCATAGCATTCGTCATTTCTTTTCTTTTCTTAGAAATTGCCCTTTAGACATTCTTTTATTCATAATGTCATTCATGTCATGGGCATACATTCAAAGCATAAATATCATCATAACATTCAAGCATGAACATGACATGGAGAAAACATAATTTCATGGTAAGAAAATTCATAACATGCCAACTTATCATTCATGATTCATAAAACACATAATGTTCAATTTAAGACTAAGGATCATACACCTAGGGAGCTTGTTCCATTTTTCTTTTCATCTATCATGGCATAATGAAACATGGATACCATTAATTCAACCCTAATTCAACAAATACTCTACTGGTAACATATTTAGATAGGGTTATCATGGCATAAAAACACAACACCACATCACACAACTCATACAATATGCATACAATGAATATCCTAGTACCAAGAGACATCATCAAGTGAGGTAGTGACCTTAACCCTTCCTAACACCCAATTTAAGGTACTGATCATAAACTTCTAAGGTTCATATCAACATGAAAATGACAATGAACAAGAGCAATTGATTTATACAACATGCATATATTACATATTCTAACACTAGAAAGCATTAGTAAGTAACATGACATCTTTAACTCTTCTTTTTTTTCTTCCCATCTATCATGGCATAATGCAACATGGATACATTTAATTCAACCCTAATTCAACATATAATCTACTGATCAAAACATTTAGATAGGACTATCATGGCATAAAAACACAACACAACATCACACAACTCATACAACATGCATACATTGAGTATCCTACTACAAAGGGGCTTTATCAAATGAGATAGTGACCTTAACCCATCCTAAAACCCAATTTAAGAAACTGATCAGAAATTTCTAAGGTTCATACCAACATGAAAATGACAAAAACAAGAATAATTGGTTCATACAACATACATATAATTCATATTCTAACACTAGGAAGCACTAGTAAGTAACATGACATCTTTAACTCTTCTTTTTCTTTCATTTTGGCCCTTATTTAGGGTATTAACCCCACGTGTTCAGATGGGAAATATGGCCTAAAAATATATATAAAACCCTCAAACAACCATTAACAAGGAATTAAAACATTATCTAGTCAAAAGAACCCAAACATCTTCTTGTGGCCAAAAAGTCTATGGCTTCATGAGAGCCTTGGCCTACACTTTTAAGGGTCTTTTGCTTCATTTTTTTTCATCATAACTCATAACTTAACATCAAGAAAATATTGGAGTCATTAGATAGCATCAAACACAAACCTAAGCCCTAAATCTCTTGTTGGCCGAAACTTGCCTATAGGGAAAACCTTCACGATTTTTGCAACACATCGCCAAAAACATACAAGAACATGAATCAAAAACATATATAACTATTATGTTGCAGGTGAGGGAGTCTTACCCTTGTTGTCTTGGTTATAAACCTTGAATAGAGAAAAAAAAAGAAACCTTCTTGACTTTAGAGTACTCCTTGTCCTTGTAGCCTTGTAGAAGAACTTGGATCTTCAAGAGGGAGACCTCTTGTGAAGTTTTCCAAGAGGAAACCCCCCTTTGGAATTTCGGCCAAGAAGGAAGAAGAGAGGGGAGAGGAAGGGCCTTGGTGGAAGAGAAGAAGAGAAAAGTAACTTAAGCCTCTTCACTTCTCATCCCACCTCTTTATACTAAGTGAAGGGCAAGTGAAAGGGCATGGTGCCTCCTCTCATGGTGACTCTTCACTTCCCTTATCCTTACACCTATCTACAATTCCCTTTATCCTCCTAATAGCACTCCCTTGCTTGGTGAATTGGTTACATATGCATTCTTAAGGCTTACACATCTCTAAGATCTAAGGTTCAATCCTTGGCTCCTACATCATTTTATTTTATTTTATTTTATTTTATTCTTTTGCAAGCCCATCTAAAGTAAGGCCCATTACATGATGCGTTATTTCTTTTATCCTCATGAGGCCCATTAAGATAACTAATAAAGTGATATTTAAGACCCATTAGGAATTTCCACCATTTAAAGCCCATATAAGGCTTATTAACACTTACACTAAAATTCCCGCAACTCTAACTATCATTCATGCAATCTTACTCAATATTAGGGATAATATTGAAGGAAATTTTACTGGGGTGTTACAGTCAGGACCAAGACTATGGGATCGTTCAGAATCGATAGAGGGGGGTGAATATCGATCGACAATTTTTGAAAAACTGAGAGCAATTAAGCAGCGAAAAAATTCAATGCTAACACTGTTATTTTTTACTTGGTTCGGAGTCGCGGTCGGCTCCTACTCCAAGGTCCACGGTCCTTGACCGTTTACAATGGACAATTCTATATTCTGAGAAAATAGTACAAGTTTGACGTTGAATATAGAATTAAAAAAATATAGCAATTAAAAGTTTATACCGACAGCTGGAGAAGATTGAAGATCGGAGCCGTGGGTCATCGTTGGCGCTTGAGACTTGAGCACGGAGCGTTTGGAGCAGAATGCTTGAAAGAAATCATTGGAAGCAGTTGTATTCAGAAGGAAGGGGGTGAACCCCTATTTATACTAAGTCCTTGGGCGCCTGTGTTGAAGGGGGTGCCTAGCACGTGGCCTTCCCTACGCGAATCTCCATCCGCAGACTTGGCTAGCGCTTATCCCTTCAACTGGGGCGCCTGAGCTGACTGGGGTGCCTGTATCAACACAGGTGCCTCAGATGTTGATGTGGAGGCTTACTTCGAGTGTGCTTAGAAGAACCCTTGTCTGGGGTGCCTGTCACCATACAGGCGCCTGTTCAAACAGGCGCCTGACTCCATTCAGGCGCCTGGGAGCAAGAAACTTCACCCTTTGTTCCTGCAACCAAAGTTAGTTCCAAAACACAAATAATACATAAATAATATAAGTTTAAGCACAGTTAACAGCCTGAGTTGTCTTGGTTCTGACTTTGGGCTTCCAAAATGGAACCCTAGGTTGAACCGACGCCTAGTGTTCCCTCCTACGGGGAACGCGTCCTCACCTACTCCTCTAAGGAGAATTTACCTTTTTTCAACCGACTCCTCCGGTTGGACTTATTGCCCATCTTCACTCACTAGGTCTTCGGTGCCCAGCCCTCGGCCTGGACTTATTGCCCAATTCCTTGAATCAGAACTTCGGTGCCCAGTCCGTGGCCAGGACTTATTGCCCAATTCTTAGAATCAGGACTTCATGCCTAGTGTACCTAGGACTTTTCCTGCACACATGAGTAACATCGTTAGATCACAAGATAACCTTAACTCATGAACCCTTTGCCATTATCAAAACACAAGTTTGATCTTGGTTCTTCCGGCATAAACAAAGACAACACTAGTTGTAATTCATACATGTCTTCATTCTATATTTTATTATTGTATGTTTGGAACTAACCATTTTTGCAGCTAAAAAGTGAAAGCAGTTGACTGGGGCACCTGAATGGGACTCAGACACCTAAGAGATGGAAGCGGGCGGCTGAGCTGGCGCAACAGTCTGGCTTACGTGGCGAGTGATGAGTGAAGGATCTACGTCGGCACCCAGACGCTTGAAAGGAACTTAGGTGCCTGGTTAGGATAAAGTTTGACCAAACAACGAATAGAATTTCCACCCGGTACGATGCAGTGTGGGCGTCTGAGAGGTCATTCAGGCGCCTGAGTAAGTACTATAAAAAGGGGTTGAGTGCAGCAGTTCATGACAACAATTCTAAGACTACAATCAGTTTCTTCTTCTGTGTGTTGCGTGACCAAAGTTTCGATAAACGCTGAAACATCATTTAACTCTCCGAACGAAGATCTTCCTTTCATTTCGTGAGTGGGTATAATTGTTTTTCTTTTATTGCACACTTCAGTTCTGTAATTTATAATATTCTTGAGATTATTTGTATTGCCCAAAGTAAACGATCAAGGATCGTGGGCCTTGTAGTAGGAGTCAGTCAAGACTCCGAAGCAAGTAAAATCAACCTGAGATAGCAATCGTGCTGTGTTATTAATTAAGATTTAATAATTATCTTCAAAATTATTAGAATTATTTAAAAATTATTAATTAAGGTTTCATAAATATCTTCAAATTATTTGAATTATCTTGAGAATTATTAATTAAGGTATTATCTTGTGAATTTTAGGGGGTGTTTGGTTTGTGTCATTGTCCATTTTCATTTTTCAGAAAATCGCATTTTCTAGTTTTCTGGAAAATGACTTTTTTCATTCTCCAGTTTTCCAGAAAACGCTATATTTTTTTCTGGAAAACAAAGCTGGAAAATACAAACCAAACATGTTTTCCAGAAAACCGCATTTTCTACAGAAAATGAAAATAGAAAACAGACTGGAAAATGCAAACCAAACGCCCCCTTAAAGATTATCTTCAGGATTATCTGAAAATTTATTAATTAATGATTGAGTATTATCTACAAACTTATGTGATAAAATTTCAGAATTAATTTTTGATATAGCAGCATTAATTGCATAAATTTTAGTATTGATATTCATGATTTTGATATTATTTAGATCATTATTATTTACGCTATCATGTAATATTTCTAATTTCTCATGTAGAAAATCTAATTTGACAGAAAAATCAACATTATCATCATGCATATTTCGGAAAATTTTACGAAATATGCATTGTGATTTTATTCTTTTGCTGTGTCTCTGATTATTTCGAAAATTTTTGTAATCGCTATTCATCCCCCCTCTATCGATTACAACGATCCCACAAGTGGAATCAGAGCGGGTTGCTCAACCTTGGTGAAACCACCAACTGAGCAGTTTTTCAGAATTGTTTTTTCGTTCATTTTTTTAAAAAAATTAATATTTTCTTCATTCATCAAGGTTGGTGCAACACCACTCAAATTGCTTTTATGTTTACTTTTTTTTACCGCACTACTAATCCAAGATAAATTCTTGGAACGAGTTTTTTGTTTTTGTATTTTTTCAGGAATACTAAATGGTAATCCAAGAAGGCTATATCACCGCTCGCCCTCCTCTATTCTTTGGTGAGGATTTCTCGTACTGGAAGAGCAGAATGGAGATCCACCTGAAAACATAGGTGGAAATGTGGATTATGATCCAGTCTGGACTGGAGATCCCAAAAAATGCACAAGGAGAAGTTCAAGGATACTCTGAGTGGGACGCTGCACTCAAGAAAAAGATAGAAGCAAACGCAAAAGCCACTCAAACCCTCCAATGTGGATTGACGAAGGAAGAACTCAACCGCGTCGACCCGTTCAACAGCGCTAAAGAGTTATGGACTAAATTGATCGAGCTGCACGAGGGGACATCGGACACGAGAATCACTAAGCGGGATCTCCTCCGTGACAAGCTATATATGATCAAAATGCAAGACGGTGAAACAACTGCATAACTACATGCGAGGATCCAAGAACTTATGAACGGTTTGCACACGATAGGTCACAAGGTAGAGAACCATGATCTAATCAGGTATACCCTAAACTCATTTCCAAGGAATTTATTGTGGGCATCAATGGTAGATGCGTACAAGGTTTCTAGGAACCTTTCTGATATAAAGTTAGATGAACTTTTTGTTGATGCAGTCTGGCCCGGTTGTTGTTTTGGTGTTTGACAATGATATAAGTTTGGTTGAATGAATGTGGATTAAGTCCTGGTCAGGGACTGAGCATGAAATCCCGGTGAGAGAAGCCGGGTTCTGGTGAGTGAAGCCAGGTGGTGGAAATCCCGGTGAGTGAAGCCGGGTCCTGGTGAGTGAAGCCAGGTGATGGAAATCCCGGTGAGTGAAGCCGGGTCCTGGTGAGTGAAGCCAGGTGTTGGAAATCCCGGTAAGTGAAGCCGGGTCCTGGTGAGTGAAGCCAGGTGTTGAAAAGTCCTAATTCGGAAGAGGTGGGTGAAAAGTCCTAGCTTGGAGGGCTAGGTGAAAAGTCCTAGCTTGGAGGGCTAGGTGAAAAGTCCTAACTTGGAGGGTTAGGTGAAAAGTCTCATCTTGGAGAGTTAGATTGAAAAATCCTTAGCTTGGAGGGCTAAGGTGAATGAAATCCTATCTTGGAAGGCTAGGTCTGCGTCCCTGGATCGGTCTGGTGACCGATCCAGCGATGACTGATCGGTCGAGCGACCGATCAGGGAGCACACAGTGAGGTTGGGAACCTACTGTGTTGCTCCTGATCGGACCGGTGACCGATCAGGGAGCAGGCTGCTTCCTTGCTGTCTTGCTCCTGATCGGTCTGGTGACCGATCAGGGAGCAAACGGTGAGTGAGTTCCCTTGCTGATCAAAGTCCTGGATCGGTCCGGTGACCGATCAGGGATCTTGGATCTGATTAAAAAAAATCACTGTTCATCTGACCTGATCGGTCTGGGTGACCGATCAGGATTCATTCTGATCGGTCTGGTGAGCGATCAGGCTTCACCCTGATCGGTCTGGTGACCGATCAGGCGCAGAACATTAATTCAAATACGCTGTCAGAAGCTCTGATCGCGTCTGTTTTCACTGCCGATTCTCTCCTACATCGCTGCTTATGTTTGATATGCATTGCTAAGCTTCTGTTGGAGTGTGTAGGCTTTACAGGGATGGATTCAAACACTCAAGGAGGGTCAAAGAAAGGATTTCCGTTGAGCAGGTTTGGCAGTTTTCCATCGCAGGTTACAACGGGCGCTGCTAGCAACGGCTAGAAGCTAACCTGGGGCTGGGGCTCGACTGAGGAGAGTTCAGTGAGTCCAGAGCAGGTCAGGGGTAGCTGGCTTGTTGCAGGTGAGCAGCTGGGAGCTGTGTGGAGCGTCTGTGGGTTGGCGATGGCAGCTAGGATAAGTGTGGGCTGGCGATGAAGAGAAGGAAGTTATCTCTATAGCAGCAACACTTGATCCATCCGTTGCAATCACTCTGAGTCTTGAAGCTTCTGAAAACTTGATCATTCTTTGAAGCTTGAGAGACTTGAGCACTAAGAAGGGCTCGTGGCAAGGCGATCAACAAGCAAACAAGGAAGAGCTGAGTGAAGGCTCTTGCCGAGGTTGTGCAGGGTTGTTGTTTGTGCTTGTAAGCGTTTCTCTTCATCTGCTTGTGCTCTGTAAGTCTCTGATTGTCTCTGTGCTTTTCATTCTACTTCATCTTGTCGAGACATTTTGTGGAGAGGTTACTCCACCGAGAAGGAGGATTTGATATCCGAATTTCCGGGGCTTGATCTGCCGACTATCAAGGGATCGCCCACCTTAAGGGCACGCCAAGGAGTAGGGGCAAGTTATCCCCGAACCTTGTAAAATCTCCTTGTTAGCGATCTTGCTAATCTTGCTAATTAGGTTTTGGTTTAAGTTTCTGCAAGTTTTGTTTTCATACTTCCGCTGTGCTATTAATAACTTCAAGTGCAGAAATTTGATAACTCTTCAAAGAAGAAGTGATTGGCTATATTCACCCCCCCTCTCTAGCCATCTCGTTCCCAACAGGTGGTATCAGAGCTTGGGGCTCTACTTCAATGGCTTAACATCCGAGAGCTAACAAAGATGGCCATGGGAAGAGAAGGGTTTAGCACCAACCGACCTCCACTCTTCGACGGCACTGATTTTTCATATTGGAGGTCGAAGATGGAGTTTTACCTCAAAACCAACCTCAGCATGTGGTTTGCTGTCAAGGAAGGTTTTTCCACTCCTAAAGATGCTGAGGGAAAAGAGATGAACTTCTCAAGTTGGTCGGCAGATCAAATCCGGAAAGGTGAAGCCGATGCGAAAGCGGTGGTAACTTTGCAATGCGGGTTGACCAAGGACCAAATAATCAAGGTTGGTCCCTTCACAAGTGCTAAAGACCTATGAAGCAAGATCATTGAGCTCCATGAAGACACTCAAGACACCCAGACTGCCAAGAAGGACCTCCTTCTCACTCAACTCCAAAATCTGTCCATGGAAGAGAATGAAACTGTAGGTACACTCCATGGACGATTCAAAGAAATCCTCAACGGTCTCCACTCCATTAATGTGAAGGTAGAGAACCGAGATCTTATAAGGTATGTACTCAAAGCTTTTCCTAGGAACGCCTTGTGGTCATCCATGGTGGATGCATACAAGGTGTCCAAGGATTTATCTTTTGTTAAGTTAGAAGATCTATTTTGTGAAATGGAACTACATGAGATCACTAACAAAAGTTCAAAAGAGAAAGACATTGCTTTAGTGGCAGGTGACAACAAGAAGAAGAAGGGAAAGAAGAAGGAGAAGGAAGCCTCTTCATCTTCATCCTCATCCGAGTCTGAGTTCGAGGAGGAGGGCAGCTGGTCTTCTTCCTCCGAGATGCCAACTTTGTTAGAAGAATGATGAGGAAGAGCCGGCACCTCAAGGGTAAAGGTAACCCGAGTGAAGTTAAATTTGATAAGTCTAATATTACATGTTATGAGTGTAGCAAGAAAGGACATTACAAGGATGAATGTCCAAAGTTAAAGAAGAAGAAGGATAAATCAAAGAAGAAAAGGAAGGCCTTGAGGGCCACATGGGATGACTCCTCTTCTAGTTCATCCGAAGAAGAGGAGGAGAAGTACACTCATCACCGTGCCCTCATGGCCATAGAGGATTTAAATGAAGAGGAGAGTGGAGACGAATCAAGCTCATCAACCGCGCCTTCATCATCTTCGGATGATGAAGAGGTAATCTCTCCCGAGCTAGATAAGTGTTATAGAACCATTGCATGTCTAGCTAGGTTGCTTAAAAAATCTAAGAACAAAGTTAAATTATTGAAATTGAAAGTAGAAGAATTGAAATCCTCTAGGGTGGAGGATATTAATGATTTTCATGAGAAATCCTCTAAGGATGAGGATCTTGATAATTTGCATGTTAAAAATCTAGAGGATGAAAATAAGGGCTTGAAGGGTGAAATTGAAAACCTCAAGAATATTCTTGAGAAATTTTCAACAAGTTCCAAAACCCTAGATATGATCTTAAATTCACAAAAAGCGGTTTACAACAAGGATGGTTTGGGTTACCAACCTAAAGAACCTAGTGTCATATCTTTAATGTCAAGAACCTATTTTAGATCATCAAATGATTCTAAGGTTCAAAAAGTCAAAAAGAAATTGACTAAGGCATGGGTGCCTATGTCCCTCATTGTTGATGCATTAGGTCCCAAAATTTGGGTACATAAAACCTCAATATTTCGAATTGTATAAGCATTATTTGAGGGGGAGCATCTATCAACATGGGAGGTTGATATTTGGTGCTCCAACCCATGACCAAGAAAAAATTGTCATTCACATGGTTGATTATGGAAAATTCGACTTAAATACTTTGATCTCTATTGTTTTAGTTTTTATAACAATATGAACCCTTGGCTAGTACTTTTTATGGAATTCATGTGTCAAAGAACTTAATGATGTTTAAGTATGATCTACTTTAGTATTAAAATTCTTCCATGATCAAGTTTGCTTCCAAAACAAAGAAGGAACTGTCTAGTTCATCTTTACCGAATAGAATTATGCATTCATCATGTGTGCTATCCATGTCTATGAATTTTCTATTCAAATGATTGCATGCATACCTATTTCGAAAGCCTAACTCAAACTTGATTTCAAATCGGTTGGAACCATGACTGTAATACACACTTGGAAGTATGACTCTTCAATCCAATCCATGAGTTTTAACTTCAATATGCCATGATTTTCTTGTATGTGTTAGACAAAATGAAGGCATGCTATTGAACAAGTATGGACACATGAATTAGTTAGTACTAATTCAAAAATCACTATGAAAATCTCACAATACATGATTAGACAAAGAACATGAGCTTAAGGTCTAGGGTTAATGCTCTCTTTGTATCAAACTCAAATTCCATGACTTGTTTGTTTTCCCAACGATTATGCTTTGATACAAACATGCTTTTGATACTCAAGTTAAGGCTTAGCACATACTGATCATGCTTTGATAGGGGTTAAAGTTTTGAATCTTGATATGGAATTGATACAAATCATGATGATTATTTTAGTTTGGGAAATACTCTTTGATTAAGGAAACCCTTTAGGACAAATGGATCAAATCTGATTGTATTAGGGTTTGGGAAAGGTTAAGAGTTGAAACAAACCTATTTCTGAAACTGATCAGTTTCAGAAAACATTCTGTGTCAAACCTGATCGGTCCACCGACCGATCAGGGATCCCTCTGATCGGTCTGGTGACCGATCAGTCGTCGTTCTGATCGGTCTGGTGACCGATCAGACCAACTCTGATCAAGGAACTCCCAGATCGTTCCAAATTGATCCAAAACCTCCTCAAACCAATCTCTTTTCATTGAATTGTATCAGTTTGATGATCATACTCCTAACAAATCTGATACAAACCAATTACAAATGAAACATATTTGATCATCCATTAGTACAAACCTGGTACTAAGGGAGCACAAATTTGTTCAAGTGGTACGAATCTGTACTAAATTATGATTTGATACAAACCTATATTGGAATGTTCAAATTCATAAGAAAGGGTTTGTTGAGTCATGGCTCATGCTTTTAATGTCGTATTTCAGAATTGTTTCTGAAATATCAAATATTAATAGAGTCTACTCCCCGGTTATGGAATGCAAATTGTTAATGCAGTCTGATCAGGAACGTATCAGAGGTTCAGAAATTTTTCTGAAATCTGATCGCTCCCCAGACTAATCAAAATATCTCTGTATCCAGTAATCAACGAACCTGATCGGTCACGGAGACCAATCAGGACTATATATCAGATACAGATGCATTCCTTACTTGTCATATGAAACATATACATGTTTGACTATGATATATTTCTGTATATGGTTTCATGTGCAATTCCCACTTATTGACGTATGATGCATATACATTGTTGTCATGATACATTTTTGGTATATGCCTCTCATATGTATTTCGAAATTTATCTATGATTATTTTGGGTTTGGGGAGAGACCCGTGTTTAAGGGGGAGGTATGTTCAAACTTAATAACCATACCCTTTTCGATGTTTGACAAAGGGGGAGAAAATGACTGATTAAGTTTATGACTATTATAGGGGGAGGATCATGATTCCCTTATGAGAATTGAACAGACTTCAATTGATTGATACCTAAACTTAAATCGGGTTGTCAAACAACAAAAAGGGGGAGATTGTTGATGCAGTCTGGCCCGGTTGTTGTTTTGGTGTTTGACAATGATTTAAGTTTGGTTGAATGAATGTGGATTAAGTCCTGGTCGGGGACTGGGCATGAAATCCCGGTGAGAGAAGCCGGGTCCTGGTGAGTGAAGCCAGGTGGTGGAAATCCCGGTGAGTGAAGCCGGGTCCTGGTGAGTGAAGCCAGGTGGTGGAAATCCCGGTAAGTGAAGCCGGGTCCTAGTGAGTGAAGCCAGGTATTGAAAAGTCCTAATTCGGAAGAGGTGGGTGAAAAGTCCTAGCTTGGAGGGCTAGGTGAAAAGTCCTAGCTTGGAGGGCTAGGTGAAAAGTCCCTTCTTGGAGAGTTAGATTGAAAAATCCTTAGCTTGGAGGGCTAAGGTGAATGAAATCCTAGCTTGGAAGGCTAGGTCTGCGTCCCTGGATCGGTCTGGTAACGATCAGGGAGTTGGCACGCTGCTCCTTCGTGGATCGGTCTGGTGACCGATCCAGCGATTGCTGATCGGTCTGGTGACCGATCAGGGAGTATATGTTTCACTCACTGCACAGCTCCTGATCGGTCTGGTGACCGATCAGGGAGCGAACAGTGAGTTGAGTTCGCCTACTGATCAGGCTCTGATCGGTCTGGTGACCGATCAAAGACTTAGGACTTAATTTTCCAAGTTACTGTTCACTCAGACCTGGACCGATCAGGATGGAGCCTGATTGGTCTGGAAGCAGCCTGATTGGTCTGGTGACCGATCAGGCTGGAGCCTGATTGGTCTGGTGACCGATCAGGCTGAAACCTGGATTGGTCTGGAGACCAATCAAGAGTATGCAGAAGACTTCTGGATCGGTCTGGTGACCGATCAGGGTCCTTCCTGATCGGTCTGGTGACCGATCAGGCGTAGAACTTTAATTTAAATACGCTGTCAGAAGCTCTGATCGCGCTGTTTTCTCTGCTGATTCTCTGATACACTGCTGATATATGTTGATATGAGTTGCTAAGCTTCTATTGGAGTGTGCAGGCTTTACAGGGATGGATTCAAACACTCAAGGAGGGTCAAAGAGAGGCTTTCCGTTGAACAGGTTTGGCAGTTTTCCATTGCAGGTTACAACGGGCGCTGCTGGCAACGGCTGGAAGCTGACCTGGGGCTGGGGCTCGACTGAGGAGAGTTCAGTGAGTCCAGAGCAGGTCAGGTGTAGCGACCCGCCTTCCCCTACCTTAGACGGATCGTTACTTTTCTCTACTTCTCAACTTACTTGATACATGTTTAAAGAAAAATGCGGAAATCTTTTTTTTTTAAACTTATAAATTCATCTAACAATTATATTCTAATTCAAGCAATCATACATAATGACGTATCATCCTTCTATCTCAAAAGCTCGCGAGATGATAAGCCTTGAAGCTCGCCTCACCCAACTTAACTCTCGGGTACCAGTCGACTGATACTGTACCAGTCGACTGGTATGCCTGTGAGCTGAAAGTTCAGCTTTCGGCAGTTGCTTCACAGCTCCATCAAACCCATAATTTCGAGCCATATGGAATCATGACACCATTTCTACACTCTATGACAGTTTTCAAATGAGTTTAGCCAATCAAAACGAATCCCTAAACTTGAGATTAGGACTTTTGCGGAAGAAATTAAACTATTCAAGTTATATGAATTTTAACACTAAAGTTTGTACCAATCTTGACTTCTATACATTCATAGCACCAAATGCATGTTCTATAATCTTGCTAAAGCATTATGAAATGTGGTTGCAACCTTTCTAAACAAATTTAAGCAATGAAACTTAATTCAAAGAAGAAATTGATACTATCTTGGCACATGCATCTATTTTTCTAACATAGTATCAATACTTCCATCTACTCATATTTCTACTCATCCAATGCAATCATAAAAATATATAGACTAAAAGAAATGACATGGAATCTTTACTCTAAGGAATTGAGCATATAAAACTATCCATAACTTAAATATTCGCTAAACTCCATAAAGCAAGAACATGAAATTCAAATGAACTATAACATTATGAATTAATAACTAAATTGTCTTGCGCCAAAGATCTCTCCATAATCAGCCACCACACACACTCTACTCAGCACCGCCTCGTCGTCTTCCTTCAGAATTGCTTGCCTTTACCTTTATCTGCAATAAGAGGAAATGCATCTATAAGCGAAAAGCTTAGTAAGTACTATCTAGCTCACAAAAACTCGAAATATGCAAACATGCTTCTAGATCAAACTGAACATCATATGAGATACTAATATGCTTGAAAGAAAACTACAAACATGTATAACTCAAAACATGCATACTCAAGCAATAAATAATCTCAATTTACTTTTCTTGGCTCAACTAGAAACTTTAGCTATTCTTTAACTTTTAGAAAACTCTTTAAATTTTCGAAACTTTGCTAAAGCATATACTTGAAAATACTAATCACTTGGATCCACTGAAGACGTAAGTACCATCTGAATGCGCGTTCCCTAAAAGGTTGGGGTAGCGAGCCACCAATCCTAATAGAGCAGACCTTGGTCTACCAGGGCCAAGACCTTGGAATTGGACACCTGGATTTCTTTAACGACGCCCTTGGACGCCGGGTACTGGCCTTATAAAATAAAATAGCTTTTCTTTCTTTTCTTTCTTATCTGTAAATGCCTTGGCATTTTCTGGAGCACCTTGCGTGCTAAAATCCCTAAGTCTTGACTTTTGGGGATTTTCTTAAGGCCTTGGCCTTCTCTTTTCTTATCTTTATCTTCTTTTCTTTTCTCATAGCTTTTCTTGGTCCCTAATCTCATATAGGGTGCTTATCAAACATATACAAGCATATAAAAACTAAGATCACATGCAAAACTAAAGCATAAAGGAAAAATTCTCTTTTAAAAACTTTTAACGGAAATTCTCGCGGTAAAACCGCCTCTTACTGCAGGTGAGCAGTACTTACATTGATATCTTGGACTTACAACCAAGATTGACGACTAGAGCTCGAGAGAAACTTAAGATCTCGGAGAATTCTTCACGTCTACGCGTTCCTCTCGTCGCGGGGATCCCGAATATAGGATTATCTCTTGGAAAAGGGGTCTCGGGCGGCCCTCTTGACCTTGGTGTGGTGTCGCCCAAGAGAGGAGAGGGAGGGAGAGGGTCGGCGCAGCTGTTGGGGAGGGAGAGGGTTTGAGAGAAAATAAAACAACTCTCTTTAATTACCTATTTATACTTAAGGGCGGATTAACTTAACTACTACTTAAATATTAGTCTCTCCATATTTCGCTGTGCTGATACCCTAGCCGAGCTGGTCGCGCGCTGTGGCCGTTTGGTGGTGGTCGCGGGTTCGAGCTCCGGCTGCTGCACTTAATTGGTTTTTCCAATTTTTCTTTTTTTCCTTTTTCTTTTTCTTTTTCCAAAAATACCAAACGGACTCGGAAAATTCCATAAAAATACTCTAAAAATTCCTAAAAATATCTAGAATATTTCTAAACCATTTCTAAATAATTCTAAGGACTTTAAGAACTAAAAATACTAAACGAACTCGGAAAGTTCCATAAAAGTATTCTAAAAGTCCCTAAAAATATCTAGAACATTTCTAAACCATCTTTAAATAATCCTAAGAACTTTATGAACTAAAGATGGAAATTTTGGGGCGTTACATCAGGGGTAGCTGGCTTGTTGCAGGTGAGCAGCTGGGAGCTGTGTGGAGCGTCTGTGGGTTGGCGATGGCAGCTAGGATAAGTGTGGGCTGGCGATGAAGAGAAGGAAGTTCTCACTAGAGCAGCAACACTTGATCCATCCGTTGCAATCACTCTGAGTCTTGAAGCTTCTGAAAACTTGATCATTCTTTGAAGCTTGAGAGACTTGAGCACTAAGAAGGGCTCGTGGCAAGGCGATCAACAAGCAAACAAGGAAGAGCTGAGTGAAGGCTCTTGCCGAGGTTGTGCGGGGTTGTTGTTTGTGCTTGTAAGCGTTTCTCTTCATCTGCTTGTGCTCTGTAAGTCTCTGATTGTCTCTGTGCTTTTCATTCTACATCATCTTGTCGAGACATTTTGTGGAGAGGTTACTCCACCGAGAAGGAGGATTTGATATCCGGATTTCCGGGGCTTGATCTGCCGACGATCAAGGGATCGCCCACCTTACGGGCACGCCAAGGAGTAGGGGCAAGTTATCCCCGAACCTTGTACATCACGGTAGCAAGAAATTGTGTCTGGCTATATTCACCCCCCCCTCTCTAGCCATCTCGTCTCCAACATATTCCACGTTTCTATATTGAGGAGATACGTTGCCGACCCGGCACATATATTGTCAGAGGTACCGGTTTCGCTTCAACCGGATGCTACCTACGACGAATTTCTGGTACGGATCTTGGAGTATGAGGAGTGTCAGTTGTCGAACAAGACAATCCGGCTGATTAAATTCGGATGGCAGCATCATTTAGAAGCCGAGGCAACCTGGGAGCTCGAGGATTTTATCAGAGCTCACTACCCTCACTTATTTGCATGAGGTACGTGTGGGTTATATCATTCAGTATTTATACTACATTTCTTTTGTTTAGTATTTTGTACTGTATAATCGTACCTGGCACATGTAGAAAACAAATTTAGGGACCAAATTTCTGTTAGTGGGGGAGGATGTAAGAATACGGAAAGTTTAGGGGCTAAAAGGTAAAACTTTCAAAACTTAGGGGCTACTGTGGAAATAACCAAACATAGAGGGGCAATTTGCAAAAGGAGCCGCCCTTAAGTTTCCCCCGGGCCGATCGCGATCTCAATTCTCCCGAAATCCCTCTTTCTTTCCCCCCTCTTCTTCCCCGCAGGGAATCAGAACTCCCTTCTTCGCCGAGGTTGAAGCCCCACCTCTGCTCCGAACCCATTCTTGATCGGTGTTCGAGCTTCTCCGACGAGTAGTCATTTCTCTTCCATCGCGGTCAATCGAGGTTTTCCTCTTCCATCTTCTCTGCCGGGCTCGGTGGGTAGGAAGGGCTGCTGTTGGGCGAAACTGCTAGGTTTGAGCAGGTGTTGGACGTTGGCACTTGCCTTCCTTCGTTCTTCATCTAGTTTTCCCCTACCAATCTTGATTCGGGCGAGTTTGAGCAGAGCTTCGAAACAACATTTGATTGAGGTAAGGACCTCAGTATATTTGATTCAAAGCTTTCTTTCTTAGATCTAATTAGGTAGGTAAATGATCTAGGTTTATTGTTGTGCTGTGGTTTTGGGATCTATGCTCAGAATTCGATCTACTGTTTAGATCTTGAGTTGGAGTTCTTGTCCTTTGCTGAAATTTTGTTTTTGGTTATGTTCTATGCTTGGATTCCTCCTTACGTTTCTATGAATGGGGTTGATTTAGTCCTTTACTGTGAGCCATCTTGATCGAATTCTATAGTCATGGTTCTGATCCTCAGTGATTGGAGAGGTTGCATCTGTGCATTTCGGTTTGATTGGGATTCAGTAATCAATTTAGTTTAGACTGTTTTGGATGTGTTGCTTCCATTTCTTCGGTTCGTGTTTGTGTTCTTGAGCTAACGTAGGTTGGTAAGAGAAAGCTATGTTGCCGTGGGATTTGGTTGTTTTGATGCTCATCTTGGTCTGTTTTGTTTGAATTTGGTTTCTCCCTGTTTTTGTCGTGAGGTGGGCTGGGAAGGAGGATGGTGTATATATGTTGGGATCGGGTCCTGTGTTGGAGTGTTGGTTTTGGTAAGTTGGGGTCGTTTTGAATAGCTATGAATTGAGACATACTTATAAGTCGAGGTCGTCTTGATAATTGTGTCAAGATAAGATCATTTATGTAATGATCAGAGTAAAAGAACCCATCATTTAATGAACCTGCTAAAGGTTATATTGAAATTCATAAGTTGAATTCAGGATTAAACATTAGATATGTCTAGATTGAAATATGTATGATGTTAAATTTTGAAAAAATATGCACTATTTTTTATAAAGAAACACATCGTATAATGTGATTCATACCATATGTATTATAGCAACAATAAGTGTAGTAGGAGAATCGATCCTTGCTTCTCTACTATATGCGACTCTTAAGATTATAAGTTAATCTCAATCTTACTCTAATGACTATTTAGCAATCTATTTGAAGTTTCAATCAGTGTCTACTACTTTAGCATGTATCTTATTGGTTATGAATGATTTGGTTTATGGAACATAATTAGAAAAGTGATTGATTAGAGTGAATAGATTCTAACTAATAAGGAAGATTAAAATAAATTTATTTTTTGACATTTATTTACTGATTGATCAGTTACATTTCTGTTGAATACTTGAAATGTGATTGTGAATAATTGTATTGATTAGATATGTTGAATATGTTCAACATATCTAACATGATCTTTGTGACTATATAACATTTATGAATTGACTTGGACAGGAGATGTGGGATGAAATAAGCGTTATGTGCCCTCTCAACTTCCTCCATTTAAAAGGAATTTGATAAAACCTTTATCTTCTTCTTCCTCCATTAATGGAGGAAAGGGAAGAAACACTTCACACCTATATAAGTCCGTCCAAGACAATCTAAGAAAAAAAACATCAGAAAAAGATTGTTGCGTTTTATACACAGAGGAGATTGAAGCACAACGGAAGTGCTATCAGAATTCTGCCCAGACTATGTGTCTTGCGGAGAAGAACATCCAAGTAATCGAGTAGGATTTGATTCGTAGAATAGTGAAGCACCTTTCAATTTGTAATTATCCTTCCGACGACAATGATGAGATCAACGAATCAAGACTAAAGAATCAGTTCGATGAACTCGCTGTAAGTGTTTGCAGCTTTTATATTGTTTAATTCATGCAACCTACACACGTGCCACTCGACGCCGTTCTAGGAGAGGACGACGTAGCAGTGGGGGCTGTTGAACTGCTCGTAGTTGAAGTACATCCTCTTTTCTTGGACGAAATTGTTCAGTTCGGATCCTCTGTCCCCAAACCTCTCTGTCCCTCTGTCCTGAGCGACAAAAAAATCGCGTGCGAAACGCGTGACTTCGCCCACTCGCGTGAAGAAGTTGAAACCGCGCGTCCCGCTCGCGATCAAAAATTTTGCCCTAAATCCCGAGTGAAGAAGGCTTCTCCTTCTCCTTCTCCTTCTCGATCCCGTGCTTGATCTCCCCTCTCCCAGCTCCGGCCTTCTCCCCTCTCCCAGCCCCGGCGTCGACGTCGGCGACGTCACACGACGAACTCCCTAAACGCGTGTGGTTCGCTCTTCTCGCCGACCTCCCCTTCTCGCTGCCAGATCTCCTCTCGCCTCCTCGCGTTTCCCTCTGGATCGCTGCTTCCCAGTCGTCGCTGCTTCTCCTCTCATCTTCGCTCCCAGTCGCTAGCAGAGGGACCTCCTTCTCGCTTCTCCTTCTTCGGCCTGCTTTCATCGTGCTCCCTACTTCTTCCCCTGTCTTCAAGGTACTGTTTTTTGCCCTAATTATCTTCCCGGCGAGCTCCGCCTTAAATCCCTCGTTAAGTGTTCTTTGCTCCATTGAAATAATCTTCCTCTTTGCTTTTAGTTTTTGTTTTGAAGTATAAATGTAGATACAGATATATGCAAGTGATGGAACATCTAGTTCTTAGAGAAGCTTTGCAAGGCAGGGCAAACATTCCTTCCACTAGTTTTGATTCACCATCACTGATTCCTAACATATTGCCATCCTGCTGACTGTTATGAATGACTGTTTTGTTATGCTATTGACAATGCTGATTGTAATGTTATTGACATGTTTTCATCATTATTGTCATAAGAAATTGGGTCCTTTTCCTACTTAAGCTTGCCCTTTTTGCTTAGCAGATTTAAGGTTATCGTCGTCACATCCAAACATGTATGCGGTTACCTTGTGCTTTGGCAATTCAAACCTTTTTAAAACTGAAATCACGATTCACCAGTTCATCCACATTGTATATGATTATTGCTGACTTAAGAAGCCAAAGTGTGCTCAAACATTGAACATGAATTTTTGCGGTAGTTATATTTCTCTGATGAAGTGAAAGAGATACTAAAATTCTACTTTTGTTGTTTTTTTCCTCACTGTTTAATTGCAGGGAGATATCTAGAGTATTAGCACAAGGTAACCACATACATGTTCTGTGGATTCTGCTTGTATTTGCTTAGAAACCTATGTAAAACTCCCTTGGAAGTAAAATGTAGTGTTTGAAAATCAAAAAATGACAGCCAATATATTGAAATTAATATGCATGCTTTCTTGCTGTTTGAGCATAGAGTCTATTTTTAGATACCTAAAACTGAAAGAATTCAGTAACTTCGAAAAAGGAGAATTTACATCCATGTTATTACATTACTCTAAAAGTTTAATCCCCTTTATGAATGTCAATCATTCATCCTATGTTTTAACCTGGCATTCTAGAACTAGAGGAGAATATAATATGTAGTATGACGAATGCTGATACAACTGATTTTTTTACAAGGTTCTCAGGCTCTGGTAATCTTGCTAAGTGCATATCATATGCACAAACTAATGCACAGTTTTCCTTCACTGATCCTGAACTCGAGAAGTATAGATTTTAGTTGCTGAATTATGATTCAAGGAATAATAGATCCTCTTCCTCCAAGAAAAATATCACGTAATCTATTTGTTCATATATCAGTTACTTTGAACTTATTTCAATGTAGAGTGTTACACTTGGTGATGAGGAGGCTAGGAAAAGGAAAGTTCAAAAGACAATCCTTGAAAGAAAAGGACCCTCTACATTTACTTGTGCTGTTGAGATGATATCCAAAACTGAGTATCGAGTTCATCACAAATTGGAAGCTACTGTAGATGCTATTTTAGCAGGTACGATTGTTTCTTCTCCTTATTTGTCAGCCTGTTTCTCAAATTCCTGTTTTGAGAAATAGTTCATTGTCATTCTTTTGTGAATACAGGGAAATCTCCCCTCTTTGAAACATGCAAGATTGATCCCAAAGGTGATTTAAGCAACTCTTCTCTAGTACCACAGGAGTATCATGAAGAGGAACAATTTATTAGTTCTAAACAGGATGTTTCAATTGACATGCCTTTACACGATGATGCAAATGCTAATGCTGGGTATAACAAGAAAGCGAGAAGTAATTCATACACACAGAGGAGATTGCCAATTTGTGTTTATACTTATAAGGTAATCATCAGACTGCAGTCATGAGCATTCAATTTCTGAAATTTTGTCCCTTGCATGCCTCTTTGTCCCTTGCATGCCTCTTTTACCTTCTCATATCACAGGTCATATAAGGTATTACATTATAGTGTCATACCCCATGTCTATATTTCTCTTTTTGCCTTCCATTTCAGTTTTTAGCATCTTCTTCTTCGGAGTTTGCTGAAAGAGTACAAGCACGTTATCATTAAATAATTTACTTTTATTGGACCAATTGATGTGATATAGATTCATTCTTAGATTTTGGAAGCTGATCTGCTGCAAGTTGCAACTGTAATGGGCTATGAGAATGATATATATGTGACTGATGACATTGGAACAGCAAATGCAATTCTAGCATCAAGTTCCGAAATGAAACAAAATTCTTGGATTCGCAGTGTTGCAAAATTCCACAAGCTTCCCATATTCGTGATCAAAGTAAAGAATCTTGGCTTTATGATTCCTTGGTTGCATTGCTAGTGCCCTTACAGTTCTTCGTTCTTATCCGCAGGAGAGTACGATGGCACAAATGGTAAGGCAGTTAAGATGATTCTTGGGATTAGTAGTTTTGGCTCTAGACTAAACGAACCATCAAAATTCACGGACGACATAGAAGTGGAAGATGATGCACCTAAGAGAAAACCCACCTTGGAAGAAATTGATGCTCTGGAGGTACGTAGTTGCTGCCACCAATTTACACTAACACGCATTGTGATGTTTGATACATATGGGGATGCTCATATTGTTCAAACATTTCATGGCACTTACTTCCAATTATGTACATTGTAGGAGGTTGTATGGCTATTGAGTACATTGTAATCCCTGGCGGAGAACCCGTAGAGCTCCTTCCACAATGCTCCAAGATAATTGCTCACCAACTCGAGCTCGTGGAAAGCTACCAATTAACCGCAAAGAGGTCAGGAACAGAACTGAACTCAAGGCTGCAGATCCTTCCTGTGAAGATGGATAAGAAAAGCTCATCTGCCAAGAGCAATGAGCCGCATTCAAGTGAGCAACTACAAGAGGTGAATATTAATTCACTATCCGGATGGAATGTGGGTTCTAGTGTTTTTCGTCTTCCATTCTGCCTGATAATTAAAAAATTCTAAAATTGTGAAACTGGTGTAGTTTGTTCTACCCCGTCTTGTACAGTATATGTATATATCAAACTGTGCTGCTTGTTCTTCACAGCAATTGTAAATTTATATCATTCTTTTAATGGAAAATAGCTCAGATGTTATCCATTTACATCCCATTGGACATGTATACGAGGAATATTTTGGTCATTTTGATGTTGGTTGTGCATTTATTTTGAATCACAATCATGAATATTATCTCTCCATAAAGCTTTATGCAAGATTATATCAGTGCTAATACAGATTATAGGTCGGTTAACATGGGAGCGAAGAGTGGAAGGCTAAAAACGCTAAAACATAACGATAGACGATACAGAAAAATCAAAAAATTTGCAAAACCACGAGATATTTCATTAATGTTTTCAGTAGAAGAAAACAGATGAAAACTAGAACACTTTCAAAACTTCATAATTACAAGTACTTCACGGCAAACAGGTGAAACTGCAAATCATGACAACTATGCGACTTTTATTGAATAAACGAGTACTTGAATGTTCCCGCAGCATTATACAAATAACCACAAGCATTACATATCTCTTGAACTTTTGAAGCTCTTACATCCCGGGCGTGACAAGCGGACAGATCACAAAAGAGATGTGATCATAGATCACAAAGTTTTGATCCAATAAGGAGTCACCATCGCACTTGGGCTATCGATCTTGAAATGATGCATTCATGAGGTTAAGTGCTGAATCCATAAACTGGAGAAGGCAAGTGAAAGCAAATAATCAGGACATTAACTAATTATAAAGAGCCAAAACTTGAACTCAAATAAACATAATATGTACTTGAAATGATGTATGATGATATGCTGAATAATACAGTTTTAAATTTTTGATGTCGAGCAAAAATTGTCACTGAAGAGCAAGACAATCAATTAGCCAACCTTTTTTACTTTGCCTGATATTTTTTTATGTAAATGTTTTTCAAGCATTATGTCTATTACAAATGGACTAAATTTTCTTATTGGTAATAAGATTCATTGGAGTCAACTTCTTTTCCTTGACTGAAAATTTCCAGGTTGAAATCAACAGTTGTGTGGATTTAAAAGTGGTGCAAGAGTCTAATATTTTAATCCCACCGTGATAGTCTGAAGTAGCCAACTAATGATAGTTACTTAAATCATATAGGCACAAAAATGTGTGACATGAAGAGCAGTAAATAGTTCAGCACATTTTTCCAATGATTCAACCCATGAATTTTCCGACCGAAAAGGAAAAGGGTCATACTGATATGAAAAGATTGTAGGATTGTAACTCATAGGATCATATGGGAAACCTCATAAAGAAAAATAACTTGCCCAACAATTCAGGATAGGACTTTGCAAGTATATTTTAACTTTCTAAAAACACAATTGTTATTTAAAACAAAATAGTTTATTCAATATTGGCCAATAGAGACCATCATATTCGTATTCTGGTACTGTTGTTTTAGTCTTCTATTCTCTATAATTCACATTTCATGTTGTCTAGTGAATCTTATTTTGTGCAGTATTGTTGTACTCAGAGTCACTTGTATTTGTAAGATAACTAAAGTATCTTAAATCAGCATAAAGAAAAAGGATGCCCAATTTGTTCACCTTTCCAAGAGCTTGAAGTTCCCTTCCAACAGGTTCACAAATTTAAAGTCAATATCGATAGGCCAGACCTGCATATAGTGGAAAAGTCAATATTAAAACTGCAAGAAAATTTTTAAGCTACAATCTTGAAAAGTTTAAATCACTAATCAAGGATTGTTCAAACAATCAGCCTAAACATTCAATACATCAAATAGCTCCATATTTCAGCTTTCATTGTGAATGACTTTACAACCCTGACATTGTATGAATCAAAATAAAAGGATGTGTACAAGGCATCAACAATAATGTCATTCAAATCAGAACAAGGCATCAACAATATCACAGTTCGAATTTTAGCAGTGAATCAATACCTCAGTTCGAATTTTAGTTTGTCTCTTTCAATAAATCACAATACCTCAGTTCGGATCCCAGCAGCAGGAGACGACGCCGACAGTGTTAGGGCAGGGCACTGGCACGCGATGGCTGGGCCTCAGGAGAAGACGCGACGCCGGGGCCGGGGCTAGGGCTGGGCCTCAGGAGACGACGGCGACGCCGGGGCAGGGAGAGGGGAGAAGGGTGGAGCTCGCCGGGGCTGGGCAGTCTAAGATCTTGGAGTTCGCTCGCCGGGGCTAGGCAGCAGGACACTTCGCCGTCGTTTTTTGATCGCGAGGGCACACGCGAGGCTTCGCCGGGGTTGGGGAACGGCCATAGGAGACGACGCCGACGCCGACGCCGACGCCGACGCCGGGTCTGGGAGAGTGTAGAAGGCCGGAGCTCGACGGGATCGAGAAGGAGAAGGGCGACGCGAGTGGGCGGAGCTCGCCGGGGCAGCGAGGACGCCGGGGCAGCGAGGACGCCGGGGCTGGGAAAGGGGAGAAGGCCGGAGCTCGTCGGGGCTGACCTTGGCACGGTATCGAGAAGGAGAAGCCGGATTTAGGGCAGATGGAAGGGCGCCGCGAGTGGGCGAAGTTGCAGTCGGGATTTAGGGCAGAGCAGAGTTTTTGATCGCGAGCGGGACGCGCGGTTCGGCTTCTTCACGCGAGCGGGCGAAATCACGTGATCTGCACGCGATTTTCTTTGTCGTCTTGCGCTCGGGACAGAGGGACAGATAGATTTGGGGACAGAGGATCCGAACAGAGCAGTTCGGATCCTCTGTCCCGAACTTGCGCCTGCCCCTCTGTCCCGAACACAAAACGACAAAATTTCCGCGTGCTTCTCGCGTGACTTCGCCCCGATCAAATTTCCCTCGCGCTATTCCCCTTCCCAGACGAGCACGCGTGCCCTAAACCCCTACTTCTAGCTGCCAGATCTCATCTCGCTTCCTGGCTCCTCACGTTCGCCTCTCCTTCTCGAATCCCTACTTCTCGCTGTTTCTCGCTGCCCTAAATCAGTTCGGATCGCTGCTTCCCAGTCGTCGCTGCTTCCCCTCTCATCTTCGCTCCCAGTCGCTAGCAGAGGGACCTCCTCGCTGACTACCTTCTCCTGCTTCGCCCTACCTTCATCGCCTTCCCTACTTCTTCCCCTGTCTTCAAGGTACTGCATTTTGCCCTAATTATCACCGCCTCCCCTTAACCTTCTATGAACCCCATTTTGCCCTAATTATCTCCGCCTCCCCTGTCTTCAAGTATTACGCTATGAACAGGGACAGAAGTATGAACCCCATTTTTATTACTTTTCGGACAAAGTTAATATTGTTCGTGGTGGTCATCGAATGGCTACTGTACTCATGTATCTCTCAGATGTGGCCAAATGTGGGGAACCTGTGTTTCCTTCAGCTCAGGTTAGTTTTCCAGCTACATTTCTCTTTGCTAGGTTTTACTACTTTGGTTAGCATGATATATATTGTGGCAAGATGTGACTATTTCTTCCTATATGAGCCAACAAAATGGTCAATCTAATCAACTCAAACCTTTATTCATTGTCCGTCTGACTGGTTTACATAAGTCGTTTGCTGCTGGTGCTGACTTTTATTTTGTGCCTAGTAGGAGCTGTCGCAACATGGAGCACATGTTAAGGATGATGACTTGTCAGCGTGCGCACGGCGAGGAGTTGCAGGTGATGGTTTAGGATATAGTGTAATCGTTCATATTTTGTTCTTCTCTGTAATGGAGATTTAATGAGCATTTTGGTTCCTTTTACCTTGTTTATTGTGGTCTGATTGGCCTTTTAGTTAAGCCAAAGAAAGGGGATGCTCTTCTATTCTTCAGCCTTCATCCAGATGCTACTACCGATCCACTTAGCCTCCATGCAGGATGTCCCGTAATAGAAGGCGAGAAATGGTCGGCTACAAAATGGATTCATGTGGCCTCCTTTGACAAAATCATCACTAGCCAAGGAAACTGCACCGACGAGAACAACAACTGTGCGAGGTGGGCTGCGCTCGGAGAATGCACAAAGAATCCGGAGTACATGGTCGGAACATCAGAAGTGCCTGGCTTTTGCAGGAGGAGCTGCAATGTTTGTTAGAATTCCTATTTCTTTTCGTTTCATCTTTGTTTTGGTCCAGACTTTGAGCAACCTTTTCATGTTTACTGAAGGGTTTGCTGCTCATTTATGTTCCCAAATGCTGTTTCTACTCTATTTTTCATTGGAGCATCGAGCTCTATCTCACAAAAATATATTTGTCAATTTTGGAAATACGAAGGAAAATTTTATAGTAATTTTATTGGTTATATATTAATCTTCAAAATCAGTGGACATGGTTATGCAAGTGCTTCCTTTTATTCTATTTTAAAATCTGTCTTTTTTCCAAGCACCCTTTTGACGATAAGGGTAAAAGTTGCTTTTTTTAATTTTGTCTAATATATTTTCACTAGATGCTCTTATGTAATGGAGGGTGTTGGTCCTGAGTATAAAGTATGGAAGATCAAGATTAGAGTCATTAGACTTTGAGAGTTACATCTTTCACAACACCTGGTCAAAAATCTCCTATTGAAATGATGTTGCTAGATGAATAAGTTTAATATTTTCTTTCTAATTGTCTTTCATTATTATATTACTTTGGCCATTTTATATAACGATTATTTTTTTTTACTAATGTCTAGAGACATCATGTACAATGTACAATTAAAAACTGTCATGTGCTTTTCTTTGAAAGTTTCATCATTGAAGGAAATGTATATGTGATGTCAAACTTAGCTGTTGCTCTGAACTCAATGAAGTATAAACCAACTAATCATGAGTCTAGGATTTTCTTCAAAAGAGAAACAAGTGTATCTCTTATTGAGGATTCTGAAATCCCAAACAATGACTTCTCTTTTATTCCTTATACTCAAATTCTGAACGAGAAAAGGGAAGATAACTATTTAGTAGATATGGTGTATTTACTCTATAAATTTTATACAATTTTTATTCATACTTTTTTACCATTACACCACTAATATGTTGTAATAAATATCTTTTATAGATGTCATTGGCCTACAAATAGGTAAAGGTGACATGATTGAGTTCTCAAGGGATAGAAACCCAACAAATTATTTAGTCATTTAACTTGATGATATATAGTAATAGACCAATTCATACAATTTCTTACTCATAAGAATATTATTTATCGTCACAAGTCAAGAAAAGCAAACTTTAGATCGCATCAATATCTACCACCCTTATAAAATTTATGATCACCAATAATATCTTAGATTATAAAAAAATAATACTATATCTTATATTGACATAAATTCATGATAGAATAAAATTATTTTTTATTTAATAATAAAAATTGATATATATATATATATATTTATTATTATTAAATATGTTATGTAAGATTCTCGTGCATCGTGCGAATATTACACTAGTTACGTAATGTAATTGCAATCGAAATAAAAAAATATTTTTAAAAAAAATACTGATTTCTATCATTTGACAGTGACGAGGAGATGCTTAATATGGCGTCACCATATTTTTATAATAATAAATATAAAAATAATAATATAAATGAGATATCAAACTGTTATTGCATTAATTATTATTTATAATAAATTATGATTGGTAGCATATGTTGCTGTTATTAATGCTCACGTATGCGGGCAATCTCCACCCAGCAATCAGGAGGAGTTATCCCTCCCCATGACGCGCACCAGTTCGGATCCTCGGGGCGAAGTCACGCGAGAAGCACGCGGAAATTTTGTCGTTTTGTGCTTGGGACAGAGGGACAGGCACGAGTTCGAGACAGAGGATCCGATGAAGGTTATTGATGGTATCTCGTCGGTCATTGCCAGCGAGTTGAGATACGGGAACTTGGGGACAGGATTTGTTCCTAAGAATCTCGCCTGCCCGATGAAAGACAGGGTTCACGGTAAACATTCATACTTTTGAGAACTTTGAGGGGGTGTTTTCGTAATTGTTAAATGTAGTAGTTTTTTCGGAAACAGAGAAAATGCAGGGTGAATTGAAAATTTTCCCATCGCAATAATTGAACTTCGCGTTTCTGAGAATCCGACCGTTGGAGCGTTCTCTTAATTCAAATACCATTGCTGGCTCGCCCTCTTCTCGTCGTTGCGCCAGCTTCTTCCACAAGCGATTCGATCTCGTCTCCAGTTCTCAATCACTCCTCCCTCACCTTGATGGCGATCGCCGCGGAATCACAGCAGGAACCGAAGGTAATCGACCTGGTTGACTAGATCCATGATTTTATTGTCGGTATTCTTTAAATGATTAGGGTTTAGACCCATCTTTTCCTCGCCAGAAGAATCAGGTTTTGACTCCGCAGTCGTTTCTTCGGATTCGAAGAGTTCTTTTCTTCTTCTTGGAACGGGAGCTAGTGGGCTGTTAGATCTTCAGATCGCCCAAAATTTGTCTTTTTTCTCCCCACTCTTTATCACTCTTGTATTTTATCTTTGTAAATTTAGGGATTTCATCTTAAGCCTCTTTTTTAGGAATGGTAATGCTGAATTAAGTGCTATAATTAGATCAGTTTGTTTAGTTCGAGATTGCCTTTGCTTGGTCATCAGATTTGGGTTTTTAAAAAAAATAATTACTTTTTGTGTATCGCTTCCCATTGTCATGACTTTGATATGACTTTCGAGACTCACAATAGATCGTTAGATAGAGATTTGAAAGGTTTCGAATAGTTGAACTAACGCTTTCTTCTCCCAATAGTCTCCTTCGAAGGCTTCAGCAGTGGAGAAACGATGGACGCTTAATGATTTTGATATCGGGAAGCCCCTTGGAAGAGGGAAGTTCGGGCATGTCTACCTGGCCAGGGAAAAGAAGGTATGGGAGTCAATTCTGACAGATTTAACTAATGCTTTTCCTAAACCCCAAATTAAGAATTATGAAAGTTTGAATTTCCAGTGCCGGACCTCTTTAATTTTGTTAGCTTCGAGTGACTGCTCAAATGCATAGCAAACTAGAGTTCGTTTTCCTGGTACGTTCCATTATGTTATAACTGATTTCTTTGTGTCATTTTGGCGAGGCAGAGTAACCATATCGTCGCATTGAAAGTGCTTTTCAAGAGCCAGCTCAAACAATCTCAAGTTGAGCATCAACTGCGACGTGAAGTTGAGATACAAAGCCACCTCCGGCATCCAAACATATTACGCCTATATGGTTACTTCTATGATCAGGTTCGGCTCTATCTTGACTTATAAAGATTGTAGGCATATTGAAGCTGAATTTTGTTTTTGCCACCTCAGTTGACCTAGATTCTCCTTTGTATCACAGACTCGAGTTTACTTGATACTGGAATATGCAGCTAAAGGTGAACTCTACAAGGAACTACAGAAGTCCAAATGCTTCAATGAGAGGCGAACTGCTACAGTGAGTTCTTTGCAAACACACAGTAATGGTTATCAGTGTATGAGCTTTTATCTATTGCCAAAGAAGGACTAACTCTAATCATTTACCCATAGAATTTGCAGTTCCTTTCTCACTGTATGTACAAGTGTTGTGCATTTGCAAATTTAATAGGCTAATGTGTCTGCAACATGAACAAACGTTCTGATTAATTTATAAGCTACAAGTGTTTTTACATTTCTTAGTCAACTCCTAGGACTCAATTTCTTTCATCCCAGTGTGGTGGAACTCTACAAGGAACTACAGTAGTCAATGGCTTCAGTGAGGAGAACTTCTACTTTGAATTCTTTGCACACCAGACATAGTGATAGTCAATGAATAAATATGAGCATTTGTTGATTAGATTAGGTTTTCTGTGTTTGCAAACATGAATAAATAATCTTATTACTGTATGCGTTTTATGTGCCTGTCAAGTTAATGATGGATTCTTATTACTGTAGGAGCACTTATGTTGTGCATTTCTCATTTTCAGCTTCTAGAACTCAGTTTCTTTTGTCCCCATTGCCGCATATAAGTATTTTTCTTCTCTCTTTCACTTACCTGTTTTCATGTTTATAATTCCAGTACATTGCATCTTTAGCACGAGCTCTGATATATCTCCACGGGAAGCATGTGATACATAGAGATATTAAACCAGAGAATTTATTGATTGGACTCCAGGTAACTCTTACTATGTTTAATTTAACCTCATACAATGGATAACATGCTCAAGAAATGAATCCTTCATGTAGGGCGAGCTGAAAATTGCAGATTTTGGGTGGTCAGTCCACACATTTAGCCGTAGACAGACCATGTGTGGAACACTTGATTACCTCCCCCCTGAAATGGGTATGATAATCTTTACCATCAGTGGTATCCTATAAAAATATTCAAAATAGCAACATAATCCAGCTGAGTTATTTGATCGTTCACAAGCAACCGACCGGGATTAAATCAGCCTAAAATTAGTCCCCTCTGACATTCTTTTCCTGCATTTACTTTTGTCATAGTGGAAAGCATTCAACATGATGCAAGTGTGGATATTTGGAGCTTGGGTGTATTGTGCTACGAGTTCCTTTATGGGGTGCCTCCATTTGAAGCAAAGGAACATTCGGATACATACAGAAGGTGTGCTTTTTGTCCGATGTTGCCAAGAGGCTTTTAAATGTCCTTGGAAACCCATGTTACTCCTCGAATTGTTCATGTATTTAGCGATCTGTTTACCGCGAATGCAGGATTGTGAAAGTTGACCTTAAGTTTCCCTCGAAGCCGACTGTTTCTCCTGGTGCACAGGATCTTATTAGCCAGGTGATTGATGAGAGAGATCCTTGTGGCCTCGTGCCAATGTTACTCGATAAGAACACGACAGTGTTCATCTAAGCATGGCCTTGTTGTGTATTTGCAGATGCTCGTCAAGGATTCGATGCAGCGCCTTCCACTTCACAAGCTGCTTGAACATCCATGGATCGTGCAAAATGCAGATCCTTCAGGTGTCTATAGAGGCTGACTGCTTCCTGACGTCAAATTTCTTATTGTTTTTGCACCACAATCCTTGATTTGTAGATTAATTGTAACTGTCAGTGTTGTTCCTTCTTAAAATTCCTTGTTAATTCACTTTTTTTTTAAAAAAAAATTGTGAGATTAGGGAAGACTCTGTTTATGTTACTGGACTAGTGTCAGATCTCACCTCTGGTTATTGGATTTATGACTAGTGTTAAATCTCCTGTCTTCACTTTGTTAATTCACTTTGAAGGACTAATATAAAGCTTTGGTTAATTCATTTGTTAAATCTCCACCTCCACTATTTCGCGCCGTCGACTAACCCTCACAGCGGACGGCTTTGATTATATCTTTACCTGACAATGTGTCCTTATCTGACCATCTCTACCGTCCATCTTGCCGACGCACTGCCCTGCTCAGGAGATTGTTCCAGCAAGGCAAAAGGGGCTGCTTGTCTGCGCTCAGGATAGCGGTTTCTGAGTTCTGATGGTGGGGCGAAGTAGTTTGTTATTGTTGTTTTTGTGTTTTTCAAATGAACAGATGATAACACCCACAAATAAATAACACTTATTTGTAATTATATCTATACAAACCGAAGATCTAGTGATTGATTCCGATTTGAATTCTTGAATCAGCAGGGAAGCAACATGTTTTAATGTCACTGTTAATAGGCATTTATACAAAGCTGTTCTTACTTGTGTTTCTTAATTCTTTCAACATGTAAGCGAGACTTTGAACTCCTTTCCTTATTGTTTGAAGAAATGCATCTTGTGGGAGGATGACTTATGTTCACTGTAAAACTGGAAGGGGTAGTAGCACAACCATTGTCTTATGCTATCTGGTAAAGTGGTACTTGCTTATATAATGGATTGCATAATATCATTCAACTTTTGCTGTTCTTATCACACCCGAGGTACCCCACTCGGAACAGTTCAATAAAAGAAATCTAATAACCATATAAACAGAAATCAGTGCTTAACAGCTCTAGATTAAGATTCAGGAGACCAAGGGTGCTATTAGTTCCTTCCCGATGGGCAGGTATGCTGTATGCAACACTTTTCTTTTCTTTTTGTTAGAGAAGAAAACTGCAATGGACATCTGACTCTGACTCTGAAGCTATACAAGAGATTATCTTCACATGATAAAACCTTTCTAGAGTGAGTGAGCAAGTGGATGAATTTTGGGGAAAAGTTACTGAGAGGAGAATAAGATATATGATAAAAATTTCTCAGAATAATTTGGCTTTATGTGTGAAAATCAATCATATAAATCACTCATATATCTTATTATTTATTCACTGAATTAAAATAGATTATGAAAGAGTTGGTTCATAAACAACTATGTGAATAAAAGATGCACATGGAATGTAAAAATGTTTTTATACACAAAATAAATCCATCATATTGGAGTTAAATCTTCTTGGTATTTGTTATTGGCAACTTAAGAGTTGATGTAGAGAGTTCTACGTTAGTATCGCCCTTTTGCCTTCGCCATTTGTGGTTAATTTTCTCTAAATGGATTTATATTATCTTGAAAACATCATCTACCTATTACTAACACATGTGTTTCAGGAATCACGAGTAGAGAATGAAAAATTTGAAGTTAACACATTCAAGGAGGA
>JAGFNQ010005404.1:320327-357840 GCA_024364735.1 Boesenbergia rotunda | reverse complement strand
GATGTGGGGTACATTGAGCGACTGAACACACTCGTTTTGCAATGGATCATGAACTAAGTATTGACTTAATTCTGAGTTGTTTGCCCAAAAGTTATTCGCAATTTGTGATGAACTATCGGATGAACAAGCTGGAAACTACCATTCCTGAGTTAGTCAACCTGCTGAAGTCTGTAGAGCCTTCTGTAAAGCAGGAACAAAAGGCAGTTCTGTTAGTTGGTTCCTCGAAGAAAGGTTCTAAGAGGAAGGCCAAAGAACAGAATAAGGGAAAGAAGAAAAAGGCTAAAAAGACTGAAAAGAAACCAAAAGGCACTTGCCATCATTGTGGCAAGGAGGGTCACTGGCGAAGAAATTGCAAGGTTTATCTTGAGTCCTTGAAGAAGAAGGCATCCGATGCCCCGTCCTCTTCAGGTATCTTCGTTATTGAATGTCACTCTATTTCCTCAAATACCTGGGTACTTGATACTGGGTGTAGCTCACATATATGTAATGACATACAGGGGCTAAGGAATAGAAGAAGACTCGTCAAGGGAGAAGCAGATTTGCGAGTTGGAAATGGAGCAAGGATTGCTGCTGTTGCCATCGGAACATATTTGCTAAAGCTCCCGACTGGACGCATCTTAGAATTGGATAATTGTTATTTCGTTCCTTCGTTAATAAAGAACATTGTATCTATTTCATGTTTGAATGAAAAGGGTTATCATTTAACTTTTAGTAACAATTGTTGTTACATAACTTTAAATGGCGTTCTTTATGGGAATGGAACTTTGTGCAATGGCATCTACACGTTAGATTTATCCAGTGACGTTTTCAATATCGAAGTTAGCAACAAACGTGCTCGAATAGATAATCGAATAGACTCCTACACTTGGCATTGCCGTCTTGGCCATGTAAGTAAGAAACGCATGACCGAATTGCACCGATGTGGAATTTTGGAATCATTTGAACCCGATTCATTTGATACATGCGAATCGTGCTTAAAAGGCAAGATGACCAAATTACCCTTTACCGGAAAAGGTAATCTAGTGGGAGAATTGCTTGGTCTAATACATACTGATGTATGTGGACCAATGTCAACTCTTGCACAAGGAGGCTATAGCTACTTCATCACCTTTATCGATGATCACTCACGATTCGGGTACGTGTTCTTGATGAAACACAAATCTGAAGCCTTTGAGAAATTCAAAGAGTTCAGAAATGAAGTAGAGAAACAGCTTGGCAAAAGTATTAAAATACTTCGATCCGATCGGGGTGGTGAATACTTAAGTCAAGAGTTTCAAGATTATCTAAGGGACAATGGGATATTATCCCAATGGACTCCGCCATATACACCACAGCATAATGGTGTATCTGAGAGGCGAAACCGAACCTTGATGGACATGGTTAGGTCGATGATGAATCATGCAACTCTTCCAAAATCCTTTTGGGGTTATGCACTTAAGACAGCTGTTTATTTATTAAACAGAGTCCCGACCAAGGTAGTCTCTACTACTCCATATGAGATTTGGAATAGTAAGAAACCTCACTTAACTCACCTTAAGATATGGGGTTGTCCTGCTTATGTGAAGCGGGTTGTATCAGACAAATTGGATGCTAAGTCTGATAAATGTCTATTTATTGGATACCCTAAGGAAACGAAGGGTTACCAATTCTATCATCCCTTGGAACAAAAGGTGTTTGTTTCAAGGCATGCTGTATTTCTAGAAAAAGAATTTCTTTTACAAGAAAACAGTGGGAGTGGCATTGAACTTGATGAAGTTCAAGAAACTCCAATAGACATTACAGAGACACCGAGTCTAGGCCCACAACCGATAATTCATAATGATGAGCTATCAGTTGAACCTAAAACTACACCACCTCTTCGTAGGTCTGATAGGACACGCAACATTCCAGAGAGATACGGATTTCTCGTAAGTGAATCGAACGACGTGTTGCTCATTGGCGATGACGAACCTATCAGTTATGAAGATGTTCTGAAAAATTCAGAAAGGGACAAATGGCTTGAAGCCATGAAGTCGGAAATGGATTCCATGTACGAAAATCAAGTATGGGACTTGGTTAACCCACCTGAAGGGATTAAACCCATAGGGTGCAAGTGGGTTTTCAAGAAGAAAACCGACATGGAAGGTAATGTTGTTACCTTTAAGGCTAGATTAGTGGCAAAGGGATATCGTCAAAAACAAGGAATTGATTATGACGAAACCTATTCGCCAGTAGCTATGCTTAAATCCATTCGGATGCTCCTAGCCATAGCAGCTCATTATGATTATGAGATTTGGCAAATGGATGTGAAAACAGCTTTCCTTAACGGAAACCTGCTTGAGGACGTATACATGATACAGCCTGAAGGTTTCACATCGGTTGATAAAACCAAGGTATGCAAGCTTCGACGATCCATATATGGACTGAAGCAAGCATCTAGGAGCTGGAACATCCGTTTTGATGAGACAATCAAAAAGTTTGATTTCTCACAAAATCCTGACGAACCTTGTGTGTACAAGAAGGTTAGTGGGAGTGCAGTCGTATTCCTAGTATTATATGTCGACGACATCTTACTTATAGGAAACGATATTTCAGTCTTACAGACAGTTAAAATTTGGTTATCCAAAACTTTCTCCATGAAAGACCTGGGAGAAGCAACCTATATCCTTGGGATTAGAATCTATAGAGATAGATCAAAACGGTTGCTTGGTCTTTCGCAGTCTACATATATAGACCGAGTGCTAAAAAGGTTTAGCATGTCGGAATCCAAGAAAGGTTACCTTCCCATTAGGCATGGGATCAACCTTTCAAAGTCTATGTGTCCGCGCACAGAAGACGAGAGGATTTGCATGAATAAGATTCCCTATGCATCCGCGATAGGATCTATCATGTATGCTATGTTATGTACTAGGCCTGATGTATCGTATGCTTTGAGCGTCACAAGCAGATACCAGTCGGATCCAGGAATGGATCACTGGGCGGCTGTTAAGACAATCCTTAAGTACTTAAGAAGAACTAAGGATGTGTTCCTAATATATGGAGAAGGAGATATGGTAATACGTGGGTATACAGATGCCAGTTTCCAGACAGATAAGGATGACTCCAAATCGCAGTCTGGATACGTATTTACTTTGAATGGAGGCGCAGTAAGTTGGAAAAGTTCCAAACAAGACACCGTAGCGGATTCCACCACGGAAGCGGAATATATCGCAGCTTCGGAAGCAGCAAAGGAAGCAGTCTGGATCAAGAAGTTCGTCTCTGAACTTGGCGTGGTTCCAACCATTGATGATGCAGTGCCGGTTTACTGCGACAACAATGGAGCTATTGCACAAGCAAAGGAACCAAGGTCTCATCAGCGATCCAAACACGTGCTTCGCCGCTATCATCTGATCAGAGAGATTATAAGTAGGAATGACATACAAATTGAGAGAGTTCCCACTGAAAGGAATATAGCGGATCCTTTAACTAAGGCCTTGCCTCAAAGCAAGTTTGAGGGTCATGTTAGAGCCTGTGGTATTGGATACCGTAGCGATTGGCATTAGGCCAAGTGGGAGTTTGTTAGTGATATGAGAGAAGTGTCCTAAGGCAATCGCCTTATGATTGTAAACATTTATTTCAATAAATGATAATTCACTATTTGAGTATACATGTTTGTGTATTTGATTGGGATCTTAAACTCATCTACTGAATGTCCGCCATACAGTTCACAGCATAAGAGAATTTGTGATGGGATCACAACTAGTGATTATCTCTAAATGTGCAAATGTGAAGTGTTGGAAATATCCCTAGTCGATGAATTGATAAATACGGACATTATCAGTTCTGTTGAGACTAGCATGGGTTATTCTCTATTCAGCTGATTCTCACTGGCTGGTGACATTGGGATGTCCGGAGATAAACATGGATGCTAGTTAAGGGAACTAGTTCATTGGAGTGACTAGCTGTAAGACTTCATATGGGAATCTACATGTAGATATGTCAATGAAGATCTTACTGCGGCTTAAGTGCGATGTTCCTTTGACTTGCGGTGTTCAAGTCATCTTGGTCATAGAGACTTATACTTTGACATCTTAAGCAAGCATCTCCAAGGAGGTGTGGACCCAGGATGATCGGGTATAAGCCGAAGTGCCCGAAGATGTTTGAACAGCCTACAAAGGATTCACCACTCCTTGCGAGGAGATGTATACCCAGGCCTATCGTCGGATTGTTACTCAAAGCCTCTGGCCAGAGCATATCATGTTTAGAGTGAGAGTCTCTAAAATACATGAGAGTAATTAGAAATCCAAAGGACGAGTAAGACATTACTTGGGCTAGGCGTGACGTAGTCAGCCTAGTGGGGACTGACACCATTGACCGTGTCCTGAACCAAGTGGGTATAAGGTGGTGAAGGGAATGGGGCACGATTCATTAGAGCTGCTGAAGGGTTTCAGAATAATTTCTTCTGAGGTCAAACCGTTGATCTTTCGATTAATTGGGGATCATGATGTACTACTAGGTGCCACTCATGATCGTTCTATAATTAGTTAATTATAGACGGCCAACATAAATCGAAAGCCTATTTAGTCACACGCACTACGAGTAATCCGAGGGATTTAAAACGAGTTGAAAATTGGATTTTCCGATCAAGAGAAATAAGTCGAATCTGAGTTAGTCAGAGGCGCAATGGAAGCTAAAAATGGCTAAGTCTTTTGAAGGCTTTTTGGGCGAATTAAATGAGTTTAATTCGCGGCGGTTCGGGTTGGTTTGGCCGGCCAAAGAGGGTGCCAAAACCCCCTTTGGTGGCCGGCCACAATAAGAGGAGAAAACCAATTAATTTTGGTTTAATTAATAAGATAAATCCAGCGCGATTTATTTTATAAATTATGGATAAATAAATTTGTATAAAGAAATTTATATAAATAAATTTATAGAAATTTATTCTTTTATGGAAGATTAAAATAATCCATGAATTGGGTTTATTTTAATTTTATAAAATCAATTATGAATTGATTTTTCCATAATAAGAAAGTTTATAAATTTCTTATAAAATTTATTCTATAATTTAAAGAGAAGAAGAATTTGTTTTATTATAAATTAGTTATAATAAAACTTGGTTTAAACGGAATAATTCATAAGAATTTATAGGATAAATTTCTTATGATAATTAATTAGTTTTATTATAAAGTTAGTTATAATAAAATTCATAAGAAAATTTATATGATAAATTTCTTATGATAACTAATTTGTTTTATTATAAATTAGTTATAATAAGACTAGGCTTAAACGGAATAAGCAATAAGAAAATTTATAAGATAAATTTCTTATAACTAATTCCGTTAATTCCGTTAATTCGGTTTAGAGGGAGACTTAGCAAAGGAGTTACTACTATATAAAGGAACCAAAGGCTAGCCCTTAATTCCAATCAAGAGATTAGTAACTTCCTCTCTCCCTCTCTCTTATTCTCTTCTCCCTCTCCTTTCCCTTAGGGCCGGCGCCCTTCTTGGAGAATTAGGGCCGGCTCCCACCTTCCTTGCTAGGGTCGGCGCACCCCATCAATACCAAGCAAGGTTGCCGTGAGCTTCAAGAAGAAGGAGAAACGAAACAAGAAGAAGATGAAGCGGATAGCGACTCCTCTCTTCCCGGAATTCGATTTCGTTTTCTTGGTGGTTAGTTTCCCTTTCCTCTCTTGATCTTTCTTGTTGTGCCTATAGAGAATCTAGTAGTTCTCGTCGGCACAAAACTCGTGACTTTGCGAAGTCATCCCGAAGAGAACTCGGCGTGGATGCGAATAGAGGCGGAGCTTCCAAGGGACGCTACGGTTGGATCTCGTCCCATACTTCAAGTTACGCGAGGTACTTGGTAAATTAGTTTACTATTCCACAAAGTTTTATTTTATGATTATGTCAACACACTATAAGGTTGCATGCTAGATACGAAGTTAAAATAATTTAGGAAATTATTTTATACAAATTCTTCCGCTGCACGTAAAAATTTAAAATTTTTCGAACTCGTATCCTCGTCGACATGCACCCGGTCCCAACAGCTCGTACCTTCGGGCGCCTCGACTGGCTCCGGAGACCTGGAGCTTTTTTCCCAGCCTTCTTCAACTTTGTTTTTTTTGCATCATATAGTTAGAAAAACAAACACACATATATAAAATATAACATGCAATTGACAATCTCGGACTGTCCGGTCTTGACTTTTAGGTTTCAACCAAAATCTTAGGTTGGACCTACACTTATTGTTTCCTTGACTGGGAACGCGTCCTCACCTGCTCATCTCAGGAGAAGTTACTTTTTTGTCAATCTAGGTTAAACTTTTGCTCAGCATCCAACGTTGACTCCTGGACTCTCAGCGCTCGATCGTCGACCCGTCTCGACTCCTATCCGTCGTCCTCGATCAGCCAAGTCTCATGCTCGATTCCTGACTAGGACTTCATGCCCAAGCCTCCAGACCAGGTCTTTGTAGCCCAACCCACATGGCCAGGACTTAGTGTCTAATCCTCCAGATCATGTCTTCATTGCCCAACCCAATACGACCCAGAGTTGGTGCCCAATCTCCATGACCAGGAATTAGTGCCCAATCACCATGACCAAGATTTAGTGCCTAACACAACTAAGACTTTCCTACACACTCAATTCAACATGATAGATCACAACAACCTTAATATTGAACTTTTGTCAATATCAAAACTCATATTCGATTATCTAGTACTTCCAACATCAATAATCTCTCCCTTTTTGATTCATGACAACCTAGTTCAAAGTTAAGTAAAAATGTAGCAATTTAAGACATAGAAATTCTGACGTGGAAAACCTTTAACATGGAATATGATTTTGATTAACAACGTTTTTCATTTGCCAAAAACAATTTCAAAAATGGTTTTGTTTTTCATATTTCAAAAACAATTATAAAAATGGTTTCCAAAAACAATCCCCCCCCTCCCCCTCATCTTTTAAAAATAGTTTTACATGCTCCCTCTCAATTTCTTATACTCCCCCTCAAAGCTTAACTTATGACCTTTCTCTCCCCCTTTGACATATATCAAAAATTTACAAGGGTGAATAGAGATAAGGAAAATAAAGTTCCAAAAATTCTAAGTTAAAAATTTTCTTTGCAAAAAAAAAAAACTCAGGTAAACCCAATTTTTGAAAAAATAAAATAAATAAATAAAATTTTACAAAAATAAATTTCAAAGTAAAACGCATTTTTTTCTAAAAGAAGTTTCTAAGTAAAGCACATTTTTTTTGCAAATAAAAACCCTAAGAAAACACATTTTTTGCAAAAAAAATTTCTAAGCACATTTTTGGAAACAAAATTTATAAGTAAAGCATATGTTATGCAAAAAAAAAAAGTAAATAAATTTTGCAAGACTTTTCTAAAAGAAATTTATAAATATTTTCTAAATAAAAGAGTTTTGTAGCCAATTAAGAGGGAGTGAAGGTTTTAAAACATTTGAGCAATCAGTTTAAAAACAATTTCTAAGTAATAGCGAAAGAACAATTCTAGTGACAATTTTAAACATGAAAAAGAAATATTAAATGGAGACTTTGAGGAATCCCTAAAGTCCAAACATGATTTTAAAAGTAAAATTAATTTTGAAACTAGTAGCTCAAAATAATTCATCTATTTTTTTTAAACACATATCTAACTTTTTAGTTACTAGCTATCAGAAGATATTAATTTTTACTAGGTTAGTTAAGTTTTCTTATCCAGTTAGTTGTTTACTGAAAAGGATTACTTAACTTGATCATACATTGGTATTTAATGTCTAAACTTATATTGAAGCACTAATATAACCCGCTGAAGTATAAACAATATCCTGAACATCTAACATTATTCTTGGTTTCGAGTACGAGCAAGGTAATTCAACTGTGCTTGTGAGATGCTAGTTGCCTAAAACTATTGGTGCGTGTATTCTAAGGGAAAGGCCTAGACTAAGTCTAGGTTAAGTCTAGAAAATCAAAGTTAAAGAAAAAACTTAATTTTTGAAAGGGGGGGGGGGGGAGGCAGGTAAGTTTTGAAAATTGAGAAAGAAGAAAAGATAACTTAGATTTTTAAAAAATACGATTTTGGAAAAAAAAAATTCTAAGCACAAAAAAAAAGTTTAAATAAATATAAAAATTTAATAGGTTTAAATAATCTATTCTACTGAGCTAGATGCAAAAAATCTATAACAAAAAGAGTTTAATTGGTTAAGTTAAATTGTCACGCCCTGTGATCAACGGAGCCGTTGATCCAATATAAAATCGGACAACATCTCCCTTATCCGACGGATAATTTACATACACATACAACACACACGTTCATAAATTAGCCTCAAGCCTTAAAGAAGATATATATATATCATAAGAAATAACAACATCATAATACTGAAAACTATAAAGCTCACCTGAGCTGCCCCCGGGGCAAGCACGCAGCAAAAACAACCACACAAAGTCCAACAATGGACTCAAAAAATATAATACCGCACGAATAAATCAAAATACAAGACCGTAATATAGAAATGAATACAACACCAATGGAAATGCTATAAATAAAGTAATTTGTGCGGAAGTACCCAACAAATGGAGTCGTGGGGACCCGAGACCGGCCACTGGGATCCTTCTGCGATCTATCAACCTGAAAACAAAAATATTATAACGAGTGATGAGTCCAAGTGGACTTTACAGATATAGAGAAAGATATGTATGGCTAAAAAGTAGCTGAATAAGCTATACAGAAACAACAAGATACAGTCTTACAGGTAATATTAGAGTATGCATAACTGAAATTAACAACTGCCAGAAAATCAATCTATCCTGATCATAAATGGACTCGTATCATACGAGCAAGTGCAGAGTCATCAAACCATACAAATGATATATCCAGTATGTGCATGTCAAATATATGTAACAAATAAATGCAGCAAACACAATCAAATACACAAATGCATCATATGCACATGATGCAATGACATGGTTAGCCCTAACACCAATCCAACCACCGAGGCATATCATATGTGTCGGTCGAGTGGATAGAGCTGTGACACTGTCTGCACTCTGCCATCACTGCTCCTAAGTGACTGAGTGGACAGGATGCTGGTGGAGCGCTCGCTCCACCCCATCTATATATGGGGGAGATATCTCTCTCATCTACTCTGGTCTATGTGAAGAGAAGGGATCTCTGCTTACTACCACGCTCCGAAATCACTATGCATGAGCGGTCGAGCGGAGCAATACAGAGCAAATTCGTACACCCAACGGTATCCACTAATCCATGAGTGGTCATGTGTGCATATCATGTACCAGGTGACAGGCTCAGACTACAAGGGAGCCGATGGTCGCTGGCATGCAACGATGCAGGGATGGTGCATGACTTTAACATATACAACCCTACCAAGTCATTGACACATAACTCAACCTAACATGCACAGGTCGTAAACATTTATCATGACTCAATCATCATATATATCTAGATACACATGCAAATATAATTAGAATCAATCAATGCAATCATACAGTGGCATGCTATCCTATATCTACATACTAATGCTCATACGGATACTATATAGAATCAGAGAACAATAAACGAGACTGTATTGAAGACAATCTAGATCATATCCAAGATCAAGCATAAGTATTAAGCAGGATAACAAATGGTAATAGATAATGGTAAATATCAGCCTACTGAATAAATAACAAATAGCCATGCATAAAAGTACAGTGGAACTACAGAAATAAGCAAAAAGTACTTGGCTCCAAATAGAAGAAGTCAGTATCAAATACAAGGAGACCCACTCGCTAATAATCTGCCACAATAATAAATCCAAGTCAAGTCCCTGTATCAAGGACACATTTTTAATTAGCTATTACAAGAAGGTAATAACCAGCTAATTAATCCCTAAGTCATACTAGGGTTAACTAATCGTTCCTTTTCATTTAATTACCTCTAATTAAATGAAAGGTTCCTAATTACCCTGTGTAATTAAGGTTCAGGTTCATTTTTGGTTTATTTCAATTTCAACTTCACCAAGTTTAGGTTATTAGGTTTAAATCCTTTATTAAACCTAACCTCATCCCAACCAAAACCTCACATGGTAAACCAATTATCCTCATGATCCAAATCAGAGATTTAGTCTACAATTCTAACCCTCACAACCTCACCCTTTCACAGTCAAATTGCCACACTGATCAGAACAGTGTACCAATTTCTAACCATCTGCGTATCATGATCCTCTAAGGAACCCTACTCATGGTGGTGGAAGAAATACGCAGGGCAGCAAGGTAAGCTTAACAGCTATCCATTACCCACTACACCATTTCACCTATCAGCCATAATTTCCATACACTAACAATTTGAACCGATCCAAACCATAACACAACAATGCATACAAATCAATACAGATCTACAAGTCTAGATGCGATTCAAAAACTCAACCTCACAGCTGAACAGAAACAAAATAGCAAGCTCAAACCCTAACGTTACCTTGTGCCAAGGAGTACCCGATCATCCACAGCCAACTCTAATTTCGGCAGCAAAAGAGAGGATGGATGGTAAGTTTCGGATCCCCTCTAAATCGACATCCAACAAGCAAACAAAGCTCTCCTCATAGAATCCAAAGAGCAACCGGCACTTTGCAAACAATTCCACATCAAAATCCCAATCCAATTCAGAGAGAAAACATAATCACTTTATAGCTACTGATCGAATCGAAAACTAAGCCTCCGTATCACAATTTCAAACTAGGGAACAATTCCCTTACCTTGGCTGCGCTGATGAGGCCTCCCTGCTCGGATCTAGCAGAAGCAGGGCTCACAACCACAAGGGAGACCTGATCTCAACCGGCCTTGGATGTAGACTCCCCCATTGAGAGCTCAACCGACCCTCAATCACCAAGAATCTCGAAGAGAAGTCTATGGCAAACCTAGGTCAAGGTTCGATGTGAATCGATCATGGTTGCAATAGGTTGGAATGGGGAAAACCTCTCAATCAATCACCCTATCAAGCACTCACCTACCCTTGGAGCCAACCCTAAGGACGACGGCTCCAACAGTGCTACAGGACCCCAAGAGTCGGTCGGCGAGCACCGATCTCACCAGTCACCGTGCGCTCGAAGGAGACTCTGATAAGATTTAAAAGTTTTATCTTTTGGAAGTTTAGCAAGTTGTTGTCCGAGTTTTTTGGTTTGTCCGAGTCTTTAGATTATTGATTTATTTTCGTGCTTTGTGATCCTATTAACTAGGAGATAGGGGTTGAATCAGTCTTTTGTAAAAGCCTATAAATAGGCTCTATTTTCATTCTTTTAATGAGCAATTTCACAAGAAGCTGTAGTCCAAATACCTTTCTTCTCCCTTGCCACCGTAGCAAACAACTTCTTTTGTTTTATTTTTGTGCTTCCCTTGACACGCTAACACTGGTATCAGATCCCAGGTTGAAAAAGGTTGAGTTGTGTGAATGTTTTTGTGAGAAAAAAACATTTGAGTTTGAGTTCTTTCTGCAGTAGAAGTTTATTATCACGATGACTGACAACTTTGTTCAACCGGCAATTCCTCGCTTTGATGGTCACTATGACCATTGGAGCATGTTAATGGAGAACTTCTTGAGATCCAAGGAGTATTGGCAGGTTGTTGAATCTGGAGTAGCAGAGCCAACAACTGGAGAAACGCTGACGAATGCACAAAAAGCGGAGTTGGATGCATTGAAGCTGAAGGATCTTAAGGCAAAGAACTTTTTTTCCATGCCATAGATCGAGCACCCTTGGAGACATTCTTTGCAAAGAAATATCCAAGGATATTTGGGATTGCATGAAGAAGAAGTATCAAGGGAATGGCAAGGCTATGAGGGTGCAACTTCAAGGTCTTCGGATAGAATTTGGGACTTTACGTATGAAGTCTGGGGAATCTGTTTCAGATTTTTTTGCAAGAACCATGACAATTGCCAACAAAATGAGGATATATGGTGAAAAAATGCAAGACGTCACCATTGTTGAGAAGATTTTACGATCAATGACACCAAAATTTAATTTTGTTGTTTGTTCAATAGAAGAGTCAAAAGATATTGATAAACTTACAATTGATGAGTTGCAGAGTTCTTTGTTGGTTCATGAACAAAAACTCAACCAACAAGATAGAGGAGCAAGCATTGAAAGTTTCAACAGAAAATCAGTCAACACAAAGAGGAGATAGAAGGCAAGGAAGAGGAAAATTCAAAGCAAGAGGAAGCAATTATCATGATGGCCAACAACAACGTCACCAGCACCAAGAAAATCAATTTCGTGGAAGAGGAAGAGGAGGTAATCATTCAACAACTTATAAATATAAATCAGCAGATAAGTCCAATGTTGAATGCTATAGATGTCATAAATATGGCCATTATCAGTCAGAATGTCATACTAATCTGAATAAGCAAGATGAAGAAAGATCTAACTTTGTTGAAAAGGAAGAAGAAATCTCTCTCCTAATGGTGTGCCATGTAAATGAAGAAACCGAGCAAAACATGTGGTATCTGGATACCGGTTGCAGCAATCACATGTGTGGAGATGAGATGACATTTTCTGAACTGGATGAATTATTCCGCAACACAGTCAAGTTTGGTGATAACTCTACCATTTCTGTTATGGGAAAAGGAAGGGTAACTATCCAAACCAAAAGAAATTCTTCTCATACAATATCTAATGTTCTTTTTGTCCCAGATTTAAAGACCAATCTCCTTAGTATTGGTCAGCTACAAGAAAAAGGTATGAGATTTCTATTAAAGAGGGAGTATGCCAAATTCAAGATGCAAAGATGGGTTTAATTGCTCAAGTTAATATGACAGCAAACCACATGTTCCCACTCTACTTGAACAATATTACTCATACATGTTTTTCCGCAAAAGTGAATGATGTTTCATGGCTATGGCATTTTCGTTATAGCCACCTAAACTTTGGTGGATTGAAGTGTGACGTCCCAACTTCTCTCTCTTAAGGCGGACGCCACTATTACTTAACTTTACCTTATCCTTATCCTTAGCCTTAGGTTAACTTTTACTTAACTTTGGTGGACTGAATTTTTTTCTTTTTTTTTTTTCAAAAAAAAAATAACTTCATTTTATTTGCTTTGCAAGGATTTAACCCCTAGACCTCTTAGTTGTAAAACTGAAGCACTAACCATCTGCCCTGCAACACTTTCTTTTCAATGGCACCAGTCGACTGCTAGAAGGCCAGTCGACTGGTATCGGCCATAGAAATTTTCTGTGCGGAGCACCAGTCGACTGGCTTCTTGGTAGTCGACTGGTGCATCGAACAGAAGGTTCTGTTCGATATGGCAGTCGACTGGTATCTGAAACAGTCAACTGGCATGCCTGAAAGTTGCAGTTTCAGACCTGAGAAAACCTTTCAAGGGTCCATAATTCATACACTTCCAAAGCATATAGATAAATAACTCCAAATCTATACTCCATACTAGTTTTATAAACATCTTAGCAACCCAAAAACAACCCATTAACTTGCAATTAGGATCTTTGTGGAATTTAATAAACTATCAAAACATATGAAATCTATACTAGAGTTTGTACTCAACTTTGTCTTTGTGCAAGGTTTAAACAAAATCATTACGTTCTATCAATCCAAAACATAAACCACAAGTTTCTATAAAACTTAACCCAAAGATCTCTCCCACGGTTCCACCGCCACTGAACATCAATGCAAGTCCCATTCGCCTCCTTAGCTTATGCTTTTTCTTTACCTTTATCTGCAATAGAAGGAAATGAAACTAATAAGCGATTTGCTTAGTAAGTAAATCCTAACGCACAAATCCATACGATCAATGATAAACATGCTCTTTTCAAAGAATGCTCGCTTCAAAATACATGCACATGGAAATACTTGCACATGGGAACTTGCATATAATTATCATGCTCAATCATGCTTGAAAACATTTACTTACATTAAAACACTTGCAAACTTAACATGCTCATGATTTCTTTTGAGACTTGATACTTATACGTTTCCATACTTTAAAACATTAACTTCCTTGCTCTTGCTTTCTAACATGCTTGTAACACAACAACATTAACATACATAACAAAACATGTACTTAACTGAAAACACTTACATATACTCATATACTTCAAAATAATAATCAACTTTCTAGGCCTTGACACTATACCTGGTATCAATGTACCATTGCGCGCATCCCTAATAGGTTTCGGGGTAACGAGCCACCGCACCCTATTAGAGCTTCTTTCTAACTTTCTGTGTGCCTCTCCTTTGCACGGTACATGTCACTTTACAAAAGTAAAATACTTTCTTACTCATAATGTTTATACTTATCAAGCTATCTCATATTTTTCCATAAATTTGGCACTACAAACCTTTACTTTTCTTACTTGGAACTTTCATCGAGCACCTTGCGTGCCCTTAACCCAAAACTCATTTTTGGGACTTTTCAAGAACTTGGTCTTATGATGCTTAGATTCACATACACAAAACCTACTCCAATTCAAGTTATATGATAAAACATGTATTCTTCAGAAACATAAATCACACAACAAAATAATATTCTTAAAGCATGCACTTAGATTACAAAATCACGGTTCTACAACGAGAAACTACATACGAAACTACTTCTATTGCAGGTGAGTGATCTACTTACCCCATTGTTTGAAGAAAACTCACTAAGTATATAGTAAAATCCTAGCGTAGGACTCCTTTTTCTCTTCCTTGCGAGAAACATCACTCCTTGGCCTTAGGGAAGGAACCCTAGGTTCTCTACTCAAGAGGAAGAAGGAGGAAGAAAACCCTTGCTTTTCTCCCTGTTTTCGCAGCCTCCTCTCGCCCCTTCTTTGCGCCGACGCCAATCCCTAAAGGGGGTTTAACGCAACTTTAGCGGAAGTTGAAACACCTCTTCATGAAAAGGGATTACTCAACTATAACATAATTTTGATCCATCTTTTTTTGTGCTTGATACCCTCCAACCTTTTGGCTAGCCGAGTCCACTTAAGGACTGGCTTGCCGCGTGGTCGCGAGATCAAACCCCCGCCGGACCCTTTTCTTTTTCTTTTTATTTTTATTTCGAAAAATTGCTAGAAAATTCTGAAAAATTTCTAATAATTCACGAAAATTATTGGGTGTTACATGAAGACATTGCAGTAGAAACATATGGTAACTGGACTTCCTCAAATTACTGCTCCTTCTGAAGTTTGTGAAGAATGTGTTGTTAGCAAACAACATAAAAACTATTTTCCAAAAGAAATCATGGAGAGCAAAGAAAGCTTTGGAGTTGGTGCATTCTGACTTGTGTGGCCCAATTAATCCATATTCTAATGGAGGTAAGAGATATATAATCACCTTCATTGATGATTTTAGTCGAAAAACTTGGGTATATTTTTTGCAAGAAAAATCTGAAGCATTTGCAGCTTTTAAGAGCTATAAAGCGCTAGTTGAGAAAGAAACATGCATTCCAATCAAAGTTCTACGTACAGATCGTGGTGGAGAATATATCTCACAAGAATTTTCAATTTTTTGTGAAAATCATGGAATCAAAAGGCAACTAACTGCAGCTTATACTCCTCAACAGAATGGAGTTTGTGAGCAGAAAAATCGCACTATTTTGAATATGGTGCGAAGTCTTTTGGTAAAATGTGGTATTTCAAAAGCTTTTTGGCCAAAAGTAGTCAACTGGAGTATCCATATATTAAACAAAAGTCCTACATTTGCAGTTCAGAATATGACACTAGAAGAAGCATGGAGCAATCAAAAACCAAAGGTAGATTATTTCAAAATTTTTGGATGTATTGCTTATGCTCATATTCCAGATCAGAAGAGGATCAAGATCGATGACAAGGGAGAAAAATGTATATTTCTTGGTGTTAGTGATCATTCAAAAGCTTATAAGCTTTATAATCCTATCACTAAGAAAATTATTATCAGCCGTGATGTGGTTTTTGAACAAGAAAAATTTTGGCAATGGAACAACAACTCTCCTGAAGAACAAATACCTACTAGCTTTGATGGAGTTGATGAAGAGCAGCAATCAACAACAGAAAATAACCAACAACTTTCATCAGAAAATGAAATAGATATTCCAAACTTGCCAACATTATTAGAAAGTGAAGAACTACCACAACGCACTAGAAGAAGACCTCCGTGGATGGCAGACTACGAGGTAACTGGAATAGGTCAATCTGATGATCCACTTACATATTTTGCCCTATTTTCCGATTGTGATCCTATAGTTTTTGAAGAAGCTGTCAAGGAATCAAAATGGCGAAAGGCCATGGATGAAGAAATTAAGGCTATTGAACGGAACAATAGATGGGAGTTAACTGATCTTCCAAAAGGGCATAAAATAATTGGGGTCAAGTGGATATTCTTGGATCGAAGAAACGATAGAGGGGGGGGGGGTGAATATCGTTATAAAATTTTCGGACTAAGAAAGAGCAAATACGCAACAGAAAGAAAATAACGTACACAAGAACACAAGTCGATTTTTTACATGGTTCGGAGTCGCGGTCGACTCCTACTCCGAGGCCCACGGTCCTTGACCGTTTACTTGAGCAATTCTTTATTTTGAAAGATTTTTACATATTGAAAGTACAGATATAGAATTTATAAACTAAGTCACAACACTTTCGTAAATTTAAAACTTTACCGACGCTCGAGATGGATCGAATTCCGGAGCATAGGGTCGTCGTCGGCGTTGAAATCTTGAAATGGAACTTTGCCGGAGCGCAGCGCATAAGTGAAAGTGTTTGGAGCATTGGAAAAAATACATGATGAAGCCTTGGGGTCGAGCCCCCTTTTATAGTGCCCATGGGGGCGCCTGATCCGTTGGGGGTGCCTGACACGTGCCTTCACCTGCGAGAACCTCAATCCGTAGCTCGGTTAGCACTTATCCCCTTCGATTCGGCACCTGGGTTGACTGGGGCGCCCGGGACCTCTCGGGCACCTGAGTTGACCTGGTCCATTGTCTTCGTGGCGAACCTGCTTCGATGGCCGCTTTGGCTTTGACCTTGGGCGCCCGGAACCTCCTGGGCGCCTAGCCCAATGTGTTTCAAAGCAGTCTTGCTTCTTGGCAGTTTTGGCCCTTTACCTTGGGCGTCCGTGACCTCTTGGGCACCTAGTCCAATGAACCACGCCACTCCTTTGGGGCGTCTGAGCTGCAGAAACACAATCCTTCAGTCCCTGTAACCAAAGTTAGTTCCAAAACAACCAAGCAAGAGTGTTAGTCATTATTTACAACCGTAGCTGTCTTGGTTCTGACTTATTGCCCAGTCCACGACCAAGACTTATTGCCCAACCTTATGTCAGGACTTAGTTGCCCAGCCCGCGGCCAGGACTTAGTGCCCAATTCTTAGAACCAGGACTTCGTGCCTAGTGTTCCTAGGACTTTTCCTGCACACTTGAGTAACATCGTTAGAGCACCAATAATACTTAACTTTGAACCCTTTGCCAATATCAAAATAAGGTTCGATATGATGCTTCCGGCACCAACAGATATACAAGACAAAATTGAAAGAAAATGGTGAAATTGACAAGTACAAAGCACACTTAGTTGCAAAAGGCTACAAGCAAGAATTTGGTGTCGATTACAAAGAAGTCTTTGCACCAGTTACATGACTTGACACAATTAGATTGGTGATATCATTGGCAGCACAAAAATCTTGGCCTATCTTCCAGTTGGATGTTAAATCAGCATTTCTGCATGGTGATCTTCAAGAAAAGGTATTTATTGATCAACCACCTGGTTATATAAGATTTGGATGTGAAAATAAAGTTTATAGACTAAAAAATGCATTATATGGACTGAAGCAAGCTCCACATGCTTGGTATAGTCGCATAGATGCATATTTTTCAGAGGAGGGGTTTAATAAATGTCCATATGAGCATCCACTTTTTATAAAGATTGAAGATGGAAGAAAACTGCTCATAGTCTTCTTATATGTGGTTGATCTTATTTTTACAGGAAATGATAGTGTCATGATGGCAAAATTTAAAAGATCTATGATGTTTGAAATTGATATGTCTGATCTTAGAAAGATGCATTATTTTTTGGGCATTGAAGTAGTTCAATCAGCAGCTGGAATCTTTATTTCCCAAAAGAAGTATGCTCAAGAAATTCTGGACAGGTTTCAAATGAAAAATTGCAACTCTGTTAACACTCCTGTTGAAGCAAGATTAAAGCTTGTTCGAAATCCTGAAGGAAGGAAGGTTGGCAGCACACTTTATAAGCAAATTGTTGGAAGTTTGATGTATTTAACAACTACAAGACCTGATATTATGCATGTTGTAAGTCTTATCAGCGGATACATGGAATGTTCAAAGGAGATACATCTTCAAGCCGCCAAAAGAATTTTTAGATACTTGAAAGGAACCATTGAATATGGTTTATTCTACAAGAAGAATGGAAAATCAGATTTAATTGGTTTTGCTGATAGTGATTATGTAGGTGATCTCGATGATAGAAAAAGTACCTCGGGATATGTTTTCATGATGAGTTCAGTAGCTATTTCATGGTGTTCAAAGAAGCAACCAATTGTGACATTATCCACAACAGAAGCAGAATTTGTAGCTGCAACAGTTTGTGCTTCTCAAGCAATTTGGCTAAAGAAAATACTTGAAGAGTTATATTTCAGGCGAGATGGTGCTATTAAAATTTATTGTGATAATAGCTCAGCTATTAAACTCTCTAAAAATCCCGCCATGCATGGAAGAAGCAAGCACATAGATGTGAGGTTTCATTTTTTAAGGGACTTGACAAAGGATGGAGTAATTGATTTTTACTTCTGCACAAGTGAAGACCAAGTTGCTGATATTATGACCAAGCCATTGAAGTTATCTACATTTCAAAGACTAAGGGAGATGACTGGAGTATGCGCATTTGATAATTCTTAAACCGAATGTTTTTTTTAAAACATTTAGTTTAAGGGAGGGTGATAAGATTTAAAAGTTTTATCTTTTGGAAGTTTAGCAAGTAATTGTTCGAGTTTTTTGGTTTGTTCGAGTCTTTAGCTTACTGATTTATTTTCGTGCTTTGTGATCCTATTAACTAGGAGATAGGGGTTGAAATAGTCTTTTGTAAAAGCCTATAAAAAGGCTCTATTTTCATTCTTTTAATGAGCAATTTCACAAGAAGCTGTAGTCCAAATACCTTTCTTCTCCCTTGCCACCGTAGCAAACAACTTCTTTTGTTTTGTTTTTGCGCTTCCCTTGACACGCTAACAGACTCCCAAATCCTGCATACCGAAGAAGAGAGAAGGAAGCCTCAGAACAGCAAGGAGGGCAGGAATCCACTGATCAGAGAGAAGCGAGATCCAGAATCCTTGTGTGGAGGTGGCAATCGGGAAATCGTCGGGCTCGATCGCAATCGGCTCGAATTCGCATTGGAGAGAAGGGGAGGTGAGGTTTAAGAGATGGTACTTTTGCACTTTAGTCCAAATAGTTAGGACCCTTCGCAATCTCATCCCTAGGTTTCAAATTCCACCCCTTAGCCCCTTAAAAGGGTTAGTTTCGAAGGAAATCCTAGAGCCTGCCCAGTAACCCGCTGAATATTTTCGGGACCTAGTCACAGGTGTCGAATTTAACATAAATAGTTTAATTGATTTAAAATATTATTATGTTTTGAAAAATTAAGTTTAATGAATTTTGAAACTTTGAATTAATTTAAGGTTAATTGACTTTGGGAAATTCAGTTTAATTAAATTTGAGAAGTTAAGTTAATTAAAGTTAAAAATTAAGTTAATTAAATTTGAAAAGTTAAGTTAATTAATGTTAGAAATTAAATAAAAAATCAGTTAATTCAAGTTAAAATTTAAGTTAATTAAAGTTAAAATTTTGGTTAATTAACGTTAAAAATTATCATTATTAAGGTTAAATTATGTTAATTTAATTAGGTTAAAAGAAATAGGTTAAGTTAAATTTTGAAAAAGTTAAGTTAAATTTTGTAGATTAATTAAATTTTGAAAATTAATTAAGTTTAAAAAGGATTAAGTTAAATTTTGAAATTAAAGGTTAAATTAAATTTTGGAATTTAAATAAATTTGAAAAATTAAGTTAATTAAATTTAAAAAGTTAATTTAGTTGAATGTTTAAAAATTAAGATAATTAAATTTGAATATTAAGTTTAAAGGTTAATTAAAGACTAATTAAGGATAAAAGACTTATTAAGGGTTTATTAACTATTAATTAAGGATTAACTAAGGATTAATTAAAGATTATTTAATGATTTATTTAACGTTTAATTAAGAATAAATTAAAGATTATTTAATTTTAATTAATAATTAATTAAGGTTAATTAAGAATTAATTTTAATGAAAAATTATTGACTTTAATTAGTTAGGTTGAATAACTTTGATTATAAATCCTAACATCTTACCCATTTCTATGTTTTCAAAATAGAGAACCTATAGGTTTTGTGAGATATATTTCATTTTATCTTTTCATTAATTCAATTTGAAATCTACGATTTGATTGATATTTGAGTTATATTCAGGTTTAGCAATCAATTAGTTAAAAGCATATTTCAAAAATTGGCTTCCAGACTGTGGCAAGGCATAGATGTCTTCTTGGGTATCGGAGTAACGACCACTTTCTAGACAGACTTTTTAAAAAATTATAATTTTAACTTTACTTTTGAGAAACATTGGTCTAACTAGTCTAGGATGTGATGAAGTAATTTTGGTTAGTTCCACTTAGCTAAGTAGAGCAAATAGGATACTCCTTACCCTACTTGACTTCTTAGACCAAACTTCCCTAACATACTATCATCTTGTCCCATCTTGGTACTAGGTTGTGCAAGTCTCAATCAAATCTAAATCCTTATATAACCATTTCTAACTTAAGTATGACAATAAGTATAACAGAAAATATGTCACGCCTCGAGACCAGAGGAGTCGTTGATCCAATATAAAATCGGACAAAATCTCCCCTGTACGACGAAAAATTTAGATATTCATACACACCACACAATATAATAATTGGGCTCAGGCCTCAAAACAAAATATAACATAAAGAAAACAATACCTCCATGGCTATAAAATCCATAAAGCTCACCTGAGCTGCCCTCTGGGTAAACGCGTTGCAAAACAACACAAAAAAGTCCAATAGAGTAAAAAATACAAATCACGTATGACATATAACTCAATACAAGACCACACCGCATATCAAATACAAAATTCGAAATAAGCTAAAATGGAAATCATAAGTATGCAGAAGAAACTTAGCCGAAGTCGTCGGGACCTGGAACATGTAATTTGGGTTCCCCTGGCGACCAATCAACCTAAAAAGAAAACATGGTGAACGGTGGTGAGTTTAAATAAACTCAGCAGATACCAAAATAGATATGCATAGTAAGCTATACTAGCAGTAAGAATCACGCTAATACAGTCTCGTGTATAGAAGGTAATGCATAACTGAAGACTGAAAGTAAGTACATAACAGAGTCCATCTATCCTGCGGGTAGGTGTAATCAATCCCCTATATAACCTCAAGAATGGTACACAATCCAAATGTGTATGTCTCCTGTAGGTGCATGTCAAACACATGCAACCATAAAATATAACGGGCATAAATAAATGTGCAAATGCATCATATGCTCATGATGCAAAGTCCTGTTCTGTACTCACTCTGGCCACCACCAACTGGCGATTGGGTGAACAGACAAATCAACTGCTCGCGGCTACGTAGAGACACCAAGCACTCGTGTCTTACAACATATGAAGCCCAACACTTGTGGCTATGCAAGCATGACGCCCAACACCTGTGGCAATGCAAATATGAAGCTCAGCACCTGTGGCTATGCAAGTATGACACCCAGCACCTGTAGAGAATGTATGTATGTATCCTAGCACCTGTGGATATTCAAATATTACTCCTAGCACCTATAGCGATACAAATATGAAGCCCAGCACCTATGACTGCAAATATAATGCCCATCACCTGTGGCGATGCATGTATGTAGCCCAACAGCTGTGACTATGCAAATATAATGCCAAACACCTATGACGATGCATGTATATAGCCCAGTACCTGTGGCTATGCAAATATGATGCCCAACACCTGTGGCGATGCATGTATGTAGCCCAGCACCTGTGACTATGTAAATATGACGCCCAATACTTGTGGCGAATGCAAAACTCAAACATGACTGGCGACGGGCTCAGACCTCAGGGGAGCCGATGGTCGCCATCATGATAATAGCACAATGCTAATAGTTTAATCAAAATAGGAAACCTTATTGCGCGACGGGCTCAGACCCTAGGGGAGCCGATGATTGCTAGTATGCAACCGTACAGAGCCTACAACTCAGTATGCAACTTTGAGGGTAGTATAGGCAAACAACACCCTCCTCACTAACCAATCCTCAACCATGCATTGGTAGGAAAGGTATAAGTCTAACACATGTATCCTGATCTATCAATCATACCCTAGGTATCCATGCAAGGTATATCTAGGAATCAGTCAAAACATAGATATAAAGTGACCTACCATTATATCTAAGTACATATACACACATGGTAAATACCGAGACTGTATGGAACTAAATAGAAGTCAACTCAAAGGACAATAGATATCAAGTAATGATAAACAAAGACAGGTATAACGTATAAACCTACTGCTATCTATATCAAATTATGCATAATAATATGATAATATCTAAAAAGATAAGTTAGAAATACCCACCTTCAGAGAGGAGCCTATAGGTGAAGAGAAACCCCGATCAAGAAGTCCATAACCAATCAATCAATGTCTTGTATCATAGGACATAATTATTTAGCTACTTAAATAACTAGTAACTATCTAACTAATTATAAATCTGTATTAGTGTTAATCCCAAACTAAAACCGAGTTAAACACCTCCCTATCCACCGGGCCAACTCTAAGAATAGAATATGCTCTAAGCAAGGAAAAGAACCAAATCAACTCCCATACCTAACGATCCCAAAAACCAAAACACACATTAACACCTCAATCCAATGAGAGGAACCCAACGCTGGTTACTGATCCAACTTCTTCACAACAGCTCAACAAGATTCAACTTCCAAAACCAAAGCTTATGGCAACTAGAATCACTCCTAATCCCATTCAAGATGTGGATCAAAACCAAAAACAAGGATTAGAGCCCACGACAAGGAGGAGAGCCCATGGTAACAATGAAATAGAACCAAATCAGAGTAATAAGAGTCCACGACCTAAAGCAAAAGCCATCCACCTAAAAACCTCATGACAGAATCTAGAACAACATCTCATCAAAACACCATTCTCCGAATCTAAAGCTCATATCGAAGTAATCCCCTGCAACTAGTATTGTTATCAAACCACAACTCAAAACTACCACACAACTCCAAGAATCTCACGACACATTATCAAACCAGCGAAATTAGGAAAATAATTTACTACCAAGAGCAAATCTTGAGCCACAATCGAAAACACAGTATCATCAAGTTCATCCAAAACAGAATCCAATAGACAAACTATATAAGGTTTAGATCCTATATCAAAACCAAATCAGAGAGCACAAAAATCCAATTCGAACAGAACCTATACCACAACCACAACACCTCAAATCTGAAACTAACCTCTACCAAATCAGAGAGCATATCCATCGAAAAACTACTCCACACAACAACAATCGATCATCAACAAATCACCGAATCAAGAAGTGGACAAGAGGCCAAGATGCACAATGATCGAATTACTTTACCCTAAATAGATCCAAATCTTTCATCAAAACATAGCACAAATGTTTATCCACACTCAATGTAAACAGAACAAATCCTTACCTCAAACAATAACTGGCAAGGAAATCGATCGCAACCACAGATCGGATACAAAATGCCCAAGAACTCCTTGACCAATCAGCTATATCACTCCCTTCCTTGCGCTGGGAATGAAGGAGGGAGACATCGATCGTGGTCCACAACGTTGGCTCGCGGTGATCTGCTGGTGTTGGCTTCGATCGGGAAAGGACCGCTGATAGATACCATTTAGTTGATTATTTTAATTGCTAAAATTCATGTTTGACCTATGTTTTTATTGCTTAATTGTGAAATTGCCCTAGGTTTTAGAACTTACTCTTATTTTGGACTTAATTGTAAATTTGCATTAAATTGGATTATTTGGCCACTAAATTTTTGATCTATTTTTGTAGGCATGAAAGGTTCATGGACCTAGGGCATACTGGGTCAAACTTGAGTCGGAAGTGGAACCGGATCGAATTATCAAGCTTACGATTAATCCGGGCCGTCCGATTCAAAAGCGGCTAGATCTGAGCCATCCGGGACCATCTGAAGCAATCCGAGCTAGGGATAGGGTTGATCAAGCACCCTCATCAAGATCTGAAGGTTTCATTCCAATCAGAGCTAAATCAACCGTTGGATCAAGCTCGGAGGGCTCTAGATCGTCCATTCAAAGATTAGGGTGATCTGGACCATCCGTGGTATATCTGGAGGATCCGAGCTACCACGAGGCAGATCACGACCCCAGATCATCATCCTCAAAGTTTAGCTCAAATCAGAGCAAGATCAGTCGTTGGATTGATGTGGAGAAATCTGGGTCGTCCAATGCTTATGTATTTAATCAAACTTTTCCCTGCTTTCAACCTCGTCGCGTCTTTGCCGCAGCTACCTTCTTCATCGAGTTCTTCATTTTTCTTCGAGTTTTCTTCAATCCGTGGGCGCGACCACTCGAATTCCTTGCTTAGTTCATGTGCTAGGTCATTGGGAAGGCCATCGGTGGAGTTTCCGGATCAGAATTGCTCAAGAGACAGTGCTGTTGAGAGGTTTCCGCAGTTCTGACCATTTGACACCTTCGGATCGGTTGTGCTCAAATTCATTCCACCTGAGCTATCTAGAGGGGTTCCCTAGATAGTTTAGATCATCATCCATTCACCTTCGCACGCAGACGCAGCTGAAATGAAGATTTCGAGTGGAAATTTCAGAAATGAGCAATCTGAGCTGTATTCAATCGCAGATGGAGTTTTCCCCATGATTTGCTGAGCCTACGGGTCCGAGGCTCTCCCTTGCTTGACGACCAAGGAGTACCTGAGCTGAAGAAGGAATCGAGGAGTAGTTTAATTAGTTTAATTTCTGTTTAGCTGTAGTTTTTGATTCTGCCGCAATCTTTGTTCTGAAATTCTGTTTTAGCTACTGAATTTTTCGATTCTGAATAGTTTTTGCTTCAATTAGAACTTTGATTAAGTGTTTCTATTAGTTAGATTGTTTGTGTAACGAACAAGTGCATTTGGATCAGGTTATTTTGCTGCAATTCGTTTCTGAAATTAGTTTCAAGCTGCGTATCAGTTTTCCATTGTGCGTATCAGTAATTTCTGCAAATTTCAGATTAGTAAGTGTAGTTGTCTGATGTGTTTCAGCTGTAGTTTGCTTTAATCTTTTAGTCTAGTTAGTTAAGTCACTTGTTAGTGAGTAGTTACACTTCATTTTAGCTTGTTTCCTGCTTTAATTTCTGCGCATAAACTCCATTGTTGCGTGCCATCTCATGTCTGAAAAACTCAATCTGTTTTCTGCAATTTTCAGTTGAAAAGTTTCTGAATTCTTGCTAAGTGAATATTAGTTTTTTTCCAGCTTAGTTTTCTGGCATTCCAATCAGTGCAATCAACATAAGTTGTTTGTGTTTTGCGCCCAAGCCTTGTGCTGAGTTCTGAACATCAAGTCTGAATTTCTGCATATCTCATTTCCGAATTTCCTTTGTTTCTCAAGTTCTGATTTAGCTCTGAACTCCTTGCCTTAGTCTTGCTTAGTTCTTTCCTAATACCCTTGTTTCCCAATCGAACCAATCAGCTTTAAAAAGTTGAGTTGAAAGATCACTCATTTCATAATTTGGAGATAGTTTTTGGCACAAAGAGTCTTCCCTTGCGTGCCAATTGATTTGAACCTTTTTGCATCCGAATTTAGCTTGTTTTTGTGGCATATGATTGTGTTTGAAATCAATAAGCTTGCACTCACTCATATCTGAATTTTGTTGGCAGTGGTTGGGTTCCAAAAATATTGTAGCAAGTTGATGTTTATTGCTTGTGTAATTTCCGAATTTCCTTTGCTTTGATTTGTGTTAAGCTTGTTTATTTCCGAAAACTCCCATCACTGCCTTTACTTCATTGCTTAGCATATCTTTTGTTTTGTCGAAATCAGAAAATGGTTTCCAAAAAATTGGTAAGTGCTTGATTAGGTTTCCATTAGGTTGAATACTAAGTGTCATCTCTTTGTTTAGTTCATGAGTTGAGTTCTTTATTTTTCATTGTGTTTTCATATCTGAATTATAACCCAAAATCCAATTACTTATTTGAAATCCAAAAAAAACACAAACGACACATAAATACAAGTTCGAATCAAACACGACAACTAGCCCTGAGAAAAATATGACCTGTGGCCCCTTTGCTACATTTTCAGATTTTGATTGCAACAAGGGTTTCCAGCATTTCATATACATTTAAATTTGAGACCCACATTCGTGACAGTCTATTTTGGGTCTATCAACCGCGTCGGGGAAAAATGCCAAGGAGGAAGAGTTTAGGGATTTTAAGTCAGAGCAAATTTTGCAATTTAACCCTCCATTTTTCGCCAAACAGAATAAAACCCTTTATTTTTTGGACTTTAAGCATTCAAGCCCCTCTATATTAATTCAACGCAACCTTGCCCCCCTATATTAAGATTTTCATGCACTTTAACCCCTTTAATTTAGGGTATCCAACCCAAAACATCCGAAAACACTAATATCGTTCCAAGGAAAAAATATTCAAAAATTTTCTGGACCGGTTTCAGTATATTACAAATAGACAAGTAAGCAATCAAACATGCAAATTTATCTAATGATAGTGATTTTTTTCTACTAGCTCCCCTGGATCATAACCTCGATATAGTCTATCTAGGTAATGGATTTTACCCTTGGGGATCCAATAGTGGTTAGGTCCAGCTTGATTAATCAACCTTATTTTTGGGACCCATGCTTGGACTTGGATGCTCTTTCTATTTACAATAGACATATAAGACTTAAATCGTGAGTTAGGCTTGTATCCTAGTCCGGATCTATTATATACGACCCTTTATTTTCCAAGAATCAAGTCAAGATTTTTGGAACCCAAAGAAAATTGCTCCAATGAATCCTTAAGTTCCTTGACTTGAGTTTTCAATGTAGAATTTTTTTCCTCAAGTTGTTAGACTTGAGTTAAAGTTTCACACTGAACTGTCTCAATTAAGAGACTTGATTTGGTCTCATCCTTAAGGACTTTTACCTCCTCTTGGAGTGACTTGACCCGGACATTAGACTTGGTCAACTTACGAGTTAAGTAGAAAATTAAACTGTAAAGTTCATCTTTTGAAGAAGGCATACAATGGGGTTTGGCCCTTCAGAAATGGATACGGATCCGTGACTTCTCTAGAACTTGGTCACTGAGTCGGTGTCAGATTCGGTGTTGATTACTTGCTCTTGTGCCATAAGATCGAGGAAATTTGAGTGAGTCGGTTCTTCTTCGTCTGATTCTTCTGACAAAGATTCGTTCAATGTAGCTTGTAGAGCCTTCTTTCTCCTTTGCTTCTTGGCTTCCTTCTAATTGGGGCACTCTAACTTGAAGTGTCATTTTTGGTTGCACCCGTAGCAAGCCACCTCAAACTTGTTCTTCAGGGTTTGACTCAGTCCAAGTTGAGCTTCTTGTGCTTGTACTCCCTTCTAGAATTTGGAGAAAGTTCAATGGTGATTTCTTCATCATCTTCGGAATCTGATTCGTCTTCGGATTCGGGTTTAGGTCGGAGCTTTTGTTTTGGTACCTTCGTCTTGACTTTCTCTACAAGCAAAGTATTAACTTTTTCTACCAGGCATGCATTAATTCATTCATGCAACTCAAAAAATAATTTATCTAATTTAGTTTTAGTAAGGTCCTTGGCTACTTTGCAAACAGCTACCATAGATACCCATAAAGTGTTCCTTGGAAAAGTGTTCATAGTATACCTTATGATGTCGCGATTCTCCACCTTTTGGCCGATTACGTGGGGACCGTTGAGAAGATCTTGGATGCATACATGGAGCTAACTTGCTGACTTCCCTCCTTCATTTTTACATTATACAATTTATTTAAGTATAAATCACGTTTTGATACCTTTATGTCGGTGATGCCTTCATATAGTTCAATCAGCTTATCCCACAGGTTCTTGGCACTGTTGAAAGGACCGACCCGGTTCAGTTCTTCTTTGGTTAGGCCGCATTATAAGGTCATAGTTGCTTTAGCATTGGCCTTGAACTTCTTCATTGTTGGTTCATCCCATTTGTCATAGGAAAGGGGTTCTCCATCTTTGGTGGGAGGTATGAATCCTATTTGGATTATGATCCACACCTCCACTTGAGTCTTCAAGTAGTACTCCATTCGACTCTTCCAATAGCCAAATTCATCGCCAGAGAAAACATGAGGGCGGGCGGTACAGTAGCTTTCTTGATGGGCTATAGAGAAGATGGACGACAACCTCATAACACGGCACAAACAAAAAAATATATATCTACCAAGACTTTGGTCTTCAATTAGTAGTGTGGGATGAGAGAAGAAAATAACTGGAGTAGTGTTGCACCAACTTCGAGAAAATACGAACTAGAAAAAGTTATCAAAAAGGGTGATTGCACCGGTTTAGATTAATTCGAAAAACGTAAAATCGAACAAGCAATTACTCTAATGGTGGTTTCACCAATTCAGAGTGCCCCCACTTTAATACCGATTGTAGGATCGAAAACGCACTAGAGAGGGGAGGCGTGAATAGCACTCATGACTTTTTCACTTTTTTCAAAATACAAGAGTTAACACGTAATGAAAAATAAAAGAAAACAATTCTAACATATTTCGTTTTACTTGATTCAGAGTCTGTGACGGCTCCTACTTCAAAGCTTATGATCTTTGATCGCTTACAGTGGGCAAGCACTATCAATCCCCAAAGATTACAAATATATAAATTGAATGTACAATTTTCATGAATTAAAAATATCGACAACTAGGAGATAGAGGCTTGAGTGTTGTTGTCAGAGCATTACAGCGTCGTAGAGTAGTTTTCTGAGTAGCACACAAGAGTGAAGATCATAGAGAATTGATTTCTAAGGGTCTTGGTGGACGCTACTTATATAGGCCAGTCTGGGCGCCTTATTCAGGTCCGGGCGCCCTTATTGAGCTGACGTGGGGACTTGATCCCTCAAGTTTATCCGCTCTCAGGTACCTAGAATGTGACATGGTCCCGCCAATCTCTATGGGCCTATTCGGTGGCTCCTGGCCAAGTTCCACTAGTTCGGGTCCCTGGACCACCCACGGGTGTTCGGACATTTGGGTGGCTAGACTGGCTCTGGGCCTAGAGCCTTTTTCCTAGCCTCCTTTAACTTTATTTTTCTACATCACAGAGATAGAAAACAAACACAAATATATATAAAATATGGCATGTAATTGACAGTCTCGGACTATTCGGTCTTAACTTTTTTGCCAAAATCCTAGATCGGACCAATGCATACTGTTCCCTTAATGGAGAATGCATCCTCACCTACTCCTCTCATGAAAGGTTACCTTGTTGGCAACCCTAGGTTGGACTTTTGCTCGACATCCAACCTTAACTCCAGACTCTCGACGTCCAATCTTCGACTCGTCTTGACTCTTAGCCGATCCCTGACCAGGACTTCGTGCCCATTAATCTTCTAGACTAGATCTTATTGCTCAACACACACGGTCATGACTTAGTGCCCAATCCTCCAAATCAGGTCTTCGTTGCCAAACGCACACGACCATAACTTAGTACCGAATCACCATGACCAGGACTTAGTGTCTAGCACAACTAGGACTTTCCTATACACTCAATTCAACATGTTAGATCACAAACAACCTTAACTTTGAACCTTTACCAATATCAAACCTCAGGATCGATTAGTTAGTGCTTCTAGCACTAACAATGACATGTGATAGGTCACACAAATATGATAGTTATAACATCAAGCGTTATATTTGAAAGATGTCCTAAGGCAATAACCTTAAGGGATATATTATTTATTGGATAAATATAGTTTCACTATTTGGGTGCACATTCTTTATGTGTATGATTGGATCTTAAACTCATTTACTAAACGTACGCGTCCTTAATACTATTCATAACATGAGAGTGATTGGATCGTGACTAATGAATATCTTTACATGTGTAATTATGAATATATTAAAAATTTCCTAGTCAGCGAACTAATGTATTCAAACATCATCGGTTCTGTGAGACTAGCACGAGTTATACTCCTTAGTCTAACCAAGCAGTTGTTCATCACTGGTTGGACACATTGCGCTGTCAAGAGTTAAACGTGAATGGTAGTTATGGTAGCAGTAAATTGGAGTGATCTGCCATGAAACATTATATGATTTTCTACATATATGGATATGTCTATAAAGATCTCATTGCATCTTAAATGTGTGTTTCCTTCGTCTTGAGATATTCAAGTCACCTTGGTCATGGAAACTTACACTTTGACATCTTAAGCAAATATCTCTTTGGAAGTGTGTCCCAGGATGATTGGGTATAAGTTGAAGTTCCTGAAGGAGTTTGGATAGCTAATAGAGGATTCACTGCTCCTTGCAAGGAGATATAACTTGGTTTAATAGCTAAAAGAGGATTGGTTTAGTTATAAAATAACTTGGTTTAATAATAAACCAAAAGAATATGGTTTAATTATGAATCAAAGTGGTTTGGTTTTGAACCAACACTTAATCTTAATGGTAAGGATCGAATTTGCTTTGCTTATTGGGTTTGGGAGATAAAATGCTCCCCAATTCATGTAGAGGTGCATGAATACCCTTCTATGAGGAAAAGATGTGTGCCAATTGATTATAGAAAAAACCTAAAATTATTTTAGGTAATTTCTATCCTCTCCTCTCCTTCCCTCTCCCTATCTCTTGGATGCCACATCAAGGTGCTACCTCCCAAGCTCTTGTTGCCCAAGAGCTATTGTCGACCAACTTAAGCCACTGGACCTCACTGCCAATGATTTCAATATCGACGAATTTGGTGTCGACAATATTAGTGTTGACGATTTCGGTGCCACTAACAACTAGTTGTCACCACCCACCAATCGTGCCATGGGGTTTTTCTCTTGATTGTCTCGTCTCCAAGCTTGGCTAGTATTAATCGGACAAGAATGACTCATGGCTTTGTGAAGGCATCTCGATAATAACTCAGCATGATATATAAATAGAGGCGAGGTTTTCTGAGTGTCGCTTGGTTAACCACTCCAAACCATTTGTCATGTATACCTAGCGTAAATTTAATTGAGTAAAATTTATATTACAATCATGTTGCATGTGTTATATCTAGTATGTGTGGATGTGTGTTATAATAAATTAAAATTTTATTATGTTTTTATTTCCGCTGTGCATGTTTACCAAACATATTTTAAGTACACATCTGCATTGGGTTTCCCAATATAAAGTAACTACATAGATTTTTCCATCTAAGTGTCATCATTTAATCATTATGTCAAAAACTCGATTTGATATAAGTGGCCTATTGATAATTACCATTTTGCTAATCAAATTAGGCTCTAAAATCTATGTTTTGATCCCTTTTTATATGCTTAAGTTTGCATTTACATTACGTTCCATGAGTTATTGCTATTTTAACTTTGGATGCAAATCTTTGTATATTTGAGATGTTTTGACATTAAATTTGAATCTAATTTTGTAGGCTTCGAATGATCATGGACCTAGATCAGATTGGATCAAACTTGAGTTCAGACTTGGTTTCAATCAAGAGGATCAAGAGATGGATAAATGTGGGTCGACCAATCAAGAAACAGTGAGATCTGAGCCATCTGTCAGCTTCTGATCAATTCGAGCTCAAGATGGAGTTAATCAAGACCATAGATCAAAATCTGAAGTTTTGGTCCAAATCAGAAGTCATCTAGCCATTGGATCAAGCTCGGGAGGAGTCTAAACCATTCATTCAAAAGGAAGGATAATCTGAGCCATCCGTTGCAAATCTGATCAATCCAAGCTGAGGAGGAGAAGATCTTGACCATTGATGGAGATCTGAGGAGTTTGGACTCAATCCGAGATTATCTGACTGTTAGATGAAGCGAGGATGATCACAACCGTTCAAATTCAAATGGGATAAGTTAAATAAAAAACGTCTCCGCCCAGCTCAGAGTCGCGAGTTTTCTTCTCTGTTCTTCGTCTGTTCTTCATCATTTTCTTCTCCATTTTCTTGCGCGGCCACTTCAGATCCAAGTCATTTCCAGATTTCAAATCAAAGGAGCGATTCTCCGTGAAGTTTGCTTATCGATCTCATCGCTGAAACGACTCAGGTGAGGGTTTCGCTGAGGTGCCTTGCTTCTTCTGACCGGGTCCTGCTTGATCGCCATCTTCATCAATCGGAGCATTCAGAGGGGTTCTCTGAAGGGTTCTGAGGTTCCTTAGCCACAATCGCCATCCAATTCACCAAGAAGGAGGGGATCGGAAGAAGATTCAGCTATCTCATCAAGCTGCGGATAAGCTGATCTCGGGAGTAATTCTCTGCTGGTTTTCGAGCTAGAGGGTTTCTAGCTGGGCACTTGTGTGACGACAAGAAGGAATTCTTGGTGAAGGATTTGATCTGTTGTTTAAATTCTATTTCTGAACTCGTTTCTTCCATTATTTCATTTTGTATCAGTTCATCAGGTAACTAATCGATCTGTTTGACCGATCAAGATAGCATCTGATCGATTTGTTGACCGATCAGATAAGCATCTGATCGGTCTGTTGACCGATCAGGCAGTTTTCAGCTGCAATTCAACCCTGTTTTCTATATTCAATCTTAATTTTTGAATTTAATTTTATTTCTGCAATTTAGTTATAGAACTTACGATTTCTTGCAGTTGATATAAGTTTTTGAATTGCAATCCTATAGTTTTGCATTGAATTGCTTAGTTTTCAAATAGGTTAAGTTTAGTTGTTGCAATTTCCTAGTTAATTTCTAATTTAGCTAAGTCTATTCTGTTTCTACTGCAATTTCATTCCTTATCGCACAAAAACCCCCATCTTATTTGAAAACCCAAAACATAAACGACGAATTCAAGCTTGAGTTAAACATCCTTAACTAGTCCTTGAAAAAATATGACTTGAGACCCCTATACTACATTTAGCATTGTGAGATTAAGGGTTTTCAACTTATAAATTCAAATTTAAGGTTCAATGTGACACTTGATTGTGGGCCCATTCACCTATCCCCCTCGGATGTGCCAAAAATTCTAACTTTGCACATTTTTGTATTTTGTCCTATTTGTGTCAATTCGACTAATCTCAAGACCTCAAATTCTTATTGACACACCTTATACACATTTAGTGTGTCCCCCTCGAATTTTCATTTTTGGCCTATCCCCCTCGAATTTTCATTTTTGGCCTATCCCCCTCGAATTTTCATTTTAAGATATCACAATACCTTAAAAATATCCTAAAGTGACAACTTCACCATGATTGAGTTAACTACCCTTTCAATTAGAGTTGACACACCTTATACACATTTAGTGTGAAGAGATCATAGTATCAGGAACTCAATATTTATTAGAGCTCTTTGGGTACACTAGATAATAGGAATAACATTCCTAGATACCATCTTAATGATTCTCTTAGACTTCTTAGAAGCCTTAGTTATGCTAGTTTTGCTCTTGAAAGTATTATTAACTAATGGTACCATAGTTTTGCTCTTAAAAGGCCTCTCTTGATCTAAGCTTTCTCCTTTTCTTCCTTGAAGATCTCCTCTTTGGACATTAATTTTGGTAATATTTTTTTTAATCACACAAGAAATACACTATGTGCCCTTTGTCTTTCTGTATCAAAGTTTCAGCCTCCTATAATTTCTCCCTTACCTTAGGTATCACTTGAGCGTTCTTCTTGACCAATCTTAGACACTTAATTTTATAGTATTCTTTCTCCCTACACTTAAATGTTTTATATGATCTTTATCTTTTTGAATTGAGTTTATTATACCTTCTTTAATCAAAGAGGTAGCACATGACTCTTCTTCATTGGTTTGGTGGTCAGGCTTCTTCTCGTTCTGGTGTCAATGAGGTTTCCTTTGAGGTGAATGATTCTTCGACTTCCTTCTCAAATGTTAAGCACCTCTCAACCTTCGAGTCATCATGCTTTAGTGTCAACATATCTCTCTCCTTGGGCTCATCTTCACTTTATGTTAATGACATATTTTCATGAAGCTTGGCCAACTTGCTCCATACCTTCTCAGCATCTTGGTATTTACCTATCTTACAAAAAATATTATTAGATACCATATTAACTATACTTTTCATTACCTTATTGTTTATCTAGGATTTTTGGAGTTGCTCCTTGATCCACTTCTCCTTCTTGAGGAGTTTTCTTTTACTATTCATTAGGGCTTCAACTCCCTCTATTAGGATAAACTAATCTTCAATGTTCATCATGAAAAAATTTTCAACCCTAGCCTTCCATTGGTTGAATTATACTAATATAAAAAGTGGAGGTGCTCGAATGCCATATCCAAGCCCATCTCGGGTTTCCATTTGTGAGTTGAGTTCCTTCGATGTTTAGTCCTTCGACTTATTGATATTTGAAGGCTTCAAATTTCAACTTTTTCTTCCTCTAGCTCTTTACTTCTTCCATTGATTATTCCGATGAATAGAAACCTCACTTTGATACCATGTATTAGGACCAATGAGAGCTAGAGCGAGGGGGTGAATAACTTCAAACGCTTCTTGATAAACACCCATATATCGTAGTATGGGTGTATCAAACTCAATTAAGGTCGTCTCTCACAATGAATGTAATGGTAGAGTGATAACTAGGATTGAATACTATTGCTTAGGATTTTTGATATGAAAATGGGAGGTTTGGGTGTGAGTTCTAAAACTATGAAATGAAATAATAATGCATGCAATGAAATAAAATCTTAATAAATGAAAGATAATACAATTAATAAAACCTTACCTAACTAAACTATACTTGCAAGAGAATTAAAAGAAAACATGAAGTAAAACATCAACGAAACCTACACTAATCTCAACTATCTAATTGTATTCGAATAAAAACAAGAACTTAAAGTAGTTGAAATAGACAAGATAAGCAAAAATTAAACAAAATAAAATGCATGAATTAAAACCTAACTGTTGGAAGAAGCATTACGTCAAACACCTTATGAGTGTGAATTAAAATAATACGAGAGCATACAATTCTAAAACATGGGAGAAAGATCCAAGTACAAACATTCAATCAACAAAACATCAAACTACGTGAAACAACCAACAAACATAAACCACACATGACAAGTACAACCTAAGCTCATTGGATGGATCTTCAGATGTAACAGCTATCTGGAAGTGACCTCTGTTGGTACACTTGTACTAATAATTAAACTCATGTTTTGATATATGAAAATGTTAAAGTTAAAGGTTATGTTTGTCTAACCTTGTTACCAAGTGAGTAAGATTGAAAGGCTTAGGATCTGACACCAGGCTGAAGTGTAGATTGGTTATAACCTAACAGGAGGTGCAGTTCCGCGGGGCCTGACAACTGACTGAAACCCAGGTTGGTTGAGACCTTGCAAGACGTCCAGTTAGTCCACGAGGCCTAACAACCAGTGAAACCTAGGATGGTTGAGACCTGACATGAAGTCCAGATGGGTCAACGGGACCTGACAGTTAGCTGAAGTCTAAATAACGTATCTGGCAGGAAGACCTGGTAGGTTAAGAAGCTGAGTAAATTTGCAAATGGTAAGTAAGATAATTACTTAAGAAGAGAAATCTGGTGAGGACGATTCCCTGGTGGGACCGTAGGCAATCGAGCTTAGAACCATTTCAGAACTTTAAGCTGAAGCCTTGACTAGATCCTGGTCTTGTGAAGGCAAAATTAATTAATACTAATTTTATTTACCCTATTTCAAATATATAACTCTATTTTGCAGGGTATATTTTGTTTATGGATTAACATTATTTTGCAGGGTCTATATTATAAAAATTACCTCGGATGAATAGTACCTGAGACACCTCCATGTTGATGGAAGGGCCTTAGTTGGGATTGAGGAACCCTCAATTGCCAAGGGCACCTCCGTGTAGTTGACGTTGAAGATGGAGTTTTCTGTGTTGAAGGTGCCTTAGCTTGGAGCCAAGGTGCCTCAGGTTGATTGAAGGCGCCCTCCAGTGGATAAGCTGTAAGGCTTCGGGTCAGATAAAGCCTCGGATTTGAGGTGTCTCAGTTCCCAACTGAGGCACCCTCAATGGGCTTTATAAGGTGATCGAGAGTTGCTCTTCAAGAACTCTACAACGAACTACTATGATCATTCTGTAACTCTATCATCGTGTGTGGCCCTACTTCTGCTCATTACATCCGACCACTCTAAAGATTGACAATAACACCCGAGCCCAACCGAAATATTTTCTAAATGTTGGTAACAACTTTATTTGTGCTTATTTTATTGTAATCGCAAAAAGAAAGTGTAGGGTGATATATTTTCCTAATTTCTATACTCACCACTCTACGGGATTTTCTGATTGAGAGATTTAGTGGGTTTCCCGTCAGAAAGGTCCAACGGACCTTGGCCTTGGAGTAGGAGTCATCGAAGGCTCCAAACCAAGTAAATCTAGGTGTTTGGTTTTGTTTGTTGTTTACTTTCTTATGTATCACTTATCTTATTCTGCTACGTACTTATTTTATAAATTTCATTAAAGTAGAAAGATTTTAAAACTCATATGATCCCCTCCCTCCCCTGCAACGATCCTACAATCTCTTCTCCTCTTCTAACCCGAAGAGCGAAGATGGAGGGTTGCTAAAGTGGAGCAAGTTGTCTGAAGATAATGAATGGTTGTCGGATTGGAGTAAATGGACTCTCCATTTCTAACCCAAAGTGGATATTGTTAGGACCAGTAGGTGAGCTAGAGGGCGAGGGGGTGATTAGCTCTGATCTTTGCTCGATGAAGATTTGTTGCGGCGAAAGACTTGAGCAATGCTAACACCTTCAATTTTACTTGGTATCCACCTCCTTGAGGTGACTAATCCAACGATCCACTCTCGTCACACTCTTATACACTATGAAAGTCTCCTTTATGGAGGTGAAGAAGGCTCGTAAAAACATACAAGAAAATACAACAAGAAACTCAAGCAAATATAAAATAAATCTTACAAGATTTACAGCAATGAGCTCTTTTTGCTTGTCTTGCTTTCTTCTTCTTCTTACTTGGAAAACGCCTCTTGAAGTGCATCAACACTAGCTCAAGAACTAATGAAGAAGGAGGAGAAGAGTTGCGAAAAGATGCCACTTCAACCAGCGTGAAAACTAAATATACTCACGCGACCTAAGGTTACCTAATTGATTGCCCAATCGATTACCACATCAAATCTAGTCGTTCATTGACTAGTTTTTTAAGCTAAATCGATTAGACAATCGATCAAGAATATCTTAATCAATGTCTAAATTGATTCAGTACATTTCTATGTTCTCGCGCAATACCTCCGTAATCGATTGGCTAATCGATTACAGTTCTCCTTAATTGATTGTCCAATCAATTAAGAGGATGTTGAATTGATTACCCAATCGATTCAACATTTTTCTGTCTCACGAGACAACAAGCTAATTGATTGCCCAATCC
>JAGFNQ010005404.1:192157-320302 GCA_024364735.1 Boesenbergia rotunda | reverse complement strand
ACTGGCAAGGACTGCCAGAATGGAAAAGCCCTAGCAACTGGCACTGGCGAAGGACTGCCAGAATGGACAAAGCCCTAGCGAAGGATTGCTAGGCACTGGCGAAGGACTGCCAGAAGCGAAAAGACCTAGCAAGGGCTGCTAGGCACCAAGCGAAGGGCAGCTTGGTAACTCAAGACCTGGCGAAGGACTGCTGGGCAAAAGTCCAACTGAGGAATCCGGTTGGCACCAGGTAAAACTCCGAGAGGAGTAGGTGAGGACGCGTTCCCCTCGAGGGAACATTAGGCGTCGGTTCGACCTAGGCTCCATTTTGCAGACCCAAATCAGACCAAGACAGCTAAGGCTGTGAAAAATCAACTTAGTATTTGCTATTTTGGACTAACCCTGGATGCAGGACCGAAGACTGTGTTTCTGCAGCTCAGAGGGCCTCAAAGGAGTCAGGCCGCAGCTGAGCAGGGCGCCCCGGATGTGTCGGCGCCCGAGTCAACCCAAAGTCAGCAGAGAAGTAAACCTCCGACAGCACCGGTTGGGGCGCCCCGCGCATGTCGGGCGCCCTCTTGTCGCGGGGCCGCGCAATCGGCACCGCGCAGATCGGCGCCCCGCGTGTTCGGGCGCCCCACTGTGCCACGCCACTGAAGGCGGCTGCAGCTCACCCTCGCGAAGCCTCGTGATAAAGCTTTGACCGGTCAACCCGGGCGCCCCGCCCGCATCGGGCGCCCCAGTCAACTGTGATCCCGAAGTCGAAGCGATCAGTCACGACCGAGGGCTCGCCGGATCAGAAGCCACGTGGGGGCGCCCCGAGCATGTCGGGCGCCCCCTGCCCTATATAAAGAGGGCCTCGACCCTCTTCAAAGGACAACGATTTGCTTCGACCATTCTACGCTCTTCTGCTTCCACGACACGCTCCAGAAAGCTGCCAACTCAAGCCGACGACGTCCCGCTGCTCCAGACTTCAATCTTCACCGGACGTCGGTAACAAGAGTTGTATTTAAAGTTTACTATTCTCTTATTGTAAAATCTATTTGTAAACTTTGCGAACTTATAGAATTGCCCGCAGAAAACGGTCAACGACCGTGGCCTTGGAGTAGGAGTCGACCCAGGCTCCGAACCAAGTAAACCTGCTGTGTTTGCTTGTTTTACTCTCTTTATTTCCGCTGCGCACCCGCTCTTTTAAATCCGAACGAATTGCGACATTCACCCCCCCCTCTCTCGCATTTCTCGATCCAACAAGTGGTATCAGAGCGGGGAAGTCAAACTTGGTGCAACCACCAGTTTGAATATTTTTCGGATTCTTTTTCTCTCTCATTTTTTTTAAACAAAAAAATCTTCGTTCGAGTTTTTATCTCAAGGTTGGTGCAACACCCCTTGAAATCTGTGTTTGATTATTTCTTCCCGCACTACTAATCCAAGACCAAGTCTTGGAAATATTTTTGTTGTTTACTTTTATTTCAGTAACAAATGTCTATCCAAGAGGGATACAGCACCGCTAGACCTCCACTCTTTAGTGGAGAAGACTTTTCCTATTGGAAAAGTCGCATGGAGGTCCACCTGAAAACTCAGGTGGACATGTGGATCATTATCCAGTCCGGTCTGGAGATCCCACGAAATACAGAAGGAATTCCACAAAGCTACTGGGAGTGGGATAACACTCTCAAACGCAAAATTGAAGCAGACGCCAAAGCAACCCAGACTCTACAATGTGGACTAACAAAAGAAGAGCTGAACCGCGTAGGCCCCTTCAACAGTGCAAAGGAGTTATGGGCAAAACTAATCGAGCTCCACGAAGGAACCTCAGACACGAGGATCAGCAAAAGGGACCTGCTACTAAACAAGCTCTTCACCATCAAAATGGCAGATAACGAGACAGCAGCCCAGCTCCACGCAAGAATTCAAGAGGTAATGAATGGTCTTCACGCAATAGGTCACCAGGTTCAAAACCGTGATCTGATAAGGTACGCCCTAAACGCATTCCCTAGAACTACCTTATGGGCATCTATGGTAGATGCATACAAGGTCTCTAGGGATCTTTCAAAAATTAAGCTAGATGAGTTATTTTCTGAACTTGAACTGCATGAACAGACTAACTCCAATTTGGTCGAGAAAAGTAATAGCTTTTTTTGCAGGGAAAACAGGGAAAATGACCAAGAAGAAAATTCAAGTTGAACCTGAATCTACCTCAGATTCAGAAGATCAAGAAGAAGATCAATCAGAACTGGTCCGGCTAGCTCGGAGCTACTACAAAAAGTTGAAAAACCAAACTAACACACGGAGAACAAGCCGGAGAAAGGACGGACAAGATGAACCGGCAACTGACAAACAAAAGCCCAACGTAACCTGCTACGAATGCAAGAAGAAGGGCCACTACAAGACTGAATGTCCAAGTCTAAAGGAGTCCAGAAAGACCAGAAAGAAGAAGGCACTCCAAGCAACCTGGGACGAGTCTTCCTCAGAAGAAGAAGAAGAAGCACCTCAGTCCAATCTTCTAGCCCTGACCGCTTCGGATCAAATCGAGACTGACTCAGACTCGGACCGGGACGACGGCAAACTGACTTTCTCCGACGACGGCGAAATAAAGGTAACGGGTTTTTCAAAATCGCAATTAAATTCTCTTATTTCCTATCTATCCCGAGATTTGGCGAAAGCCAAACTCCGAATCGAGTCCCTCCGACAGGAAGTAAAACTCCTGAAAGAGGGAGCTGATTCTAATTCCTTAACTGAGAAAATTCAGGAAGAAACCCCTGATCAAGTTGAGAAACTTGAATCAGAGAATTTCTCCTTGAAAACTCAAGTCAAGGATTTAAGAACAGCTTTAGAACGATTCACTTCTGGTTCCAAGAATCTTGATATGATTCTGGGAAAACAGAAGTCTGTTCTAAACCGATCCGGACTTGGCTATAGAACCAAATCTCGGCAAAGATCTTACTTTGCTGTACTGAACCAGTCAAGACCTAAGGTTCAGGCATGGGTGCCAAAACTGTGCCTGACTAAACCAACTGGTTCAAATCAATTTTGGATCCCCAAGGACAAGATTCACATCTTGCCTAACCCATATAGAGGCTATAGTCCAGGGGGAGCCAAAATCAAAACAATTTTTATAATTAGATGATTTTTTTTAATTAATTGATTGCTTGTTTATTTAATTTCTTGCAAATTGCCATACTTAGATTTAAGGAATACTTAGATTTAAGGACGAAATTATTTGAAACTTGAAAACATAGTATTGGGTGGAGGTGAGATGATAGTACGTTAGGGAAGCCAATTTGGCGGAACTAGCCGAAGCTACCGATCCAAGATCCAAGCTAGTTAGACCAGAAAATGACCTAATTTAATTTGAAAATGAAATTTCATTAAAAGGCTTTGTCAAGAAAAGGGTGGATGATCCCATAAGGCTTCGGCCAAAGAAGGCCTAGTGCCTCGCCAAGACCTGGAAGCCAATTTCTGAAATTCAAATTCAAGTTAACTTTTGTCAAATTCGAATCTAACTCAAATTTCAAATAATTATAGATTCTAATCTGTTTTTCAAAACCTCTACTTCTCAAAATTATTATCTTTTTGAAAAACACTTAATCTGTTTTCAAAACTTTCTGTTTTTTTTAAAAAGTAAATAACTTTTCAAAATAAATGAAAATTCCTTTCAAAATTAATTTTTACCTTCAAACCTGTCTCACAAAAACCGTAAGGTTAACGTGATTGAAAACCCTAGACTGGGGTGAGACAGACTAGGAAGTGAAACTCAATTTAAGCTATCTCTAACTTAAATTGGATCCAAATCATCAAAAATTCTTTATGTGTAGGAACATAAAGATTGGACCAATGGATGTTAGATAGCGGGTGCTCCAGACATATGACTGGGACAAATTGAAGTTCACCAAACTCAAGTTCAAAAACCTGGGCTCAGTAGCATTTGGTAACAATGCCACACTCAAGGTAATTGGGTCAGGTAATATTGAACTTAAATCCAATTTCGTTATTAAGAAAGTTCTATTAATAGAAAACTTTAATTTTAACTTACTTAGCATAAGCCAGTTATGTGACTCTGGTTATTTAGTTACGTTCAACAATTCTAACTGCCTAATTAGAAACGCACAAGACTCAGAAATCATGCTTAAGGGCACTAGGAAAAACAATGTATATACTATAAATCTTCCCCTTATACCCAAATGCATGTTAACACAGTTAGAACAATCAAAACTCTGGCATAGGAGATTAGGTCATACCAATCTAAGAACTATCTCAAAAATTACCCAACTTGGCTTAGTAAAGGGTGTTCCTAAAATTAAGAGTAATGAAAACCTAATATGTGAATCCTGTAATCAAGGCAAACAAACCAAGTCTAGTCACAAATTGATCCAATCTGATCAAACCCAAACCACACTTGAGCTCCTACACCTTGACCTATTTGATTCACATGGAGCCAAGTCACTAAGTGGAAACCGGTACTGCTTAGTTATAATTGATGACTACTCTAGGTTCACCTGGGTTAGGTTTCTAAAGACCAAAGATGAAACCCTGAACCTATTTAACAACTTTTGCAAATTGATTGAAAACCAAAATGATACCAAAATAAAAAGACTTAGGTCTGACCACGGGGGAGAATTCGAGAATCAAAGATTCGAAGAATTCTGCAAAGTAATGGATATAAACACGAATTTTCGTGTCCTAGAACCCCCAACAAAATGGCATAGTAGAAAGGAAGAATAGAACCCTACAGGAAGCTGCTAGGGCTATGCTTAATGAATTTGACCTACCCAACCACTATTGGGCAGAAGCAATTAGCACAGCTTGCTATATCCAAAATAGGACTCTGCTTAATAAAAGGTTAAATAAAACACCCTATGAACTTTACTACCACAGACTTCCAAACCTACATTATCTTAGAGTCTTTGGATGCAAAGTCCATATTCTTAATACCAAGGACTATCTTGGAAAATTCCAATCCAAGTCAAACCCAGGTATCTTTTTAGGGTACTCTACAACAAGTAGAGCTTATAGAGTCTACAACAAAATAACTAAGAAAATTGAAGAAACAACCAACTTAATATTTGATGAAGAAACGAACCCAAAATCTGACAATTCTGACTTAGCACCAAATACTGATCAAGAAGATAACTCTGAAACCCTAACTGAACCCTTTAATGACTTAACAATTGAACCAAATTCTGAATCAGTTGAACCAACCAATGAACCCAGAATTGAACCTATTGGACCAGCTGGACCTGAAGCTGAGCCAAGTACTAGACAAACTAAGAAACCCAGACTTAGTCACCCAACTGATCAAATTGTAGGTGATCCAACCTTAGGAGTCAGAACTAGAGCCTCCTATAGAAATCTTAGTCAAATAGCCATGATTTCAAAGATTGAACCTAAGACTATTGAGGAAGCCCTACCTGATCCTGACTGGATCTTAGCCATGCAAGAAGAGTTAGCCCAATTTGAGAGAAACCAAGTCTGGGAGTTAGTACCTAAACCGAAGGGAAAATCCGTAATTGACACTAAGTGGGTATTTAGGAATAAGTTAAACGACCAAGGTGAAATAGTCCGAAATAAAGCCCGCTTAGTAGCTAAGGGATTCAGCCAAGTAGAAGGATTGGATTATGATGAAACCTTTGCCCCTGTAGCTAGACTTGAGTCGATTAGGATGTTACTAGCCTTTGCATCCCATAAAGGATTTAAATTATACCAAATGGATGTAAAGTCGGCCTTCTTAAATGGGCTTATTAAGGAAGAAGTTTATGTAGGACAACCCCCAGGATTTGAGGATATAGAAAAACCCGAACATGTCTACAAACTTAGTAAAGCCCTTTATGGACTAAAACAAGCTCCCAGGGCTTGGTATGAAAGATTATCCAATTACCTGATCTCTAAAGAATTCAAACAAGGTCAAATTGACCCAACCTTGTTTGTTAAAATTTTAGAAAAAGATATATTTGTTGCTCAAATTTACGTAGATGATATAATATTTGGATCAACTAATTCTAAATTTCTAAAAGAATTTGTAACAATTATGGAAAGTGAATTTGAAATGAGTTTAGTTGGGGAACTAAACTTTTTCTTAGGGTTACAAATCAAACAAACTAAAGATGGAAATTATGTACATCAATCAAAATATGCTAAAGAACTAATTAAGAAATTTAAAATGGATAACTCTAAAAGTATAAGTACCCCAATGGCCACAAATGTAAAAATAGATAGTGACCCTGAGGGTAAACCAGTAGACCTAAAACTTTACAGAAGTATGATAGGAAGTCTACTATACCTTACAGCCAGCAGACCTGATATACTCTTTTCAGTAGGGATGTGTGCTAGGTACCAAACATGTGCTAAGGAAACTCACTTAGCAGCCCTAAAAAGAGTCTTAAGATACATTAAGGGCACCCTAAATGTAGGGATTTGGTACCCTAGGACTTCATCCTTTAAGTTATCAGGATATTCTGATTCTGACTATGCTGGTTGTAAATTAGATAGAAAAAGTACAAGTGGAAGCTGTCAACTTTTAGGAAATAGCTTAGTAAGTTGGTGCAGTAGAAAGCAACACTGTGTTGCTTTATCAACAACCGAAGCTGAATATGTAGCCTTAGGAGAGTGTGTAGCTCAACTCCTATGGATGATGCATACCCTTAAGGACTTTCAACTAGACTACAATCAGACCCAAGTCAACATTGACAATATTAGCTCAATTAACTTGACCAAAAACCCAATACAACACTCTAGAACCAAACACATAGAAGTAAAACATCACTTTGTAAGAGATCACGTAGCTAGGGGTGAAATAGTCCTTAAGCATGTAGACTCCAAGTCCAACCTAGCAGACATATTCACTAAACCCCTACCTGAATCTGAGTTTAGCTCACTAAGAAGGCAGTTAGGGTTATGCTTAGTAGAATAGAATCATTTGGTTTTTGGATTTTCAATTTTAAATTGAACTTAAAATGTCTTTTAAAATGTTTTTTGTTAAAAATATTACTTTAACTTTAAAAAGTTTTTTTACTTAGTTTTATTTCAAAAACTACCCCTTTCAAAACTAGAGCTTTTTTCAAAAATGGACTTAGCCTAGGCTCTAACCCTAGAATTGCATGCACCTATAGACTTAGAAGCCAGCATCTCACAAACACCTTAGGATACTTTTGATTGATAACCTAGAAAGGGTTGAGATGCTTAGGTCTTTGCCTCAATTCAAGATGCTTTAAGTCAGTGCATCGGCAGCAATTGGGGCACTAAATGAACAGCAATCAGGTCAAGTGTCAAGTTTAGACAATCTAACTTGAACAATGCACTTAACTTGACTAACTCTAGCAAAAGCTACTGTTTATAACAGTTAGTAAGTAGCTAAATGGGTTAGACAGGTCCCTAAAAGATTTAACCAGACTTAGGTCTTGCTTTGATTCAGTACAGCAAATGCTCTATTTATTATTGCAAATATCCTTTTGTGCATTTTGTTTGATATATGTCAAAGGGGGAGAGTTGGAAAGGAAACAGGGAACAAAAATGTTTTCCCAAATTTCTATTATTTTTTGCTCTGAATTGCTATTAAGTTTTTTTTTAATTGCTATTAAGTTTTTTTTAAAAATATTCTCTGAAAAGCTTTCTCTAAAGTCTGAAATTTTTTTTCCAAATCCTGAAAAATTTTCTAAATCAAAAATTTTTTCCCAAGTCTCAATTTTTTTTAACTGAAAAAGTCTAAAGTTTAAAAAGTTTTCCTAAAACTCACAATTTGCTAAAATATGAAAACTTCTTCAAACTTAGAATATTTTTCTTGAAAAACTCAAGTCAATACTTAAAAAGTTTTTCGATAATAAAATTTTTCTAAGTATTTAAAGTAAAACCACCTACTTTTGAAAAACCTAGGGGGAGATTACTTCCAGGGGGAGGGAATCTAACTTAGGATTTTAAATTCAGCACTTTTTTCCTTAACTTTTTGAACTAGGTTGCCATATATCAAAAAGGGGGAGATTGTTGGTGCAGTATGCACCCAAGTCAAACCTGTGTTTTGATATTGGCAAAAAGGTTCAAAAGTTAAGGGTTAATGGTTGTCTAACGAGTTTCTTGAGTGTACAGGAAAAGCCCTAGCGAAGGAATGCTAGGCACTGGCGAAGGACTGCCAGAATGGAAAAGCCCTAGCAAAGGAATGCTAGGCACTGGCGAAGGACTGCCAGAATGGACAAAGCCCTAGCGAAGGATTTCTAGGCACTGGCGAAGGACTGCCAGAAGAAAAGACCTAGCGAAGGGCTGCTAGGCACCAAGCGAAGGGCAGCTTGGTAACTCAAGACCTGGCGAAGGACTGCTGGGCAAAAGTCCAACTGGAGGATCCGGTTGGCACCAGGTAAAACTCTCCCGAGAGGAGTAGGTGAGGACGCGTTCCCCTCGAGGGAACATTAGGCGTCGGTTCGACCTAGGGCTCCATTTTGGAGACCCAAAGTCAGAACCAAGACAGCTAAGGCTGTGAAAAATCAACTTAGTATTTGCTATTTTGGACTAACCCTGGATGCAGGACCGAAGGACTGTGTTTCTGCAGCTCAGAGGGCCTCAAAGGAGTGAGGCCGCAGCTGAGCAGGGCGCCCCGGATGTGTCGGGCGCCCCAGAGTCAACCCAAAGTCAGCAGAGAAGTAAACCTCCGATAGCACCGCGTTGGGGGGCGCCCCGCGCATGTCGGGCGCCCCTCTTGTCGCGGGCGCCGCGCAAATCGGGCACCGCGCAGATCGGGCGCCCCGCGTGTCTCGGGCGCCCACTGTGCCACGCCACTGAAGGCGGCTGCAGCTCACCCTCGCGAAGCCTCGGTGATAAAGCTTTGACCGGTCAACCCGGGCGCCCCGCCCGCATCGGGCGCCCCAGTCAACTGTGATCCCGAAGTCGAAGCGATCAGTCACGACCGAGGGCTCGCCGGATCAGAAGCCACGTGGGGGGCGCCCCGAGCATGTCGGGCGCCCCCTGCCCTATATAAAGAGGGCCTCGACCCTCTTCAAAGGACAACGATTTGCTTCGACCATTCTACGCTCTTCTGCTTCCACGACACGCTCCAGAAAGCTGCCAACTCAAGCCGACGACGTCCCGCTGCTCCAGAACTTCAATCTTCACCGGACGTCGGTAACAAGAGTTGTATTTAAAGTTTACTATTCTGCTTTATTGTAAAATCTATTTGTAAACTTTGCGAACTTATAGAATTGCCCGCAGAAAACGGTCAACGACCGTGGGCCTTGGAGTAGGAGTCGACCCAGGCTCCGAACCAAGTAAACCTGCTGTGTTTGCATTATTTTACTCTCTTTTATTTCCGTTGCGCACCCGCTCTTTTAAATCCGAACGAATTGCGACATTCACCCCCCCCCCCTCTCTCGCATTTCTCGATCCAACATATATGCCTTATGTATTTTTATGCTATGCATAAGATGTTATATGTCTCTCAAATGCATGTGACGTATGGATTTAGTGAGTAGGAAAGAGCTTACTAAGTTTCATACTTATAGTTTGTTTACTTATGTTGCAGATCAACATAGAAATTACTAAAGAAAGGGAAGCTGCAGGAAGGGCTAATGTGTGTGGTGTGACTTGACTGATCGATCCACTTTAGTGCTATCTATAAACTTAGTTCTTATTTCTAATAAGACATATGTTGATACTTTATGCATGATACTTGCTAGTTCTTTTGGAGTTTATTTAAGTATGGATGCTATTAGATGTTATATGATGTTATTACTTCCTTATCGTTGCACATGCTTTTAGTTATGTTTTATTTCCGCTGCAATGTTAGATTCATACGCAATGATATAAGTAAGTAATAAAAAAAAGGGTTAAAGGTAACGCGCCGCCTAACGATAAGGGGCGGGCGTTACACTCTCGGGTTGGGGGAGAAGAGGATTAGAAGGCCGATCATCATCTCCACCTCTCCATCTCGCCGCCGACCACAAGCTAGGGCTCGGGTCTGAATCCTAGTCGACTTTCCTCCGCAGCTTTCTCTCGGGTTGAGGGAAGCGATCACCCACTCCACCGCCGGCGATCCATTTCTTTACAGCATTTCTGTTCATAGATTTCTTCCTAGCAGATTTCCTTCACAGTAATTCTGTTTCACAGCACTTCTTCCTTCATAGTTATTCTTCTTCACATGGCCGAGATCCAGCAGCTCATTTCTTCACAGCAAGATCCGGCAGCCCCTACTTCACAACTCTTCATCCAGTTGATTTCACAGATTTCTTTCAGCAAATTATTTCCAAGCAGAGCTTCAGCATCCAAATTCCGGCAACAGACCATTTCTTTCAAATTCCGGCAGCCATCTCTTCACAGCACTACTTCTTCACATTCAACAGATTGGACAGCAGTTTCTCTCCACTTCACAGCAATTCAGTTCCTTCCACTTCTTCTCAGTTCCACACAGCAAATTCAATTTCTTCACAGCAGCAGCTTCTTCACAACTGGCAGCAATTCCATTTTCTGGCAGCTCCTTCCAATTGCCATCCACATCTTAGCAGCCGACACCTAAATTTTGCTTGTTATTTGTTTCCTTGAGTTGTTATGTGTTGGAAGTGAATGTTTGTAGTTGATGGAACTTTCCCATTTCAAATGGCACACACTTAGGTCATTTTAGATACTGCTTACAAGTTGTTCGACAAAATATTTCTATAGTTAGGTTTAATTTCATGTCTCTGGTTTTGTTTAATTCCTGTTTGTCTTGTCTCTTTTAATTGCTTTATGTTCTTGTACTTCATTACATGCAATTAAGTTAGGTCAAATTAGATTTCTTTAATGCTGTAGGTTTTGCTCCATGTCTAGGTTTCATTGATGCTTTATTTCTTGAATGCTTCTTTCATATTGTCTTTTCTTTGCTGCAATTGTAGTTAGGTTAAATTAGATTTCTTTATCTGCATTGTCTTTCCTTAATTAGAACTAGATTTCATACCTGCTTTGCTATTTCTTTTTGTAGTCTTAACGTTCAAATCCAAACTCCAGTTTGATATCAAAAACCCAAAAGCAATAACATACGATCCTGAGATTTATCATGTACCAACTACATTCGTTGGGAGACGACTCGAGTTACTCTATGCTACATTAGTTAAGAGGAGTCGATACTTTAATTGTATTTGATACTCGCGGTATGACACGTGAGCCTTATCAGTCACCAGACCGATCCACCCCTTTGCAGAGTGATTTTCTAGCATCGCAGCCCAAACCCACTGATCGGTCACCAGACCGATCAGGATGTGGCCTGATCGGTCTGGGGACCGATCAGAGCACCTCCTGACCGATCAGGCTCCAGCCTGATCGGTTGTAGTGAGAAGCTTGCGACAATTGATCATTCACCAGAACGATCTGAATAGTCTCCCTGATCGGTCACCAGACCGATCAGGAGACGATCAGTAGCCTAACAAAGTCACTGTATGCTCCCTGATCGGTCACTAGACCGATCAGACTTCACTGGATCGGTCACCAGACCGATCCACGAAGGAACTCCGTGCCAACTTCCCTGACCGGTCACCAGACCGATCCAGGCAAAGCCAAATCCACTCTAAGCCAAGAGAACGGGCTCTCAGTCTTCTCTGACTCATGCTCAGTCCCCCGGACTAAGACTCCATGCCCAGTTTCACTCACCGGGACTTTAACCTAGCTTCCAAAGTTAGGACCTGGCTTCCCAAGCCGGGATTTCATCCAACCTAGCTTCCCAAGCCAGGATTTCATCCAACCTAGCTTCCTAAGCTAGGACCTGGCCTCGCTTGCCAGGGTTTCAATCAACCTAGCTTCCCAAGCTAGGACCTGGCCTCGCTCGCCAGGGTTTCAATCAACCTAGCTTCCCAAGCTAGGATCTGGCGTCGCCCGCCAGGGTTTCAATCAGCCTAGCTTCCCAAGCTAGGACCTGGCCTCGCCCGCCAGGATTTCACCTAGTCCCACTAGGTGTGCCTAGTCCCACTAGGTCTTTTCCACTTCACTTAGTCCCACTAGGTGTGCCTAGTCCCACTAGGTTTTTTCCACCTAGTCCCACTAGGTGTGCCTAGTCCCACTAGGTCTTTTCCCATGCCAGCGTACGATCTCCTGATCGATCAGAAGACGACTGATCTGATTGGTCAGCAGTTCGATCAGATTGTATCAGATTGGTCAGCAGTTCGATCAGAAGACGACTGATCGGTCACCAGACCGATCAGGGTGAGTCCTGATCGGTCGGTGGACCGATCAGGTCTGATACAAAATGTTTTCTGAAATTGATCAATTTCAGAAATAGGTTTATTTTAACTCTTAACCATTCCCAAACCCTAATTCAATTAGTTTGAATTTATTTGATCCTAAGAAGAGTTTCCCTTATCCAAAATAAACAACATGATTTATGTCCCTTAACTAAGTTTTATTCTCATCAAGTTTCAAGACAAAAAAAATAAAAACAGATTTCTATCAAGATTCAAGACTTTAACCCCTATCAAAGTATGATCAGTATGTGCTAAGCATGAACTTGAGTATCAAAAATAGGTTTGTATCAAAGCATGATCAGTGGGAAAACAAACAAGTCATGGAATTTGAGTTTGATATAAAGAAAGCATTAACCCTATACCTTAAGCTCATGTTCTTGTCTATCAAAGCCTTAAGAGTGATCAGTTCAAACAAAACAATGAGGAAGTTGAGACGTAATGTGTTCATCTTGTTCTTAAATAAAATTTTCATGCCATAGATTAATATTAATAACACATACATTACAGTCATGGCATACTCAACTAGGTTCATCTCAAAAATAAAAAAACTTAAGCCTAAGATATATCATAAGTTATTGCACATATTTTGGCTAACTTCAAGATTTACAGTGAACTATAAAGTTCAATCCTAATCATGGCATATTGAAGCTAAAACTTATGGATTGGATTGAAAAGTCATACTTCCAAGTGTGTATTAAGGTCATGGTTTCAACCGATTTGAAATCAAGTTTGTATTAGGCTTCCAAAGCAGGTATGCATGCAATCATTTGTATAGAAAATTCATAGACATGGATAACACACATGATGAATGTATATTTCTATTTGATAAAGATGAACTAGGCGGTTTCTTCTTTGTTTTGGAAGCAAACTTGATCATGGAAGGACTTTAATACTAAAGTAAATTATACTTAAGCATGATTAAGTACTTTGACACATGAATCCCATAAAAATCACTAGCCAAAGGATTACATTGTTATAAGAACAAAAACAATGGGGATCAAATTATCTAATGTGAATTTTCCATAACTAATCATGTGGATGACAATTTTTCCCTGACCATGGATTTGGAGCACCTATTATCAACAACCCATGTTGATAGAATGCTCCCCCTTAATTAATGCTATACAATTCTAAAAATAGAGGTTTTAGGTATCCATATTTTGGGACCTAATGCATCAACAATGAAGGACTTAGGCACCCATGCCTTAGTCATTTTCATTTTAACCCTAGGAACCTTAGAATTATTTGATAATCTAAAATGAGTTATTGACATTAATGATATAAAGGTTGGTTCTTTAGGTCGGTAACCTATACCGGCCTTGTTGTAAACCGCCCTTTGGGAATTTAGTACCATGTCTAAAGTTTTGGAGCTAGTTGAAAACTTCTCAAGAATATTCTTGAGACTTTCAATTTTGCTCCTCAAGTTCTTATTTTCATTTTCAAGAAACTTATCATGCAAACCATCAATTACCTCATCCTTAGAAGTTTTTAATTGTTCAACTTCTAATCTTAGCAATTTAACCTTGTTCTTAGATTTTTTGAGCAACCTCGTTAAACATGCTATTGTCCTATAGCATTTATCCAACTCGGGAGAAATTACCTCTTCATCATCCGAAGATGATGAAGGCGCGGTTGAGGATTCACTCGATGCGGTATCACTCTCCTCGGTTGACTCTTCTAAGTGTTGGTACAGGAAGCACCATATCGAACCTGGTTTTGATATTGGCAAAGGATTCAAAGTTAAGTTTATTTGTGATCTAACGTTGTTCACTGAGTGTGCAGAAAAAGCCCTAGCGAAGGACTACTAGGCACCTGGCGAAGGACTGCCAGTATCCAAGCCCTAGCGAAGGATTGCTAGGCACCTGGCGAAGGACTGCCAGTATCCAAGCCCTAGCGAAGGACTGCTAGGCACCTGGCGAAGGACTGCCAGTATCCAAGCCCTATCGAAGGACTGCTAGGCACCTGGCGAAGGACTGCCAGCAACCAAGCCCTAGCGAAGGACTGCTAGGCAACTGGCGAAGGACTGCCAGCATCCAAGACCTAGCGAAGGACTGCTAGGCGCCAGGCGAAGGACAGCTTGGGACTAAAGCCCTAGCGAAGGAATGCTAGGCACCGGGCGAAGGGCAGCTTGGCAACTCAAGACCTGGTGAAGGACTGCTGGGCAAAAGTCCAACTGGAGGATCCGGTTGGCACCAGGTAAAACTCTCCCGAGAGGAGTAGGTGAGGACGCGTTCCCCTCGAGGGAACATTAGGCGTCGGTTCGACCTAGGGCTCCATTTTGGAGATCCAAAGTCAGAACCAAGACAGCTAAGGCTATTTTAACTAACTTATTATTTGCTGTTTTGGACTAACCCTGGATGCAGGATCGAAGGACTGTGATTCTGCAGCTCAGAGAGCCTCAAAGGAGTGAGGCCGTAGCTGAGCAGGGCGCCCCGGATGTGTCGGGCGCCCCAGAGTCAACCCAAAGTCAGCAGAGAAGTAAACGCCCCGACAGCAGCTATATTCGGGGCGCCCCGCGTGTGTCGGGCGCCCCGCGTGTCTCGGGCGCCCACTGTGCCACGCCACTGGCAGCTGCAGCTCACCCTCGCGAAACCAAATGGATGAAGCTTTGACCGGTCAACCGGGCGCCCCGCCCGCGTCGGGCGCCCCAGTCAACTGTGATCCCGAAGCCGAAGCGATCAGTCACGACCGAGAGCACGCCGGATCACAAGCCACGTGGGGGGCGCCCCGAGCATCCCGGGCGCCCCCTGCCCTATATAAAGAGGGCCTCGACCCTCTTCTTCAACAATCAATTACTGCGACGTTTTCACGCTCTACTGCCTTCATTCAAACGCTCTGACGACTGCGCTCTGCTCCGGAAACTTCCCGACTCAAGAACGAAGCGCCGTCAACCTCCCACTGCACCGAAACTCGATCTACACCGGGAGTTGGTAAATACAGAAGTGTAATCTTTCTTATTGCAAACTGTATTTCTCTTCTGTATTCTTTCTCGAACATATAGAATTGCCCGCAGAAAACGGTCAACGACCGTGGGCCTTGGAGTAGGAGTCGACCCAGGCTCCGAACCAAGTAAACCAGCTGTGTTTGCGTTATTGTGTTCTTTTTTATTTCCGCTGCGCACCCGCTCTTAATTTTCCGAAAAACGAACTGCGACATTCACCCCCCCTCTCTCGCATTTCTCGATCCAACACTAAGGACACTAGAGCCACATGACAGTAGGCCTTCTCCTCCTCCTTCTCCCTCTTCTTTTTGTCACCTGCCACAAATTCAATCCCCTTCTCTTTGGGGCTTTGGTTAGAGATCTCATGTAATTCCATTTCAAAAAATATATCTTCTAATTTGACAATTGACAAGTCCTTGGATACCTTGTAGGCATCCACCATGGATGACCACAAGACATTCCTAGGAAATGATTTAAGGACATACCTCACAAGATCTCGATTTTCTACCTTTTCATTGATGGAATGCAAATCGTTGAGAATCTCCTTGAATAATTGTCCATGGAGTTCACTTACCTTTTCATTTTCTTCCATGGAAAGGTTTTGGAGTTGGCTGTGAAGGAGGTCCTTCTTGGCTATTCTTGAGTCCCGGGTGCCCTCATGGAGTTCGATAAGCTTATTCCATAGGTCTTTGGCAGAGATGAAGGGGCTAACCTTGATTAGCTGCTCTTTGGTCATCCCACATTGCAAGGTGACAATAGCTTTAGCATTGGCTTCCCCCTTTTTGATTTGCTCAGCCGACCACCTCGAAAACTCAAACTCATTTCCCTCATGATCCTTTGGAGGGGAGAAACCTTCCTTGACTCAGAACCACATGCTCATGATTGTCTTCAAATAAAATTCCATTCTTGACCTCCAATATGAAAAATCAGTGTTGTCAAGGAATGGAGGTTTGTTTGTACTGAAGCCTTCTCCTCCCATGGCCATCTTGTTGTAAGCTCTCGGATGTTAAGCCGCTTAAACAGAGCCCCAAGCTCTGATACCACTTGTTGGTGCTTGGATGGCTATAGAGGGGGGGTGTGAATGTAGCCAGACACTCAAATCTTACTCTTCGAACTTCTTCTTCTTCCTGTGATCAGATTAGCAGCGGAAACACAAAGCACAGTAAGAAAACAGACAAGGAAAGAAAACAAATCGACGCTAACACAAAGGATTTACAAGGATCGGGGATAACTTGCCCCTACTCCTTGGCATGCCCGTGAGGTGGGCGATCCCTTGATCGTCGACAGATCAAGCCCCGACGACCCGGATAAAACAGCGCCTCCTTCTCGGTGGAGAAACCTCTCCATAAGCGTCTCAATAGGATACAAGATAAGCTCACGAGACCGAGAAGGATCCTCTCACAAGACAGTAGCAAGAAAGCTCAAGAGAGAAGCTACACAAGGAGCACAACAACAACAGCGAAACCCACAGCCACACTTGCTTGTTTTCCTGTTCGTTCTGCCTCCTCCTCTTCTTCTCATATTCCTCTTAAGCTCCAGCTTCATCGCCAGGCTCCATCAGCATCCCCTGAGCACAGCCTGAACCCCCTGACCTCCCTGAGCACTCAGTCCACTGAAGTCCCCCTCCAGCTGAGCCTCCGTCAGTTGCCAGCCGTGCCTCAGAAGCCGTTGAAACCTGAGTAGAGAATACAGCCAAACCTGCTCAATGGAAAGCCTCCCATTGACCCTCCTTGAGTGTTTGAATCCTCTTGTATCACCTGCACACTTAGCAGTCACGTAGCAAAGCATATCAAATAATATCGGCAAGGTAGCAGAGAATACGCTGAAGAAACAGACGCGATCAGAGCGTCTGATAGCGTATTTGAATTAAAGCTGCCAGCTACTGATCGATCACCGGACCAATCAGAGTGACTCCTGATCGGTCACCAGACTGATCAGGATGGGTCTAGACCGATCAAGCTCCAGCCTGATCGGTCCCCACTATGAAATCAGAAATCGCGACTTCTTTGTGATCGATCACTAGACCGATCCCTAGTCGTGGATCGGTCACCAGACCGATCCACTCCTTTGCAGAGTGATTTTCCAGCATTGCAGCCCAAACCCACTGATCGGTCACCAAACCGATCAGGATGTGGCCTGATAGGTCTGGGGACCGATCAGAGCACCTCCTGACTGATCAGGCTCTAGCCTGATCGGTTATAGTAAGAAGCTCGCGACAATTGATCGTTCACCAGAACAATCTGAATAGTCTCGCTGATCGGTCATCAGACCGATTAGGAGACGATCAGTAGCCTAACAAAGTCACTGTATGCTCCCTCATTGGTCACCAGACAGATCAGACATCACTGGATCGGTCACAAGATCGATCCACGAAGGAACTTCTTGCCAACTTCCCTGACCGGTCACCAGACCGATCCAGGCAAGGCCAAATCCACTCTAAGTCAAGAGAACAGGCTCCCAGCCTTCTCTGACTCGTGCTTAGTCCCCCGGACCAAGACTCCATGCACAGTTTCACTCACCGGGACTTCAACCTAGCTTCCATAGCTAGGACCTGGCTTCCCAAGCTGGGATTTCATCCAACCTAGCTTCCAAAGCTAGGACCTGGCTTCCCAAGACAGGATTTCATCCAACCTAGCTTCCCAAGCTAGGACCTCGCCTCGCCCGCCAGGGTTTCAATCAACCTAGCTTCCCAAGCTAGGACCTGGCCTCGCCCGCCAGGGTTTTAATCAACCTAGCTTCCCAAGCTAGGACCTGGCCTCGCCCGCCAGGGTTTCACCTAGTCCCACTAGGTGTGCCTAGTCCCACTAGGTCTTTTCCCATGTCAGCGTGCCATCTCCCGATCCACCTGGACTTCATCCGAATTCATTCAACCAAACTTAAATCGTTGTCAACACCAAAACAACAATCGGCCCAGACTGCATCAACAACTTTTACCTCGATGTTTCTCCACATCAGCCTTGAATTCATTGAACTTATCAAAGCATTCAGACTTGCGGCGCATCAGGTAAATGTATCCATACCTTGAATAATCATCAATAAAGGTGATGAAGTATTCAATGCCACCTCTAGCCTGGATGGACATAGGACCACACAAATTTGAATGAACTAGTTCTAGCACATCATTGGCCCTATACCCCTTAGCCTTGAAAGGTCTCTTGGTCATCTTACCTTCCAAGCAAGACTCACAGGTTGGGAAGTCTTCCACCACCAATGAACCCAAGGGCTCATCGGCTATCAACCTCTGAATCCTACTAAGGTTACTATGACCAAGCCTAAGGTGCCAAAGATATATCTGGTTCATTTTAGAAGGTTACTTTCTCTTATTTAGGTTAGATGATGAGCTATTGGCCTCTATTTGCATTGTGGGAGTTTTTGGTTCTAGAGTATACAGATTGCCAACCATAGTACCCGAGCAGATAATCTCTCTATTTCTCTTTATAACAACTTTTTTATTAAAAGCAATAGAATATCCATCCTTTATTAATTTAGAATTTGAAATTAAATTCTTTCTAAAAGAAGGTACATATAAGCAATCTCTCAAGACCAACACTTTAATTCTCTTAAACGATAAATAAAAATCTCCCACTGCAACTGTTGTCACCTCCGTAGTATTGCCCATGTAGACTACGATTTCCCTATCAGCTAGCGGTCGGGTTTCCTGGAACCCTGTAAAGTATTATAGACCTGATCAGTGACTCTTGTATCTACTCACCAGGTACTGGTAGATAGCACTGCTAAACATGTTTCAACGACTAAAGATGAACAAATTGTTGGGTATGGCTTGCGGGTTTCCCTAGCGAAAACTTGGTCGTCCTTGAGAGACATCTCCATGTCTACGGATTAAAATTTAATCCAAATGGAGATCCATCTCCCAATGACTATCTCGTCATCGTATCGTTCGGTACGAATTACGACTTGGTCAATCACAAAGATCGTGCCTTATAATTCTCTTAATCGAATGACCGTGGAAGAGATGACAAGTGGATCGCCGGTTCTTGTGTTTATGGTCGGGGTCCAATTAATTAATTATTCACCATGATTTGCAATCAAAATAATAAATTAATACACATGAAATGACGAAGCTAATTAACATGGCACAAAAGAACAAAAGGAGCTAAGGGAGAGATTATACCTTCCCTTTTACCTCGTTGCATTCTACCTTATGTCCCTCCCTTCCCGGACGTCGTGTGGGCGATGAGCTACCGAGAACCGAGATCACCAAGGCGTTCCAACCAAGCTCTTCTTCTTGTCATTGGCGAAACAAGAAATCCTAGAATTAGGGCTTCCCTTGCGGCGGCACACTTCCTCCTCTTCCCTCTCGCCGCCGGCCACTGGAGCCACCCAAGTGCCGCCGGACCAGCTGCTAACCTAGAGAGGATGGAGAAGAAGATGAAGAAGGAGAGAGGTCTCCTTCTTCCTCACCCAACCGGCCGAAACAACACTCCCACCTCCAACCTTGCAACGCTGCCACAAGCTTGCTTGTGTCGCCTCCCACCGGCCGTCGACAGCTTCTCCACCCTCGCTGAGCACCACAAAAGAAGGAGAACTACTCTCCCTTGCCTCTGTGAGTCCTAGCCGAAGGTTGGTGGAGAAGGGAAGAAGAACCGAGGAGGAGAACTCCTCTTCTCCTTGGCGCCGGCCAAAACCCTATGGGAGGAGAGGAGAGAGAGAAGAGAGGAGAGAGGCCTAGGATGTCAACACTTGGATTATTCCTTGTTTTCATGATTCCATGGGGTTTTTATAGGGATAAGGTAGGGACCAAGAGGAGGAGTTGGATCTTGGCCTGCTAATGGATCTAAACCCGATCCATTAATTAAGATCCATTCCACTAAAGAATCTTAATTGAACTTCCTCACCAACCCCCATATTTTCATATGAGCTCCACATATTATGAGTCATCCATCCCCCCGTGTTTAAGATATCGAATGCCCGTCAATTAATTTAATTTATAGACAAATTAAATTAATCAACTTCTAGATCCTTGATTAGTACCACTCAACCTTATCATCATGTTGGATCAAATCCACCTACAGGGTTTAACATGATGAACCTTTTGAGCTCATCAAGGGGGCATCATCATACTGACTCACCAGGACACAGATTCCGTCAATAATCAATGGCACACCATATAATTAATATTATTTTCCAACTTACTTGGCCTATCGATCTAACAGAATAGATCTCACCCATTGGTAAATCAAAGAAATAATAATTAATCATATGTGCCCATCATTATATCAAGATTTAGGGATCGTACTCCATAATAAAGTCTGAGATCCAATCCAATTATCAAATCAGTACAAATTGTATTATCTCTGGTTTTGGTCCTGCTCAATGTACTCAAAGCACACTAGTGTAATTCTATAGTCAAGACCAACCACACCTAATTACACTACAATTATCCCGATGGTTTGTCCAATTCCATCTAAGCTGTGAGCCTCTACTTATACTAAGCAAGGAACTGATAACATGATCTTTCGTATGACACCACACTATGTTATCTACAATGCAAAGTAAAGGTCTTTTATGCATGTACTAATATAAACAAGCACATAGTGTTGTTGTGATTCTCTTTTCAAAATAAAGATGATCTTATATTTAAAAGTGCAAATCATTTAGTATACACATCTATCAATCTCCACATATACTCAATGACTTTGCTATTCTTTCACTGCCATACATTTGACTTCCATATCCTCCACATGCCGGTCAAAAGCTCTAGCTGCAAGAGCTTTAGTGAATGGATCTGCCAGGTTGTCCTCTGATGCAATCATGGCAACAACCACTTCTACTTGCTTTACGATTTCTCATATCAGGTGGTACTTACTGTTGATGCAGTCTGGCCCGATTGTTGATTTGGTGTTGACAACGATTTAAGTTTGGTTGAGTGAATTCGGATTAAGTCCAGGTGGATATGGGAGATTGTACGCTGGCATGGGAAAAGACCTAGTGGGACTAGGCACACCTAGTGGGACTAGGTGAAGTCCAGGTGGATCTGGGAGATCACACGCTGGCATGGGAAAAGACTTAGTGGGACTAGGCACACCTAGTGGGACTAGGTGAAGTCCAGGTGGATCTGGGAGATCACACGCTGACATGGGAAAAGACTTAGTGGGACTAGGTGAAGTCTATGTGGATCGGGAGATCACACGCTGGCATGGGAAAAGACATAGTGGGACTAGGCACACCTAGTGGGACTAGGTGAAATCCTGGTGAGTGAAGCCAGGTCCTAGCTTGGGAAGCTAGGTTGGATGAAACCCTGGTGAGTGAAGCCAGGTCCTAGCTTAGGAAGCTAGGTTGACTAAAATCCTGGTGGGTGAAGCCAGGTCCTAGCTTGGGAAGCTAGGTTGGATGAAACCCTGGTGAGTGAAGCCAGGTCCTAGCTTGGGAAGCTAGTTTGACTGAAATCCTGGTGAGTGAAGCCAGGTCCTAGCTTTGGAAGCTAGGTTGGATGAAACCCTGGTGAGTGATGCCAGGTCCTAGCTTGGGAAGCTAGGTTAACTGAAACCCTGGTGAGTGAAGCCAGGTCCTAGCTTGGGAAGCTAGGTTGAACGAAGTCCCAGTGAGTGAAGCTGGGCACGGAGTCTTGGTCCGGGGGATTGAGCACGAGTTAGAGAAGGCTAGGGAGCCTGTTCTCTTGACATTGGGTTGAATTGGAAGCCTCTGGATCGATCTAGTGACCGATCAGGGAGATTGGCATGAACTTCTGTTGTGGATCGGTCTGGTGACCGATCTAGAGAAGTCTGATCGGTCTGGTGACTGATCAGGGAGAGAACAGAAGCTTTGGATAGGCTTCTGTGTTGCATCAGATCGTTCCGGTGAACGATCAGGGAACCTTGATCGGTTCTCATGACCGATCAAATTGTCGCGAGGTTTCTCACCTTGATCGATCAGGATGGCTCCTGATCGGTCAGGGTGTGACCTGATCAGTCACCAGACCGATCAGGACACATCCTGATCGGTCAGGTGACCGATTTTGTGAGGTTTGGCCTGCGAAGGCTGGGAATCCCAGCACTGCTGTGGATCGGTCCGGTGACCGATCCACGATCTGTGATCGGTCGGGGTGATCGATCACAAGGAGTCCGCGATTTCTGGTTTCTCACTGTGGACCGATCAGGCTAGAGGCTGATCAGTCTGGGCTTACCCTGATCGGTCCGGTGACCGATCAGGGACTTCTCTGATCGGTCTGGTGACCGATCAGTAGCTATAACTTTAATTCGAAATCGCTATCAGACTTCTGATCGTGGCTGCATTTTCTCTGCTACCTGCTGATATTGTGTGATATTGTTTGATATGCATTTGCTATGATCCTGTTGGAGTGTGCAGACTTTACTGGGTTGATTCAAACAATGGAGGAGAGTCAAATGGGGACCTTCCATCCAGCAGGTTTGTCTGTTTCCTCGTTTCAGGTTTCAATGGCTTCTGGCGCGCGGCTGGCAACTGACGGAGGCACAGCTGGAGAGGTCTTCAGTGGACTGAGTGCTCAGGGAGTCAGGGGGTCAGGCTGTGCTTCAGTGGATGCTGATGGAGAGCCTGGTGATGGGAGTAGAGGCTTAAGACAAAGCTGGAAGCAGAGGAGCGACAACGATGAACAGACAGAAAACTTGAGGAGTTTGGCTGGGCTGTGTTTGGTGCTCTCTGTTGCTTTGTGCTTGAGCGTTCTTGTTACATCTTTGTGAGCGATCCTTCTCATTGTCGAGTGCACTTAATCTCATATCATCTTGAGGTAATTGTGGAGAGGTTTCTCCACCGAGAAGGAGGCGCTGTTATGTCTGGGTCACCAGGGCTTGATCTGCCGACGATCAAGGGATCGCCCACCTCACGGGCACACCAAGGAGTAGGGGCAAGTTATCCCCGAACCTTGTACATCGCTGTGTTAGCGTCGATTTGGTTTGCTTTCTTTCTTTGCATTGTTCTTTCTTCTGTATTTCTTCCGTTGCTACTAATCTCTGATCGCAGAAGAACTCAAAGAGCAAGTTTTTGTGTCTGGATACATTCACACCCCCCCTCTATAGCCATCCAAGCACCAACAAGTGGTATCAAAGCTTGGGGCTCTGTTCAAACGGCTTAACATCCGAGAGCTTACAACAACGATGGCTTTGAGAGAAGGGTTTAGCACCAGTCGACCTCCATTCTTCGACGACACTGATTTCCAATATTGGAGGTAAAAAATGGAGTATTATCTCAAGATGAACATCAACACATGGTTTGCTGTCAAGGAGGGTTTTTCCCCTCCAAAGGATGATGAGGGAAAAGATCTAGAGTTCTTATGTTGGTCGGCTGAGCAAACTCGCTAAGGAGAAGCCGATTCGAAGGCGGTGGTTACCTTGCAATGTGGGATGACCAAGGACCAACTAATCAAAGTTGGTCCCTTCACAAGTGCTAAAGACCTATGGAGCAAGCTCATTGAGCTCCATGAAGGCACTCAAGATACCCGGACAGCCAAGAGGGACTTGCTCCTCAACCAACTTCAAAATCTCACCATGGGAGAAAATGAAAAGGTAAGTGAACTCTATGGACGATTCAAAGAGATCCTCAATGGTCTACACTCCATAAATGAAAAGGTAGAAAACCGAGACCTTGTGAGGTATGTGCTCAAAGCTTTCCCTAGGAATGCCTTGTGGTCATCCATGGTGGATGCCTACAAGGTTTCTAAGGATCTTTCCTTTGTTAAGTTAGAAGATATATTTTGTGAAATGGAACTACACGAGATCGCTAACCAAAGCCCAATGGAAAAAGGGTTTGCTTTAGTGGCAGGAGACAAAAAGAAGAAGAAGAAGGAGAAGAAGAAGGACAAGGAGGAGAAAAAGACCCACTGTCACGTGTAGGACCGGTGTCGTCGATAAAGGGGGGTGAATATCGACCGTGAAACTCTTTCGGTAAATCTCGTAAATCTTTCAAACGTTCTAGGATCAGAGTTAGTAGCACAACGGAAAAGTAAAACAGAAAAAGAAAACAGTACAGCAGACACGCGGGATTTATTTACTTGGTTCCCAACCCCCCTGGGTCAGTACGTCCAAGGCCTATGTACTCGGCGTGAGTCCACTATTGGTCTCCTTTCTGAAGTTTCCGGAGGCAGAGAAAATCGGTCTTACAGTTGATAGTTACAAGCACAAGTACAGAAAATTAAGTACGTAATAAATGCAAACCGAACAAAACAAAGTCTGACGCTCAGCCGATCTGGACCTCCGAAGTGCCGCACACTTCCTCCTGGAGCCTCCCGGTCGTAGATCCTCGTCTTTAGCGTGTTGTCGTTGGTCAGAATGCTCAGAATCACTTTCATCAGTTGTGTCTAAAGCAGAGGGGTCGAGGCCCCTTATATAACACTCCTGGGGGCGCCCTGGACGTCGGGGGCGCCCCTGTAAACTCGGTCAAACCTTATCTCCGCGCCGACCTCACCACAGCTGATAAAACCTTTGACCAGTTTGCCCCGGACCTCCCGGGCGCCCTCATGAAGGCTTATCTGTGTTTCAAACTCGAACCAGCAAATACAACTTTGAACCCGGGTGCCCCGCTTGAAGCCTATTCTGCTTACCACACAACATTGCCACTTTTTCTTCTTTAGCTTGGGTGCCCCCATCATTGGGGGCGCCCCCACTGATGGGGGCGCCTGGCTTCAAGGCTTCCAGCTTGGTTACCTACTTTGTCTCCGGTTCTTGGTACCTGCAAGATACACAAATACAAAGCAAATATACATACAATATTAGCCTTAAGGACTTGGTTCGGACTTCGGATTTCCACGAAACCCTAGGTCAAACCGATGCAAGTTCCCACCCCCGAGAACGCGCCTTTCACCTACTCCTTTCAGGAGACGGTTGCCACCCAGTCCTTCGGGTGGACTTTTGCTTAGCTTTCGATACTTCCAGACCTCGAGACGCCCAAACCCTGACCCGTCTCTACTCCTGTCCTTAGTCATCGCTCAGCTAAGTTGCTCAGTCCCTCGAACCAAGACTTCGTGCCCAAACCCTAGGTCCAGGACTTAGGTGCCCAACCCTCAGCCAGGTCTTCGTGCCCAATTCCCCGAACCAGGTCTTCGGTGCCCAACCCTCGGCCAGGTCTTCTTGCCCAGTCCCCGACCAGGACTTAGTGCCCAATCCTTGATCAGGACTTAGTGCCCAATTCCCTAAACCAGGACTTATTGCCTAGGTTTACTAGGACTTCCTTCCACTTTGGTTACTCCTCTCATAACTCCCCTTTGTCTGTTCAATGTGTCACTGACTTAAGTAAATTGTCAAACATTAAAACACTTAGAGGAGAACATCATTGATGTAACTTGCACCAACATCACGTGGCTTTAGTGGCCTTAGAAGAGTCAAACAAGGAGAGTGAAGACGAAGCGAGTAGCTCCTCAAACGTGCCTTCATCATCTTCGGATGATGAAGAGGTAATCTCTCCCGAGTTAGACAAGTGTTATAGAACAATAGCATGCTTAACTACTCTACTCAAAAAATCTAAGAATAAGGTTAAATCATTAAGATTAGAAGTAGAGGAATTGAAAACCTCTAAGGATGAGGTAATTGATGACTTGCATGTTAAAAATCTTGAGGATGAAAATAAGGATTTGAATGGTGAAATTGAAAATCTCAAGAATATTCTTGAGAAATTTTCAACAAGTTCCAAAACCCTAGATATGATCTTAAACTCACAAAAGGCGGCTTACAACAAGGTTGGTTTGGCTTACCAACCTAAAGAACCTAGTGTCATATCATTAATGTCAAGAACCCATTTTAGATCATCAAATGATTCTAGGGTTCAAAAAGTCAAAAAGAAAATGACTAAGGCATGGGTGCCTAAGTCCTTCATTGTTGATGCATTAGGTCCCAAAGTTTGGGTACCTAAAACTTCTATCTTTAGAATTGTATAGCTTTGATTGAGGGGGAGCATCTATCAACATGGGTTGTTGATAATGGGTGCTCAAGTCAAATGATCGAGGAGCATTAGTTCGATACAAACTTGAATTGCCTAGGATTGCATGTTATAGTTCACTGCAAATCTAGAAGTTAGCCATAATATCAAAATTACAGCTTAGTTTTGCAATATCATATGATATGTCTTAGGCTTAAGTTTCTCTCAATATTTTTGGAGATGAACCTAGTTGAGTATGCCATGATTTTCCTGTATGTGTTAGTAACATTAGTCTATGACATGCAAATTTTGGTTAAGAACAAGATGAACATATAGCTTGTGCTAATCTTTATAAAAATCCCACAAGGACTCAATGCTTAAGTTCTATGATCTAGTGATTTCTTTGTATCAATCTAAATTAAGATTCTAGGACTTAGCATACATATACATGTATCTCCAACTCATCATATGTTTTTTTTAATCATGACTTAAACCTTGTATGTATGGGCTTTACTCTCAAGTTATGTTGGAATTGATTTTCTTTGATATGAAAATATACACTTTGGTTAAGGGAAACCCTTCTTAGGATCAAATAAATTAAAACTAATTGAGTTAGGGTTTGGGAATGGTTAAGAGGTGAAACAAACAAGTTTCTGAAACTTCTCAAAATTTCTGAAATCTAGTTTTTGAAATTGCAAGCTAAGAAACTTTCTGTGTCGAACCTGATCGGTCCACCGACCGATCAGGACTCACCCTGATCGGTCTGGTGACCGATCAGATCAGGAAATTCCCTGATTGGGTCAAAACTCCTTAGTCCGATCCCCTTTCATCAAGTTGTATCAGATTGCTGATCATATTGATACAAACAAATCTGATACAAACCAATTATAATTGGAACATCCTAATCATACTTGAAGCAAATATAATACTGATTCGATACAAACCCGTGTTAAAATTTTTGAAATTCATATGAATGTGTTGTTTGAATCATGTCTCTTGATCCTTGATCTCTTGCTCCTTGATGAGGATTAATTTTCAGTCAAGAAACCCAAACCATAGTTCAGAAATTTTTCTGAAATATCAACTGTCGATGAAGCCTACACCCCTGTTATGAAATTTCAATTGTTAATGCAGTCTGATCTTGAACGAATCAGAATTACATAAATTTTTCTGAAAATTGATCGTTCATAGATAAATCAGAAGTTTTTCTATATCAATCATCAGTCTGATGAAGATGCATTACTACATGTCATATGAAGCATATACATGTTTGAACATGATATTATTCTGTATATATTTTCATGTGTAATTCAAGATTGACCTTTGATTATTTTGGGTTTGGGGTGAGACCCTCGCTTAAGGGGGAGGTGTGTTTAAACTTAACAACCATACCCTTTTTCAATGTTTGACAAAGGGGGAGAGAATGGTTGATTAAGTTTAGGGTTCATCATTGTATGGGGAGGATATTGATTCCCTTATGAAAATTGAATGGACTTCAATTGATCATTAATACCTAAACTTAAATCGGGTTGTCAAACAACAAAAAGGGGGAGATTGTTGATGCAGTCTCGCCCGATTGTTGTTTTGGTGTTGACAACAATTTAAGTTTGGTTGAGTGAATTCGGATTAAGTCCAGGTTGATCTGGGAGATCACATGCTAGCATGGAAAAAGACCTAGTGGGACTAGACACACCTAGTGGGACTAGGTGAAGTCCAGGTGGATCTGGGAGATCGCACGCTGACATGGGAAAAGACCTAGTGGGACTAGGTGAAGTCCAGGTGGATCGGGAGATCGCACGCTGGCATGGGAAAAGACCTAGTGGGACTAGGTGAAATCCTGGTGAGTGAAGCCAGGTCCTAGCTTGGAAGCTAGGTTGGATGAAACCCTGGTGAGTGAAGCCAGGTCGTAGCTTGGGAAGCTAGGTTGACTGAAATCCTGGTGAGTGAAGTTAGGTCCTAGCTTGGGAAGCTAGGTTGGATGAAACCCTAGTGAGTGAAGCCAGGTCCTAGCTTGGGAAGCTAGGTTGGCTAAAATCCTGGTGAGTGAAGCCAGGTCCTAGCTTGGGAAGCTAGGTTGGATGAAACCCTGGTGAGTGAAGCCAGGTCCTAGCTTGGGAAGCTAGGTTGGATGAAACCCTGGTGAGTGAAGCCAGGTCCTAGCTTGGATGCTAGGTTGAATGAAGTCCCAGTGAGTGAAGCTGGGCACGGAGTCTTGGTCCGGGGGACTGAGCACGAGTAAGACAAGGCTAGGGAGCATGTTCTCTTGACTTTGGGTTGAATTGGAAGCCTTTGGATCGGTCTGGTGACCGATCAGGGAGATTGGCACGAACTTCTGTTGCAGATTGGTCTGGTGACCGATCCAAAGAAGTCTGATCGGTCTGGTGACCGATCAGGGAGAGAACAGAAGCTTTGTATAGTCTTCTGTGTTACTTCAGATCGTTATGGTGAACGATGAGGGAACCTTGATCGGTTCTTATGACAGATCAAATTGTCACGAGGTTTCTCACCTTGACCGATCAGGATGGATCCTGATTGGTTAGGGAGTGACCTGATCGGTCACCAGACCGATGAGGACACAACCAGATTGGTCAGGTGACCGATCAGTGAGGTTTGTCCTGCGAAGGCTGGGAATCCCAGCACTTCTGTGGATCGGTCCGGTGACCGATCCACGATCTGTGATCGGGCAGGGTGATCGATCACAAGGAGTCCGCGATTTCTGGTTTCTCACTGTGGACCGATCAGGCTAGAGCCTGATCAGTCTGGGCTTTCCCTGATCGGTTCGGTGACTGATCAGGGACTTCTCTGATCGGTCTGGTGACCGATCAGTAGCTGTAACTTTAATTCGAAATCGCTGTCAGACTTTTGATCGCGTCTGCGTTTTCTCTATTACTTGCTGATATTGTGTGATATTGTTTGATATACATTTGCTAAGCTTCTGTTGGAGTGTGCAGACTTTACAGGGTTGATTCAAACAATTGAGGAGAGTCAAATGGGGACTTTCCATCGAGCAGGTTTGTCTGTGTCCTCCTTTTAGGTTTCAACGGCTTCTGGCGCGCGGCTGGCAACTGACGGAGGCTCAGCTGGAGAGGTCTTCAGTGGGCTGAGTGCTCAGGGAGTCAGGGGGTCAGGCTGTGGCTGTTAGTGATATGAGAGAAGTGTCCTAAGGCAATCACCTTATGATTGTAATCATTTATTTTAATAAATGAATATTCACTATTTGAGTATACATGTTTGTATATTTGATTGAGATCTTAAACTCATTTACTGAATGCCCGCAATACAATTCACAACATGAGAGAATTTGTGATGAATTCACAACTAGTGATTATCTCTACATGTGCAATTGTGAAGTATTGAAATTGTCCCTAGTCGATGAATTGATAAATACGGACACTATCAATTCTGTTGAGACTAGCATGGGTTATTCTATAATCACCTGATTCTCACTGGCTGGTGACATTGAGATGTCCGGAGATAAACATGAATGCTAGTTAAGGAAACTAGTTCATTGGAGTGACTGGCTATAAAACTTCATATGGTAGTCTACATATAGATATGTTAGTGAAGTTCTTACTGCAGCTTAAGTGCGATGTTCCTTTGACTTGCGGTGTTTAAGTCATCTTGGTCATGGAGACTTATACTTTGACATCTTAAGCAAGTATCTCCAAGGAGGTATGGACCCAGGATGATTGGGTATAAGCCGAAGTGTCCGAAGATGTTTGAACAGCCTACAAAGGATTCACCACTCCTTGCGAGGAGATGTATACCCGAGGCCTATCGTCGGATTGTTACTCGAAGCCTCTGGCCAGAGCATGACATGTTCAGAGTATGAATCTCTTAAATACATGAGAGTAATTAGAATCCATAGGACGAGAAAACGTTACTTGGGCTAGGTGTGACGTAGTCAGCCTAGTGGGACTGACATACATAGACCATGTCCTGAACCAAGTGGGTATTGTTAGTAATATGAGAGAAGTATCCTAAGGCAATCGCCTTATGATTGTAATCATTTATTTTAATAAATGAATATTCACTGTTTGAGTATACATGTTCGTGTATTTGATTGAGATCTTAAACTCATTTACTGAATGTCCGCAATACAATTCACAGCATGAGAGAATTTGTGATGAATTCACAACTAGTGATTATCTCTACATGTGCAATTGTGAAGTATTGAAATTGTCCCTAGTCGATGAATTGATAAATACGGACACTATCAATTCTATGGAGACTAGCATGGGTTATTCTCTAATCAGCTGATTCTCACTGGCTAGTGACATTGGGATGTCCGGAGATAAACATGAATGCTAGTTAAGGGAACTAGTTCATTGGAGTGACTAGCTGTAAAACTTCATATGGTAATTTACATATAGATATGTCAATGAAGTTCTTACTGCAGCTTAAGTGCGATGTTCCTTTGACTTGCGGTGTTCAAGTCATCTTGGTCATGAAGACTTATACATTGACATCTTAAGCAAGCATCTCCAAGGAGGTGTGGACCCAGGATGATTGGGTATAAGCCGAAGTGCCAGAAGATGTTTGAACAGCCTATAAAGGATTCACCACTCCTTGCGAGGAGATGTATACCCAAGGCCTATCGTCGGATTGTTACTCGAAGCCTCTGGCCAGAGCATCACATGTTCCGAGTATGAATCTCTCAGAAACATGAGAGTAATTAGAATCCGTTGGACGAGAAAGACATTACTTGGGCTAGGTGTGACGTAGTCAGCCTAGTGGGGACTGACACACATAGACCGTGTCCTGAACCAAGTGGGTATAAGATGGAGAAGGGAATGAGGCATGATTCATTAGAGCTGCTGAAGGGTTTCAGAATTATTTCTGAGGTCAACCGTTGATCTTTCGATTAATTGGGATCATGATGTACTACTAGGTGCCACTCATGATCGTTCTATAATTGGTTAATTATAGACGGCCAACATAAATCGAAAGCCTATTTAGTCACACGCACTACGAGTAATCCGAGGGATTTAAAACGAGTTGAAAATTAGATTTTTCGATCAAGAGAGATAAGTCGAATCTGAATTTTTCAGAGACGCATCGGAAGCATAAAATGGCTAAGTCTTTTGAAGACTTATTGAACGAATTAAATGAGTTTAATTCGTGAGATCGCGGCTTGGGTTTGGCCGGCCAAAGTGGGTCCCCACCCTCTTTGTTTGGCCGGCCACAATAAGAGGGAAGAACCAAATTGTTTGGTTCAAATTTATAAAATAAACAGTGCGTGGTTTGTCTTATAAAATTATGGATAAAGAAATTTGTATAAAGAAATTTATATAAAGAAATTTATATAAAGAGATTTATTTTTCATGGAAATTAAAATAAACCTTGGATTGGTTTATTTTATTTTATAAATAATGGATTGATTTACCATGATAAAGAAATTTATATAAAGAAATTTCTTTCCATAATAAAAGGGGAGACATGGTTGTTTTTATTATAAATTAAGTTATAATAAAAACTTGGCATAACGGAATAATTCATAAAAAAATTTATAAGATAAATTTCTTATGAAAAATTTATTCCGTTAAGAGGAGACTTGGCGATTAAGAGGCTACTATATAAAGGTACCAAGGCAAGGCTTGGAGATTAATCCAAGAGATCAAGGATTCTTGCCTAGCCTCTCTCCCTCTCCTTCTCTCCCTCTCCCTCTTCTAGTGCCGCCGGCCCTAGAGCCCTCCCCCTTTGCCGTGAGCTTCCACCACCAAGAAGAAGCCGAAGAAGAAGAAGAAGCGGGCGCGACTCCTTCCCTCCTCCCGGAATCTTGATTCCGTTCTTCGTTTGGTGGTTAGTTTTTCATCTCTCTCTTGCTATTCTTGTCGTGCCTTTAGAGAATCTAGTAGTTCTTGTCGGCATGAAACTCGTGGCTTTGCGAAGTCATCCCGAAGAAAACTTGGCGTGGACGCGAATAGAGGCGGAGCTTCCAAGGGACGCTACGGTTGGATCTCGTCCCTTTCTACGAGTTACGTGAGGTATTAAGTAAATTAGTTTACTTTCTGTAAAATTTTAATTTATGATCATGTCTACACAATATAAGGTTGCATGCTAGATGTGTGGTTAAAATAATTTGAGAAATTATTTATGCTAAGTCTTCCGCTGCACGTAATAAAATTTAAAATTACAAACCCGCATCCATGTCAACATGCACCCGGTCCCAACAGTGGTATCAGAGCCGGTTAGTGTTCGACATAATCATATAATTGTTTTGTGGAAAACTTTATCATGATCTCAATTTTGAAAATTTTCCAATTATGGAAACTTTCCAATTATGATAAATTTTAGATTTAGGAATTTCAAAGTTTCGAAATTCTCATGAAATTTCGCAAACTTTTGAAATATCCTAGTTTCTGAAATTTTATGATAATTGTGAAAACTTCCCATTTTTGGAAACTTTCCAATTTTAGAAATTTTCTATTTTGGAAATTTTCTAATTTTGGAAATATGTAAGTTTTCTTTGTACCAGAAACTTACAATTATTCTGAAAACCTATTATGAAATCTCACAATTTTGGGCACTTTCTTTCAAGAAAGTCTAGACAAATTTATGGATTATTAATTGACAATTAAATTCGAATTGTTTTTAAATTATTAACAAAATTCTTTATTTTGGATTGAGCCTCGGGGAGCCGTCCAATTTAAAGTTAGTTGTTGTAATTTAATTTCCTATTTTGAATAAAATTGTCATGTTTAATTTGGTTACGCCTCGGGGAGCGGACCAAATTAGATTTACAACAAATTCTTTTTTTTGGGTATCTGAGCCTCGGGGAGCCACCCAAAGAAAATAATTTGTTGAAATTAATAAATCCATAAATAAAATATGTAATCAAATCTTGGAAATTTTGAGGTGATTCTCAAACGATAATTTCCTTATTTGATTTAAGAGGTGATGCTCTTACATATTGTTGTCTCCAAAATTAATTAGGAAAATAGTTTCCTATAGAGTTTTCTTAAATGAGATTTTCATGAAAATAATATGTGGTTGAATTAAGGGAATCTGTCTCTTAATTTAATAAGATTTGATTTAGAGAAATCAAAGTCTTAAACATATTATTTCCGAAATTGATTATGACAATTTAGGAAATTGTTTCCCAAAACAATTCCTTGAATAAAGTATGAAATTAGAATTAGGAAATCCGGTTCCTAATTAATTAATGAGACTTGATAAATTAAGTCACATACATACTTTATTAAGGAAATCGTTAGTACATGACATAATTATATGTCATGAATGTGCTTAGAAAAGAAAGGATGAGACCCAAAACCCCTTACAAAATATTAAGGCCAACACCTTCAATTAATATGGTTAGAACCGGAGTTTTGTTTCTCGTTTGGGTTGATGGACACATCCTGTAACGCCCGCTTTTTTTCCTAAGCGGCATTACGTTAACATGCTTAGGGCATGTAGACATCATAAGGCAGCGGAATAACTTAACTTATACATGCCCTGTTACCATTCTTAACTTATTGACATGGGAACCTTAGCATATTAACTTTGAACTTAAGCATCCTATCATGTCTCACATAACATCATATCATAAGGTTCCATAAGTCATTATTCAAACACATAAGTAAACATATAGTTCCTGGGCCAAGTCACTACGTCACACATGCGTTCTTGCCCTCCTGCTGCTTCCTTCATTATCCCCTTGAATGATCTGCGGTATAAGGAAATAAGACTATAAGCACACAGGCTTAGTAAGACTCTTTCCTACTTACAAAACCATCCATCATTCATCATCTCATAATGAGCACATAAAACATTAACATACTTGGTGCTCTACTTAGAACATAACATCTTGCATCACTTATCGTATACATAGCATGGCATGAACATAAACATAGTAACATTCTAAGCATGACATGATACATGGCATAAACATAAACATTATAGACATTCTAAGCATGGCATAATTCATTCATTCTCATGGCACAATTCATAAACATAGTGAACATTCTAAGCATGACATAATTCATGGCATATCGTAAACATAGTGACCATTCTAAGCATGGCATAATTCATGGCATGAATCATAAACATAGTGAACATTCTAAGCATGGCATAATTCATGGCATATCGTAAACATAGTGAACATTCTAAGCATGGCATAATTCATGGCATAAATCATAAACATAGTGAACATTCTAAGCATGGCATAATTCATGGCATATCATAAACATAGTGAACATTCTAAGCATGGCATAATTCATTCATTCTCATGCATACTTCTTAACATGAAACGTAAGCATAAAATCTTATCAACATAGCATAATGCATAACATGAATGGATGCATGAGTGGAATGCATATACATAAGGATGCTTAACTTTTAAAACATACTTTTCATTGCTTAAACATAATCATCATAACATCATTTGGGGTCCCCGGCTTGTACCACATACATATATCATTGCGCGCATCCCTAGCAAGTCCGAGGTCGCGAGCCCCAACCTACTAGGGTAAGGACAGCATAGTCGGTAGTCCCCGAACCGAGGCGTTCTTAAGGTGCCCATCCCTGTTGCACAGCTCCGGTAGTGCCAGAACCGTGGACAGCTACGGTAGTCCAAAACCGGGGCGTTCTTAAGGTGCCCATCCCTTGGACCCATACTTCGGTCCGGTACAAGCCCATACATAAAGTAAAATACTTTTCATGTTTCATCATTCATATAGCATTCATGGCATCTTTAACATAGCATAACTTGTTACGGCTCGGCCCGTCTACCGGCCTATTTACCGGTCCTCACGACCGTCGTACCGTCGACCATCGACCGTGCCGTCTTAGCATATTTATGCCTTAAAGACATAAGCATCATCTTTCATTCATCATCATTCATAGCATATTCATTCATTCATCATACTTAACTTGTTACAGCTCGGCCCGTCTATCGGCCCATTTACCGGTCCTCACGACCGTCATACCGTCGACCATCGACCGTGCCGTCTTAGCATATTTATGCCTTAAAGACATAAGCATCATCTTTCATTCATCATCATTATGCCTTAAAGGCTTGAACCTTAACTTCATTCTTCACTTTCATTTTTTTAGACATGGCATCATTTTCATTCTTAACATGACATCATTTTCATTCTTAAACATGACATCATTTTCATTCTTAAACATAAACATAACATACTTAACATGGCATCATTTTCATTCTTAAACATGGCATCATCCTCATTCTTAAACATAAACATAACATACTTAACATGGCATCATTCATATCATGAACCTAACATATCATAGCATCATTTTTTATCGTGATCATAACCCTATCATTCTTATCATGGCAACATTCATATCCTGAACATATACTTATCATACTTATCATGGAAACACATAAACATATACTTGAAGTTAAAGGCTCAACCCTAACCCTTGGGCCCTTGAGGTTGGCCGAAACATATGGGGTCTCTAGGGTAATCCAAAAATTCACAGAATTTATACTTAACCTCCACACATCATAAGGGAACATAAATTAACATTATCAAGATTTTTGTCTTAATTATAGACCTTTAAATCATGGTGACCGAAACCCTTAAACTTAGGGTTCTTAGTTTTGTTTCTTGCATGTTGGCCGAAACCCTAGGGTGTCCTAGGGTACTCCAAAAATTCCCAAAAATTATACTTAACCTCTACACATCATAAGGGAACATTAAATAACATTATCATGATTTTTATAATAATTATAGACCTGTAAATCATGGTGGCCGAAACCCTTAAACATGAGGGTTCTTAGTTTTGTTTCTTTCATGTTGGCCGAAACCCTAGGGTGTCCTAGGGTACTCCAACAATTCCCAAAAATTATAATTAACCTCTAAAAATCATAAGGGAACATTAAATAACATTATCATGATTTTTAGCATAATTATAGACCTGTAAATCATGGTGGCCGAAACCCTTAAACATGAGGGTTCTTAGTTTTGTTTCTTTCATGTTGGCCGAAACCCTAGGGTGTCCTAGGGTACTCCAAAAATTCCCAAAAATTATACTTAACCTCTACACATCATAAGGGAACATTAAATAACATTATCATGATTTTTATCATAATTATAGACCTGTAAATCATGGTGTCCGAAACCCTTAAACATGAGGGTTCTTAGTTTTGTTTCTTTCATGTTGGCCGAAACCCTAGGGTGTCCTAGGGTACTCCAAAAATTCCCAAAAATTATACTTAACCTCTACACATCATAAGAGAACATTAAATAACATTATCATGATTTTTAGCATAATTATAGACCTGTAAATCATGGTGGCCGAAACCCTTAAACATGAGGGTCTCGGTTTTCTTTCCTTTCAACATCCAATTCGAAAACCAACCACTATATATCATACTAAAAATCATAAAAATCATATGGAACTATTATACCATAGGTGAGGGAGTCTTACCTTGAGTTTTTTGATTTTTTGAACCTTGGAAGAAGAAGAAGATTGTAAAAGCTTTGGATCCTTGCCTCCTTGTCCTTGTATCCTTGGGAAAACTCTTAGATCTTAGAGATAAGACCTCTTGTGGAGCTTTTCCAAGGGAGAACCCCTCCTTGGGTATTCGGCTAGGATGAGGGAAGGGAGAGGTTTCAAAATGCAAGTGATGGGAAGAAGAGGTAACTCCCAAAACCCCCCTTTAATAGCCCATTAAGGAGGCAAATGAAGAGTCTCTCCATGACTCTTCATCTTCTTCTATGCCTTAACTAATATCCACTTCATTCCCTCCTAACAATACCTTGCTAGTTGAGTTGGTTAGTGCATACATGGTTGTACAAGAGGTCCAAGGTTCAATCCTTGGCTTATGCACCTTTATTTTTATTTCATTTATTTTATTATTTTTATTTTTTTTTAAATTCCGAAAATCCCCCTAAAATCACCCATAATTATGCCAATATTCCTAAATAAAATTCTTTTATATTTATATTAATTTTACCTAATTTATATTAATTTTTACCTAATTAATACCCATTTTTGGAGCCCATTTAAAGCTCATTGGTACTTAGTTTTCTCAATTTAAATGAGAAAACATGGATTTTCTAGGCCAAAGTTCTCCTTAATATTTCTAGGTCCCTTGGAAAACTATTTAGACATGCTTAATATTTTAAGAAAATATTAAGAGAATTTTCCGGGTCGTTACACATCCATGCCCGGCTTGAACCTCAACATGTTCAAACCATGAAATTAGTTTATGATTAATATAGTTGGAGTCAGAGGTCAATCCTTAGTTTTGGTTGTTGGACACATCCAAGCCTGACTAAACGGTTGAATGAGCTCCAACCATATTAAAACTATTTCTTGATTAATGGGTCAGTCTTAAGCTCGGAGCATCGATTTGTTGTGCCACAACCAAGGTCGATATAAAGAGAGGTGAAGTTGGGTGCTATGTATAATGTTGCATACTTGTTAATGAGTTAACAACCCAATGATTTATGCAAACATTCAATTAGTTGATAGCATAATGTGATAGTTACATATATGTGATATGTAATCGGTATAATTACCTACCTTCATAGCTAAGAATAACTTGATGGCCACAGCCATGGTTGTTCTTATCTATGGTTGGATATCAACCTATTTGGAGATGTTCCTACGATCTCCCAAATTGATAAAAAGGGTTATTCAATTCGAAAAATAAATAGGATTTAATTAATGTATGTTGATGCATTCTTTATCATTCTTCTCACATAAGCTCAATTTGTATTTCTAGGATAATCACTCGATCATGTCTTCTCTGAATTTGCGTTCCATTTTGGACACCAATAAACTGACTGGGCCAAACTTCATGGACTGACTTCGAAACCTGAGGATAGTCCTCAAGGCAAAGAAGCTTGCTTATGTCCTTGAAAATCAACTTCCCAACCGTCCTCCAGAAAATGCAACTCAAGACCAGTTAGTGGCCTATCAGAAACATGTGACCGATTCTGAACTTGCGAGTTACATCATGCTAGCCGCTATGGTACCTGAGCTGCAAAAGCAGCATGAGCATATGGATGCTTATACCATCGTCTTCCATCTTCATGAGCTTTTTGACGAGCAGGCGAGATCCGAAAGGATCGAGGTCTCCAGACTCCTCTTCACCTCTAAGATGCAGGAAGGCACTTTTGTCTCACAGTTCGTGTTGAAGATGTTGGGGTACATTGAGCGACTGGGCACACTCGGTTTTGCGATGGATCATGAACTAAGTATTGACTTAATTCTGCATTGTTTGCCCAAAAGTTATTCACAATTTGTGATGAACTATCGGATGAACAAGCTGAAGACTACCATTCCTGAGTTGCTCAACCTGCTGAAGACTATAGAGCCTTCTGTGAAGCAGGATCAAACGACGGTACTGTTAGTTGGTTCCTCGAAGAAAGGTTCTAAGAGGAAGGCCAAAGAACAAAATAAAGGAAAGAAGAAAAAGGCCAAAAAGACTGAAAAGACACCAAAAGGCACTTGCCATCACTGTGGCAAGGAGGGTCACTGGCGAAGAAACTGCAAGGTTTATCTTGAGTCCTTGAAGAAGAAGGCATCCGATGCCCCATCCTCTTCAGGTATCTTTGTTATTGAATGTCACTCTATTTCCTCAACCGCCTGGGTACTTGATACTTGGTGTAGCTCACATATATGTAATGACATACAGGGGCTAAGGAATAGAAGAAGACTCGTCAAGGGAGAAGCGAATTTGCGAGTTGGAAATGGAGCAAAGATTGCTGTTGTTGCCATCGGAACATATTTGCTAAAGCTCCCTGCTGGACGTGTCTTAGAATTGGATAATTATTATTTTGTTCCTTCGTTAATAAAGAACATTGTATCTATTTCATGTTTGAATGAAAAGAGTTATCATTTAACTTTTAGTAACAATTATTGTTACATAACTTTAAATGGTGTTCTTTATGGGACCGGAACTTTGTGCAATGGTATCTACACGTTAGATTTATCCGGTGACATTTTCAATATCGAAGTTAGCAACAAACGTGCTCGAATAGATAATCGAATAGACTCCTATACGTGGCATTGTCGTCTTGGCCATGTAAGTAAGAAACGCATGACCAAATTACACCGATGTGGAATTCTGAAATCATTTGAACCTGGTTCATTTGATACATGCGAATCATGTTTAAAAGGCAAGATGACCAAATTATCCTTTTCCGGAAAAGGTAATCCAGTGGGAGAATTGCTTGGTCTAATACATACTGATGTATGTGGACCAATGTCAACTCTTGCACAAGGAGGCTATAGCTACTTCATTACCTTTATCGATGATCACTCACGATTCGGGTATGTGTTCTTGATGAAACACAAATCTGAAGCTTTTGAGAAATTCAAAGCATTCAGAAATGAAGTAGAGAAACAGCTTGGCAAAATTATTAAGATACTTTGATCCGATCAAGGTGGTGAATACTTGAGTCAAGAGTTTCAAGATTATCTTAGGGACAATGGGATATTGTCTCAATGGACTCCGTCATATACACCAGAGCATAATGGTGTATCTGAGAGGCGTAACCGAACCTTGATGGACATGGTTAGATCTATGATGAATCATGCAACTCTTCCAAAATCCTTTTGGGGCTATGCACTTAAGACAACTGTTTACTTGCTAAACAGAGTCCCGACCAAGGTAGTCTCTACTACTCCATATGAGACGTGGAATAGTAAGAAACCTCACTTAACTCACCTTAAGATATGGGGTTGTCCTGCTTATGTAAAGCGGACTGTATCAGACAAATTGGATGCTAAGTCTGATAAATGTCTATTTATTGGATATCCTAAGGAAACAAAGGGTTACCAATTCTATCATCCCTTGGAACAAAAGGTGTTTGTTTCAAGGCATGCTGTGTTTCTGGAAAAAGAATTTCTTTTACAAGAAAACAGTGGGAGTGGCATTGAACTTGATGAAGTTCAAGAAACTCCAATAGACATTACAGAGACACCTAGTCTAGACCCACAACCGATAACTCATAATGATGAGCTATCAGTTGAACCTGAAACAACACCATCTCTTCGTAGGTCTGATAGGACACGCAATATTCCAGAGAGATACAGATTTCTCATAAGTGAATTGAACGACGTGTTACTCATAAGCGATGACGAACCTATCAGTTATGAAGATGTTCTGAAAAGTTCAGAAAGGGACAAATGGCTTGAAGCCATGAAGTCGGAAATGGATTCCATGTACGAAAATCAAGTATGGGACTTAGTTAACCCACCTTAAGGGATTAAGCCCATAGGGTGCAAGTGGGTTTTCAAGAAGAAAACCGACATGGAAGGTAATGTTGTTACCTTTAAGGCTAGATTAGTGGTAAAAGGATATCGTCAGAAACAAGGAATTGATTATGACGAAACCTATTCGCTAGTAGCTATGCTTAAATCCATTCGGATGCTCCTGGCCATAGCAGCTCATTATGATTATGAGATATGACAAATGGATGTGAAAATAACATTCCTTAATGGAAACCTTCTTGAGGATGTATACATGATACAACCTGAAGGTTTCACATCGGTTGATAAAACCAAAATATGCAAGCTTCGACGATCCATATATGGACTGAAGCAAGCATCCAGGAGCTGGAACATCCGTTTTGATGAGACAATCAAAGAGTTTGATTTCTCACAAAATCCTGACGAACCTTGTGTGTACAAGAAGGTTAGTGGGAGTGCAGTCGTATTCCTAGTGCTATATGTCGATGATATATTGCTTATAGGAAACGATATATCAGTCTTACAATCAGTTAAAATGTGGTTGTCCAAAACTTTCTCCATAAAAGACCTGGGAGAAGCAACCTATATCCTTGGGATTAGAATCTATAGAGATAGATCAAAATGGTTGCTTGGTCTTTCGCAGTCTACATATATAGACCGAGTGCTAAAAAGGTTTAGCATGTCGGAATCCAAGAAAGGTTACCTTCCCATCAGGCATGGGATCAACCTTTCAAAGTCTATGTATCCGCGCACAGAAGACAAGAGGATTTGCATGAATAAGATTCTTTATGCATCCGCGATAGGATCTATCATGTATGTTATGCTATGTACTAGGCCCGATGTATCGTATGCTATGAGTGTCACGAGCAGATATCAGTCAGATCCAGGAATGGATCATTGGGTGCCTGTCATGACAATCCTTAAGTACTTAAGAAGAACTAAGGGTGTGTTCCTAATATATGGAGAAGATGATATGGTGATACGTGGGTATACAGATGCCAGTTTCCAAACAGATAAGGATGACTCCAAATCTCAGTCTGGATACGTATTTATCTTGAATAGAGGCGCAATAAGTTGGAAGAGTTCCAAACAAGACACCGTAGCGGATTCGACCACGGAAGCAGTCTGGATCAAGAAGTTTGTCTCAAAACTTGGTGAGGTTCCAACCATTAATGAAGCAATACCGGTTTATTGCGACAACAATGGAGCTATTGCACAAGCAAAGGAACCAAGGTCTCATCAGCGATCCAAACACGTGCTTCGCCGCTATCATCTGATCAGAGAGATTATAAGTAGGAATGATATACAAATTGAGAAAATTCCCACTGAAAGGAATTTAGCAGATCCTTTAACTAAGGCCTTGCCTCAAAGCAATTTTGAGGGTCATGTTAGAGCCTGTGGTATTGGATACCGTAGCGATTGACATTAGGCCAAGTGGGAGTTTGTTAGTAATATGAGAGAAGTGTACTAAGGCAATCGCCGTATGATTGTAATCATTTATTTTAATAAATGAATATTCACTGTTTGAGTATACATGTTCGTGTATTTGATTGAGATCTTAAACTCATTTACTGAATGTCCGCAATACAATTCACAGCATGAGAGAATTTGTGATGAATTCACAACTAGTGATTATCTCTACATGTGCAATTGTGAAGTATTGAAATTGTCCCTAGTCGATGAATTGATAAATACGGACATTATCAATTCTATGGAGACTAGCATGGGTTATTCTCTAATCAGCTGATTCTCACTGACTGGTGACATTGGGATGTCCGGAGATAAACATGAATGCTAGTTAAGGGAACTAGTTCATTGGAGTGACTAGCTGTAAAACTTCATATGGTAATCTACATATAGATATGTCAATGAAGTTCTTACTGCAGCTTAAGTGCGATGTTCCTTTGACTTGCGGTGTTCAAGTCATCTTGGTCATGAAGACTTATACTTTGACATCATAAGCAAGCATCTCCAAGGAGGTGTGGACCCAGGATGATTGGGTATAAGACGAAGTGCCCGAAGATGTTTGAACACCCTACAAAGGATTCACCACTCCTTGCGAGGAGATGTAGACCCAAGGCCAATCATCGGATTGTTACTCGAAGCCTCTGGCTAGAGCATCACATGTTCCGAGTATGAATCTCTCAGAAACATGAGACTAATTAAAATCTGTTGGACGAGAAAGACATTACTTGGGCTAGGTGTGACGTAGTCAGCCTAGTGGGGACTGACACACATAGACCGTGTCCTGAACCAAGTGGGTATAAGATGGTGAAGGGAATGAGGCACGATTCATTAGAGCTGCTGAAGGGTTTCAGAATTATTTCTGAGGTCAACCGTTGATCTTTCGATTAATTGGGGATCATGATGTACTACTAGGTGCCACTCATGATCGTTCTATAATTGGTCAATTATAGATGACCAACATAAATCGAAAGCCTATTTAGTCACACGCACTACGAGTAATCCGAGGGATTTAAAACGAATTGAAAATTGGATTTTCCGATCAAGAGAGATAAGTCGAATCTAAATTTTTCAGAGACGCATCGGAAGCATAAAATGGCTAAGTCTTTTGAAGACTTATTGAACGAATTAAATGAGTTTAATTTGTGAGATCGCGGCTTGGATTTGGCCGGCCAAAGAGGGTCCCCACCCTCTTTGTTTGGCCGGCCACAATAAGAGTGAAGAATCAAATTATTTGGTTCAAATTTATAAAATAAACCACGCGTGGTTTGTCTTATAAAATTATGGATAAAGAAATTTGTATAAAGAAATTTATATAAAAAAATTTATATAAAGAAATTTATATAAAGAGATTTATTTTTCATGAAAATTAAAATAAACCTTGGATTGGTTTATTTTATTTTATAAATAATGGATTGATTTACCATGATAAAGAAATTTATATAAAGAAATTTCTTTCCATAATAAAAGGGGAGACATGGTTGTTTTTATTATAAATTAAGTTATAATAAAAACTTGGCATAACGGAATAATTCATAGAAAAATTTATAAGATAAATTTCTTATGAAAAATTTATTCCGTTAAGAAGAGACTTGGCGATTAAGAGGCTACTATATAAAGGTACCAAGGCAAGGCTTGGAGATTAATCCAAGAGATCAAGGATTCTTGCCTAGCCTCTCTCCCTCTCCTTCTCTCCCTCTCCCTCTTCTAGTGCCGCCGGCCCTAGAGCCCTCCCCCTTTGTCGTGAGCTTCCACCACCAAGAAGAAGCCGAAGAAGAAGAAGAAGCGGGCGCGACTCCTTCCCTCCTCCTGGAATCTTGATTCCGTTCTTCGTTTGGTGGTTAGTTTTTCATCTCTCTCTTGGTATTCTTGTCATGCCTTTGGAGAATCTAGTAGTTCTTGTCGGCACGAAACTCGTGGCTTTGCGATGTCATCCCGAAGAAAACTTGGCGTGGACGCGAATAGAGGTGGAGCTTCCAAGGGACGCTACGGTTGGATCTCGTCCCTTTCTATGAGTTACGCGAGGTATTAAATAAATTAGTTTACTTTCTACAAAATTTTAATTTATGATCATGTCTACACAATATAAGGTTGCATGCTAGATGTGTGGTTAAAATAATTTGAGAAATTATTTATGCTAAGTCTTCCGCTGCACGTAATAAAATTTAAAATTACGAACCCGCATCCATGTCAACATGCACCCGGTCCCAACAGGTATAAGATGGTGAAGGGAATGGGCCACGATTCATTATAGCTGCTGAAGGGTTTCAGAATTGTTTCTGAGGTCAACCGTTGATCTTTCAATTAATTGGGGATCATGATGTACTACTAGGTGCCACTAATGATCGTTCTATAATTGATTAATTATAGACGGCCAACATAAATTGAAAGCCTATTTAGTCACACGCACTATGATTAATCCGAGGGATTTAAAACGAGTTAAAAATTAAATTTTCCAATCAAGAGAGATTAAGTTTGGTTGAGCCAAACGATAAGTCAAATCTGGATTTTTCAGAGACGCATCGGAAGCGTAAAATGGCTAAGTCTTTTGAAGACTTAATAGATGAATTAAATAAGTTTAATTCATTGGGGCTTGGCTTGGATGGGCCGGCCAAAGAGGGCCTCCATCCTCTTTGCTTGGTCGGCCACAACAAAGGGAGAGAACCAAATTTTTGGTTCAATTTATAAAATAAACCAAGTGTGGTTTGTTTTATAAAATTATGGATGATATAAATTTTTATATAATAAACCAAGGTTTGATTTATTTTTCATGGAAATTAAAATAAACCATGGATTGGTTTATTTTATAAAATCAATCATGGATTGATTTACCATGATAAGGAAATTTATTCCATAGGAGAGAAGAGATTTGATTGATTTTTTATCATGAATTAAAATATGATTTTAACCATGATATAAAATCAAACTTGGCATGATAGAATAAGTTATTCCATATTTGAGAGGCTTGATGGTTGAGAGGCCACTATATAAAGGACCCAAGGCAAGGCTTGGGTAATAATCGTAGAGACGAAGGCATAGGCTCTCTCCCTCTCTTTCTCTCCTTCTCTTCTCCCCTTCTTGTCGTGCGCCAACCAGCCCCAAGAAGGAGCACCAGCCGGCCATCCTTTTGTGGTTAGTCTTCTGACTTCTCTCTTGGTTTTTTTCGTCGCGTTCTCGGAGAATCTAGTAGTCCTCGAGAACACGAAACTCGTGGCTTTGCAAAGTCTTCCCGAAGATACTCGGCGTGGATGCGAATAGAGGCGGAGCTTCTAAGGGACGCTTACGGTTGGATCTCGTCCCTTCCTTCGAGTTACGCGAGGTAATACATAAATTAGTTTATGTTTCTGCAAAATTTTAAATATATGATCATGTCTACACAAGATAAAATTGCATGCTTAGATGTGTGGTTAAATAATTAGAGAAATTATTTATGCTAAACCATCCGCTGCACGTAATTATTTTTAAAATTACAAACCCGCATCCATGTCAACATGCACCCGGTCCCAACAGTGGTATCAGAGCCGAGATTTGTGTTTGACATAATCATATAATTGTTTTGCGGAAAGCTTTATCATGATTTCAATTTTGGAAAAATTTTCAATTATGGAAACTTTCCAATTATGCTAAATTTTCGATTTAGGAATTTCAAAGTTTGGAAATCTTCATGAAATTTCACAAACTTTTGAAATATCTCTGTTTCTGAAATTTTATGATAATTGTGAAAACTTTCCATTTTTGGAAACTTCCTATTTTGAAAATTTTCTAATTTTGGAAAAACGTAAGTTTTCTTTGTACCAGAAACTTACAATTATTCTGAAAACCTTTTAATTTTGGAAACTTTCCATTTATGAAAAGCTCGCAATTTTGGGCACTTTCTTTCAAGAAAGTCTAGACAAATTATGGGAATATTAATTGGCATTTAAATTTATAATTGGAAATTATATTATTTACAAAATTCTTTATTTTGGATTGAGCCTCAGGGAGCCGTCCAATTTTAAATTAGTTGTTATAATTAAATTTCCTAAATTGAATTTAAGCTGTCAAATATTTAATTTGGATTGAGCCTCCGGGAGCCGTCCAAATTAAGTTATTGATATTAATTTCCCATAAATAAAATATGTGATCAAATCTTGAAAATTTTTGAGGTGATTCTCAAACGATAATTTCCTTATTTGATTTATGAGGTGATGCTCTTACATATTATTGTCTCCAAAATTAATTAGGAAATTGTTTCCTATAGATTATATTTCCTTAAATAAGATTTTCATGAAAATAATATGTGGTTGAATTAAGGGAATCTGTCTCTTAATTTAATAAAATTTGATTTAGAGAAATCAAAGTCTTAAACATATTATTTCCGAAATTGATTATGATAATTCAGAAAATTATTTCCCAAAACAATTCCTTGATTAAAGTATGAAATTAGAATTAGGAAATCTGGTTCCTAATTCAATTAATGAGACTTGATAAATTAAGTTACATACATACTTTATTAAGGAAATCGTTAGAACATGACATAATTATATGTCATGAATGTGCATAAAAGAAAAGGATGAGACTCAAAACCCCTTACAAAATATTAAGGCCAACACCTTCCATTAATATGGTTAGAACCGAAGTTTTATTTCTCGTTTGGGTTGATGGACACATCCATGCCCGGCTTGAACCTCAACATGTTCAAACCATGGAATTAGTTTATGATTAATATAGTTGGAGTCAGAGGTCAATCCTTAGTTTTGGTTGTTGGACACATCCAAGCTTGACTAAACGGTTGAATGAGCTCCAACCATATTAAAACTATTTCTTGATTAATGGGTCAGCCTTAAGCTTGGAGCTTTGATTTGATGTGCCACAGCCAAGGTCGATGTAAAGAGAGGTGCAGTTGGGTGCTATATATATTGTTGCATACTTGTTAATGAGTTAACAACCCAATGATTTATGCAAACATTCAATTAGTTGATAACATAATGTGATAGTTACATATGTATAATATGTAATCGTTATAATTACCTACCTTCATAGCTAAGAATAACTTGATGGACTCTAGCCATGGTTGTTCTTATCTATGGTTGGATATCAACCTATTTGGAGATGTTCCTACGATCTCACTAATTGATAAAAAGGGTTATTCAATTCGAAAAATAAATAGGATTTAATTAATGTATATTGATGCATTCTTTATCATTCTCATCACATAACCTCAATTTGTATTTCTAGGATAATCACCTGATCATGTTTTCTCTGAATTTGCGTTCCATTTTGGACACCAATAAGCTGATTGGGCTAAACTTCATGGACTGGCTTCAAAACATGAGGATAGTCCTCAAGGCAGAAAAGCTTGCTTATGTCCTTGAAGAACAACTTCCCAACCATCCTCCTGAAGATGGAACTCCAGACCAGTTAGTGGCCTATCAGAAACATGTGGCTGATTCTGAACTTGCGAGTTGCATCATGCTGGCCGCTATGGTACCTGAGCTACAAAAGCAGCATGAGCATATGGATGCTCATACCTGTTGGGACTGGGTGCATGTCGACAAGGATACGAGTTCGTAAAATTTTAAATTTTTACGTGCAGCGGAAGAATTTGCATAAAATAATTTCCTAAATTATTTTAACTTCGTATCTAGCATGCAACCTTATAGTGTGTTGACATAATCATAAAATAAAACTTTGCGGAAAAGTAAACTAATTTACTTTATACCTTTCGTAACTCGAAGAAAGGGACGAGATCCAACCGTAGCGTCCCTTGGAAGCTCCGCCTCTATTCGCGTCCACGCCGAGTTCTCTTCAGGATGACTTCGCAAAGTCACGAGTTTTGTACCGACGAGAACTACTAGATTCTCTATAGGCACAACAAAGAAGATCAAGAGAGGAATTAGGAAACTAACCAACAAGAAGCGGAATCCAAATTCCGGGAAGAGAGGAGTCGCTATCTGCTTCTTCTTCTTCTTGTTCGGGTTCTCCTTCTTCTTGAAGGTCACGGCACCCTTTGGTTGGGTAGAGATTGCGCCGGCCCTAAGCCTCCAAGTGGGCGCCGGCCCTAAGACTCCAAGAGTGGGCGCTGGCCCTAAGGGAGGAGAGGGGAGGGAGAAGAGAAGAGAGAGAGGGAGAGCTCTTCACAACTTGATTAGTTGATTGGGAATAAGGGCTTGCCTTTGGTTCCTTTATATAGTAGCAACTCCTTTGCTAAGTCTCCCTCTTAACGGAATTAACGGAATTAGTTATAAGAAATTTATCTTATAAATTCTCTTATTAATTATTCTGTTTAAGCCGAGTCTTATTATAACTAATTTATAATAAAACAAATTCTTCTTCTCTTTAAATTATGGAATAAATTTTATAAGAAATTTATAAACTTTCTTATTATGGAAAAATCAATTCTTAATTGATTTTATAAAATTAAAATAAACCAATTCATGGATTATTTTAACCTCCATAAAAAGAATAAATTTCTACAAATTTATTTATATAAATTTCTTTATACAAATTTATTTATCCATAATTTATAAAACAAATCACACTAGATTTATTTTATTAATTAAACCAAATAAATTGATTTAATTCCCTTTAATGGCCGGCCACCACAAGGAGGGTTAGCACCCTCTTTGGCCGGCCAAACCAACCCGAACCGGTCGCGAATTAAACTCATTTAATTCGCCCAATAAGCCTTCAAAAGACTTAGCCATTTTTAGCTTCCATTGCGCCTCTGATTAACTCAGATTCGACTTATTTCTCTTGATCGAAAAATCCAATTTTCGACTCATTTTAAATCCCTCGGATTACTCGTAGTGCGTGTGACTAAATAGGCTTTCGATTTATGTTGGCCGTCTATAATCAACCAATTATAGAACGATCATGAGTGACACCTAGTAGTACATCATGACCCCCAATTAATCGAAAGATCAATGGTTTGACCTCAGAAGAAATTATCTGAAACCCTTCTGCAGCTCTAATGAATCGTGCCTCATTCCCTTCACCACCTTATACCCACTTGGTTTAGGACACAGTCAATGGTGTCAATCCCCACTAGGCTGACTACGTCACACCTAGCCCAAGTAGTGTCTTTCTCATCCTTTGGATTTCTAATTACTCTCATGTATTTTAGAGACTCTCACTCTAAACATGATATACTCTGGCCAGAGGTTTTGAGTAAAAATCCGACGATAGGCCTGGGTATACATCTCCTCGCAAGGAGTGGTGAATCCTTTGTAGGCTGCTCAAACATCTTCGGGCACTTCGGCTTATACCCAATCATCCTGGGTCCACACCTCCTTGGAGATGCTTGCTTAAGATGTTAAAGTATAAGTCTCCATGACCAAGATGACTTGAACACCGCAAGTCAAAGGAACATCGCACTTAAGCTGCAGTAAGAACTTCATTGACATATCTATATAGATAACCATATGAAGTCTTACAGCTAGTCACTCCAATGAACTAGTTCCCTTAACTAGCATCCATGTTTATCTCCGGACATCCCAATGTCACCAGCCAGTGAGAATCAGCTGATTAGAGAATAACCCATGCTAGTCTCAACAGAATTGATAGTGTCCGTATTTATCAATTCATCGACTAGGGATATTTTCAATACTTCACAATTGCACATTAGAGATAATCACCAGTTGTGATCCCATCATAAATTCTCTTATGCTGTGAATTGTATTGCGGACATTCAGTAGATGAGTTTAAGATCCCAATCAAATACACAAAACATGTATACTCAAATAGTGAATTATCATTTATTAATATAAATGTTTACATCATAAGGCGATTGCCTTAGGACATTTCTCTCATATCACTAACAATACCATCGTCTTCCATCTTCATGAGCTGTTTGACGAGCAGGCGAGATCCGAAAGGTTTGAGGTCTCCAGACTCCTCTTCACCTCTAAGATGCAGGAAGGCACTTTTGTTTCACAGTTTGTGTTGAAGATGTTGGAGTACATTGAACAACTAGGCACACTCGGATTTGCAATGGATCATGAACTAAGTATTGACTTAATTCTGCATTATTTGCCCAAGAGTTACTCACAGTTTGTGATGAACTATCGGATGAACAAACTGGAAACTACCATTCCTGAGTTGCTTAACCTGCTGAAGACTGTAGAGCCTTCTGTAAACCAGGATCAGAAGACGGTACTGTTAGTTGGTTCCTCAAAGAAAGGCTCTAAGAGGAAGCTCAAAGAACAAAATAAGGGAAGGAAGAAAAAGGCCAAAAAGATTGAAAATGCACCAAAAGGCACTTGCCATTACTGTGGCAAGGAGGGCCACTGGCGAAGAAACTGCAAGGTTTATCTTGAGTCCTTGAAGAAGAAGGCATCCGATGCCCCATCCTCTTCAGGTATCTTCGTTATTGAATGTCACTCTATTTCCTCGGACACCTGGGTACTTGATACTGGGTGTAGCTCACATATATGTAATGACATACAGGGGCTAAGGAATAGAAGAAGACTCGTCAAGGGAGAAGCGAATTTGCGAGTTGGAAATGGAGCAAAGATTGCTGCTGTTGCCATCGGAACATATTTGCTAAAGCTCCCTACTGGACTTGTCTTAGAATTGGATAATTATTATTTTGTTCCTTCGTTAATAAAGAACATTGTATCTATTTCATGCTTGAATGAAAAGGGTTATCATTTAACTTTTAGTAACAATTACTGTTACATAACTTTAAATGGTGTTCTTTATTAGACCGGAACTTTATGCAATGGTATCTATGTTGGTGCAGAAAGCACCCAAGTCGAACCTGTGTTTTGATAATGACAAAAGGGTTCAAAAGTTAAGATATAATGTTTATCTAATATGTTACTCAAGTGTGCAGGAACATGATACAAAGCCCTAGTGAAGGACTGCTAGGAACCTGGCGAAGGAATGCCAGATACAAAGCCCTAGCGAAGGACTGCTAGGCACCTGGCGAAGGAATGCCAGGATACAAAGCCCTAGCGAAGGGCACCTGGCGAAGGAATGCCATGATACAAAGACCTAGCGAAGGACTGCTAGGCACCAGGCGAAGGACAGCTTGGTACTGAAGACCTGGCGAAGGACAGCTAGGCACCTGGCGAAGGACTGCTGGGCAAAAGTCCAACCGAAGGAGCCGGTTGGCATCAGGTAAATTCTCCCGAGAGGAGTAGGTGAGGACGCGTTCCCCGACGATGGAACAGTAGGCGTCGGTTCGACCTAGGGCTCCATTTTGGAGACCCAAAGTCAGAACCAAGACAGCTAAGGCTGTATAAAACTAACACATTATTGCTTTATGTTATTTTGGACTAACCCTGGATGCAGGACCGAAGGAACGAGTGTCTGCAGCTCAGAGAGCCTCAAAGGAGTGAGGCAGAAGCTGAGTAGGGCGCCCGGAGTGTCCCGGGCGCCCCTAAGGTGAATACAAAAGAAGTTAGCAAATATACGCTTCGATAGTTCATGGGCGGGGCGCCCCCGTGCTCCCGGGCGCCCCCATGCTCCCGGGCGCCCCCAGCGTCCCGGGCGCCCCTAGCTCAAGCTAACGAAGCAAGCTAGCGAGAAGCCAACGGATAAGAGCCTGACTCGGTCAACCCGGGCGCCCCCAGCGTCCCGGGCGCCACCGTCAAGGCCTGATCCCGAGTTTAAAGGGATCAGAGCTGACCGAGAGGAACTCGGATCAATTGACACATGGGGGGGGGGCGCCCCCAATGTTCCGGGCGCCCCCAGGGGCTATAAAAAGGCCCTCGACCCCAAGGCTCTGCACAATCATGTTTTCCAACGCATTCACGCTCATCTACTCCCGCACTCTGCTCCGGAAACCTCCCGACTCGAGATACAAGCGCCGACGACGTCCCTCTGCTCAGAAAATACAATCTACACCGGACGTCGGTAACGAAGAACCACTTTTAAGTTTACTGTACCATTTTCTGTAATACATTTTGTAAACTGATTTTGCGCACATATAGAATTGCCCGCAGTAAACGGTCAACGACCGTGGCCTTGGAGTAGGAGCCGACCGCGACTCCGAACCAAGTAAAAGATCTTGTGTTCGCGTTGATTGTTTATTTCTTCCGCTGCGTAATTTCTCTAACTCTAATCCGAACGTTTTACGATATTCACCCCCCCTCCATCGTTTCTCTCGATCCAACAAGTGGTATCAGAGCGGGGAAGCTCAAATTTGGTGCAATCACTAATTTGAGAGTTTTTCAAATTTTTTTTACAAATTTTTTTTAATATTTTTTTTGAAATTATTCTCGCTAATCGAGGTTGGTGCAACACCCCTCAATAATTATTACTCTTTATCCCGCACTACTAATCCAAGACCAAGTCTTGGGATATTCTTTTTCCTTTTCGTTTACTTTTCAGATAAAATGGCCATGCAAGAAGGCTTCAGCACCGCAAGACCACCTCTCTTCAGTGGGGAAGACTTCTCCTATTGGAAGAGCAGAATGGAGGTCCACCTGAAAACTCAAGTGGACATGTGGATAATCATCCAGTCCGGACTGGAGATTCCAAAGAATGCTGAAGGAGTACCTCAGACCTACACAGAGTGGGATACCGCTCTGAAACGGAAGATTGAAGCTGATGCAAAGGCGACCCAGACCCTCCAATGCGGCTTAACAAAAGAGGAGCTGAACCGGGTCGGTCCATTCAACAGTGCCAAGGAGCTGTGGGGGAAACTGATCGAGCTGCACGAAAGAACTTCAGACACTCGGATCAGCAAGAGAGATCTTCTCCTGAACAAGTTGTACACGATCAAGATGAACGACAATGAAACAACAGCTCAACTCCACGCCCGAATTCAGGAATTAATGAACAGACTACACACCATCGGTCACAAGGTAGAAAACCGTGACCTAATAAGGTACGCTTTAAATGCTTTCCCGAGAAACACCTTGTGGGCATCTATGGTAGATGCATACAAGGTTTCAAGGGACCTTTCAAAAATTAAATTAGATGAATTATTCTCTGAATTAGAATTACATGAACAGACTAACTGCAATCTGGCCGAGAAAGGTATTGCCTTTGTTGCAGGTAAAACTGGAAGGACAACCAAGAAGAAGCCTCAACCTGAACCCGAGTCTAACTCAAACTCAGACTCAGAAGACGAAGAAGGAGATCGACCTAAGCTGGTCCGACTGGCCCGAAACTACTACAAGGAATTGAAGAACCAAACCAACAGACGGAGAGCCAGCCGAAGAAAGGATGAACCAGCTGAGCCCGCTAATGAAAAGAACAAGCCTAACGTGACCTGCTACGAGTGCAAGAAGAAGGGTCACTACAAGACGGAGTGTCCGAACCTAAAGGAGACCAAGAAGAATAGAAGGAAAAAGGCACTTCAAGCAACGTGGAACGAGTCCTCCTCTGAAGAAGAAGAAGAGGTCCCATAGTCGAACCTACTCGCACTAACCGCCTCAGAAGAAATCGAGACCGAGTCAGAATCAGAACAGGACGATGACAGACAGATATTTTCAGAGGACGGCGAAATCAAGGTAAGTGGTTTTACTAGAAGTTAGTTAAATGAGTTAATTTCTTATCTTTCTCGAGATTTGGCGAAAGCTAAACTCTGAGTCGAATCCCTTCGACAGGAAGTAAAACTCCTGAAAGAGGGAGCTGACTCTAGACCCTTAACTGAGAAGGTTCAAGAAGGAACCTCTACTCAAGTTGAAAAACTTGAGAAAGAGAACTCCTCCCTGAAAACTCAAGTCAAGGATCTTAGAGCTGCCTTAGAACGATTCACTTCTGGTTCCAAGGGTCTTGACGTGATTCTTGGAAAACAGAAATCGGTTCTAAATCGATCCGGACTAGGCTATAGAACCAAATCTAGACAAAGATCCTACTTTGCTGTACTGAACCAGTCCAGACCTAAAATTCAGGCATGGGTACCCAAACTATGCCTGAACAAATAAACTGGATCAAATCAATATTGGATCCCCAAGGACAAGATTCACATCTTGCCAAACCATTATCGTGGCTTTAGTCCAGGGGGAGCCAAATTGAAAACAATATTTATTGTTAGATAAAATTGTTGCTTTAAATTTGCTTGTTTGATTGTTTACTTAATTCCCGCAATTTACCATGCTTAGATTTAGGAATGGTTAGTTTAAGGACTGAACTAACTTAACTGAAATTTGACAACATAGTATTGGGTGGAGGTGAGATGATAGTACGTTAGGGAAACCAATTCTAATAAGGTCAAGTATTCTCTACTTGGTCTCTTTAGACTGGTGAAACTAGTCGAAGCTACCGATCCAAGACCCAAACTAGTTAGACTAGAATTTTTCAAAGATTAATTTTGAAAATAAAAGTTCACTGAAAGGCTTTGTCAAGGAAAGGGTTGATGATCCAATAAGGCTACGGCCAAAGAAGGCCTAGTGCCTCGCCAAGACCTGGAAGCCAATTTTTGAAATTCAAATTCAAATTATTCTTTGTAAAATTCGAATCTAACACAAATTTTCAGTTAGTTATAGATTCAAACATTCTTTTCAAAATAAATTTAATTGTTTTCAAATTTAATTCAAGTTTTTCAAATAAATCATAAATTTTCAAAATAACCTTACCTACCAAAACCTGTCTCATAAAACCTGTAAGGCTAACGTGATTGATAACCCTAGATTTGGGTGAGACAGACTAGACTGTGAAAATCAATTTAGGCTATTCCTGACTCTAATTGGATCCAAATCAACAAACTCTTTATGTGTAGGAACATAAAGATTTGGACCAATGGATGTTGGATAGCGGTTACTCCAGACACATGACTGGAGACAAATTGAAGTTCACCAAATTCAAGTTCAAGAACCTAGGCTCAGTGGCATTTGGCAACAATGCTACACTCAAGGTAATTGGGTCAGGTAATATTGAACTTAAATCTGACTTTGTTATTAAGAAAGTCCTTTTGGTTGAAAATTTCAAATTTAACCTACTTAGCATAAGTCAGTTATGTGATTCTGGTTATATAGTTACCTTCAACAATTCTAACTGTCTGATTAGAAACTTGCAAGACTCAGAAATCATGCTTAAGGGCACTAGGAAAAATAATGTTTACACTATAAACCTTCCCCTAGTACCTAAATGCATGTTAACTCAGTTAGAACAATCAAACGTCTGGCATAGGAGACTAGGTCACACTAACCTAAGAATTATTTCAAAAATCACCCAACTTGGCCTAATTAAAGGTATTCCCAAAATTAAAAATCATGAAAACTTAATATGTGAATTATGCAATCAAGGTAAACAAACCAGATCTAATCACAAACTAATTCAATCTGATCTAACTCAAACCACACTTGAGCTTCTGTACCTTGACCTATTTGATTCACATGGAGCCATGTCACTAAGCGGAAACCGGTACTGCTTAGTAATAGTTGATGATTACTCAAGGTTTACCTGGGTTAGGTTTCTAAAGACCAAAGATGAAACCCTAAACCTATTTAATGAATTCTGTAAGTTAATTGAAAATCAAAACGATACTAAAATCAAAAGACTTAGGAGTGACCACGGGGGAGAATTTGAAAATCAACGGTTCGAGGAATTCTGTAAGATAAATGGGTACATACATGAATTTTCGTGTCCTAGAACCCCCCAACAAAATGGGATAGTCGAAAAAAAATAGAACTCTACAGGAAGTCGCTAGGGCTATGCTCAATGAATTTAACTTAGCCAACCAATATTGGGCAGAAGCAATTAGTACGACTTGCTACATCCAAAATAGGGTCCTGATTAACAAGCGACACAACAAAACACCCTATGAACTATATTACCATAGACTTCCAAATCTACACTACCTAAGGGTCTTTGGATGCAAAGTCCATATCCTAAACACCAAAGACTACTAAGGAAAATTCCAGTCTAAGTCGACCCCAGGCATCTTCCTAGGATATTCAACAACAAGTAGAGCCTATAGGGTTTACAACAATCAAACCAAGAAAATCGAAGAAACAACCAACCTAATATTTGATGAAGAAATTAACTCAAATCCAAATCTAACTTCATCAAACACTGATCAAGAAGATAATCAACAAGTTGGTGAATCCTTAATTGAACCCATAAACGAACTAACTATTGAACCAACTAGCGAGTCAAATGAACCAATTATTGAACCAATAATTGAACCAGCTCAAAGAGTTGAATCAAATAGTGAACCAAACCGACCAGTCGGACCTGAGGCTGAACCAAGTTCTAGAAAAACCAAGAAACCCAGACTTAGTCACCCAACCGATCAAATTGTGGGTGATCCAACTCTATGAGTCAGGACTAGATCTTCCTATAGAAACTTAGTCAAATAGCAATGATTTCAAAAATAGAACCTAAGACTATAGATGAAGCCCTACCTGATCCTGATTGGATCATAGCTATGCAAGAAGAATTAGCCCAATTTGAGAGGAATCATGTCTGGGAACTAGTACCTAAACCTGAAGGCAAATCCATCATTGACACTAAGTGGGTTTTTAGGAATAAGCTAAATGATCAAGGAGAAATAGTCAGAAATAAAGCCTGCTTAGTAGCGAAGGGATTCAGCCAAGTAGAAGGGTTAGATTACGATGAAACATATGCCCCAGTAGCTAGACTTGAGTCCATTAGGATGTTATTAGCCTTTGCATCCCATAAAGGATTTAAGCTATATCAAATGGATGTAAAGTCAGCCTTCCTAAATGGATTCATTAAAGAAGAAGTTTATGTAGGACAACCCCTGGGTCTGAAGACTTAGAAAGACCTGACCATGTTTACAAACTTACTAAACCACTTTATGGACTAAAACAAGCTCCTAGGGCCTGGTATGAACGTCTGTCAACCTACCTAACTTCTAAAGAATTTAAACAAGGTCAAATTAACTCAACCCTATTTATTAAGACCTTAGGAAAAGATATATTTATTGCCCAAATCTACGTAGTTGATATAATCTTTGGGTCCACCAACTCAAACTTTCTAAAAGAATTTGTTAAAATAATGGAAAATTAATTTGAAATGAGCTTAGTTGGTGAGCTCAATTTTTTTCTAGGATTACAAATTAAACAAACTAGGGATGGAAACTATGTCCATCAATTAAAATTTGCTAAAGAGTTAATAAAGAAATTTAAAATGGATAACTCTAAAAGCATAAGTACCCCCATGACCACTAATATAAAAATAGATAGTGACCCTAATGGTAAACCAGTAGATCTTAAACTCTATAGAAGTATGATAGGAAGTCTACTGTACCTTACAGACAGCAGACCTGATATTCTTTTTGCTGTAGGGATGTGCGCTAGATACCAAACCTGTGCTAAGGAAACGCACTTAGCAACCCTAAAAAGAATACTAAGATATGCTAAGGGCACTCTAAATGTAGGGATTTGGTATCCTAGGACATCAACCTTTGATTTGTCAGGGTACTCGGATTCTGACTATGCTGGTTGTAAATTAGATAGAAAGAGCACAAGTGGAAGTTGCCAACTGTTAGGAAATAGTCTAGTAAGTTGGTGTAGCAGAAAATAACACTGTGTAGCCCTATCCACAACTGAAGCTGAATATGTTGCCTTAGGAGAATGTGTAGCACAACTTTTATGGATGATGCACACTCTTAAGGACTTCCAGCTCAACTACACCCAAACTCAGGTATTCATTGACAATATAAGCTCAATTAATCTAACTAAGAACCCAATCCAACATTCCAGAACTAAACACATAGAAGTTAAACACTACTTTGTAAGAGATCATGTAGCCAGGGGTGAGATAGTCCTTAAGCATGTAGATTCTAAATCTAACTTAGCTGACATATTCACCAAACCCCTACCTGAGTTTGAGTTCAGCTTACTAAGAAGACAATTAGGATTATGCTTGGTAGAATAGGTTAAGTCTACTCTTGGTTTTCTTACTACTTTACTCATTTCAAAATCAGTTCTTAAAGTAGTTTTTAAAATGCTTTCAAAATCAGCTTTTACTTAATTTTGAAAAAATTTTAAAAAGAAATAAAATTTTTGACTTAGTTTTATTTTAAAAACTACCCCCTTCAAAACTAGGGCTTTTTCACAAATGGACTTAGCCTAGGCCCTAACCCTAGAACTGCATGCACCTATAGATTTAGAAGTCAGCATCTCACAAGCATCTTAGGGTACTTTTGATTGATAACCTAGAATGGGTTGAGATGCTTAGGTCTTTGCCTTAATTCAAGATGCTTTAAGTCAGTGCATCTGCAGTAATTGGGGCACTAAATACAACTTACACAGTAATCAAGTTAAGTGTCAAGTTTAGAAAATATAACTTGAACAGAACACTTAACTGGACTAACCCTAGCAAAAACTACTATTTATAACAGTTAGTAAGTAGCTAATTGGGTTAGACATGATCCTAAAAGAGAAAATTGAAACTGATCTGGTTAAGTTCAAATCCTGAATTGGTTCAGTACATCAAATTATGCAATTTATTATTTGCTTTTATGCAAGTTAATTATCCTTTTTCTGCTATACTGCCTTTGTTTTTGATATATGGCAAAGGGGGAGAGATAAGAATGGAGAGATTTTAAAATTTTTTTCTAAATCCAAAATTTCAAACTCTATCCTTTATTCAAAAAGAACTTAATTCATTTTCAAAAGTACTAAGTTTTTCTAAGTACTTTAAACTTAAATTTTCAAAAATTTTCTAAGTACTTTAAACTTAAATTTTCAAAATTCTTCTAAGTACTTTAAACTTAAAATTTCAAAATTTCTCTAAGTACTCAAACTTAAATTTTCAAAATTTCTCTAAGTACTTTAAACTTAAATTTTCAAAATTTTTCTAAGTACTCAAACTTAAATTTTCAAAATTTCTCTAAGTACTTTAAACGTAAATTTTTAAAATTTCTCTAAGTACTTTAAACTTAAATTTTTCAAAATTTTTCTAAGTACTCAAACTTAAATTTTCAAAATTTCTCTAAGTACTTTAAACTTAAATTTTCAAAATTTTCTAAGTACTCAAACTTAAATTTTCAAAATTTTTCTAAGTACTCAAACTTAAGGTTTCAAAATTTTTCTAAGTACTTAAACTTAAGTTTTCAAAATTCTTCTAAGTATTTAAACTTAAGTTTTCAAAATCCTTCTTAGCACTTAAACTTAAGTTCTCAAAGTTTTCTAAAGTATTTAAACTTAAATTTTCCTACAAGTAAAAATTTTCCAAAGTGCACAACGAAAATTGTTGTGGAAAATATGTCTTTAAAGTTTCTGTTGAAAACTGTTCTAAGTAAAATTAAATCCAGTTTTAGACTTAGAATTTATTTTCAAAAACCACACGAACTTTTGAAAAATCTAGGGGGAGATTCCTTCCAGGGGGAGGAAACCAAAATCTTATTTTGCTATGATTAACTTAACTTTTTGAACTAGGGCTGCCATAAATCAAAAAGGGGGAGATTGTTGGTGCAGAAAGCACCCAAGTCGAACCTGTGTTTTGATAATGGCAAAAGGGTTCAAAAGTTAAGGTATAATGTTTATCTAATATGTTACTCAAGTGTGCAGGAATAGGCTACAAAGCCCTAGCGAAGGACTGCTAGGCACCTGGCGAAGGAATGCCAGGATACAAAGCCCTAGCGAAGGACTGCTAGGCACCTGGCGAAGGAATGCCAGGATACAAAGCCCTAGCGAAGGACAGCTAGGCACCTAGCGAAGGAATGCCAAGATACAAAGACCTAGCAAAGGACTGCTAGGCACCAGGCGAAGGACAGCTTGGTACTGAAGACCTGGCGAAGGACAGCTAGGCACCTGGCGAAGGACTGCTGGACAAAAGTCCAACCGAAGGAGCCGGTTGGCATCAGGTAAATTCTCCCGAGAGGAGTAGGTGAGGTCGCGTTCCCCGATGAGGGAACAGTAGGCGTCGGTTCGACCTAGGGCTCCATTTTGGAGACCCAAAGTCAGAACCAAGACAGCTAAGGCTGTATAAAATTAACACATTATTACTTTATGTTATTTTGGACTAACCCTGGATGCAGGACCGAAGGAACGAGTGTCTGCAGCTCAGAAAGCCTCAAAGGAGTGAGGCAGAAGCTGAGTAGGGCGCCCAGAGTATCCCGGGCGTCCCCAAGGTGAATACAAAAGAAGTTAGCAAATATACGCTTCGACAGTTCATGGGCGGGGGGCCCCCATGCTCCCGGGCAGCCCCATGCTCCCGGGCCCCCCCAGCGTCCTGGGCGCCCCTAGCTCAAGCTAACGAAGCAAGCCAGCGAGAAGCCAACGGATAAGAGCCTGACCCGGTCAACCCGGGCGCCCCTAGCGTCCCGGGCGACCCCATCAAGGCCTGATCCTGAGTTTGAAGGGATCAAAGCTAACCAAGAGGAACTTGGATCAATTGACACGTGGGGGGGGGGGGCGCCCCCGACGTTCTGGGCGCCCCCAGGGGCTATAAAAAGGCCCTCGACCCCAAGGCTCTGCACAATCAAGTTTTCCAATGCATTCACACTCTTCTACTCCCGCGTTCTACTCCAGAAACCTCCCGACTCGAGATACAAGCACCGACGACGTCCCTCTGCTCAGAAAATACAATCTACACAGGACGTCGGTAACGAAGAGGCACTTTTAAGTTTACTGTACCATTTTCTGTAATACATTTTGTAAACTGGTTTTGCGCACATATAGAATTGCCCTCAGTAAACGGTCAACGACTGTGGGCCATGGAGTAGGAGCCGACCGCGACTCCAAACCAAGTAAAAGATCTTGTGTTCGTGTTGATTGTTTATTTCTTCCGCTGCGTAATTTCTCTAACTCTAATCCGAACGTTTTACGATATTCACCCCCCCTTTATCGTTTCTCTCGATCCAACAATCTACACGATAGATTTATCCGATGACGTTTTCAATATCAAAGTTAGCAACAAACGTGCTCGAATAGATAATCAAATAGACTCCTATATGTGGCATTATCGTCTTGGCCATGTAAGTAAGAAACGCATGACCAAATTACACCGATGTGGAATTCTGAAATCATTTGAACCCGGTTCATTTGATACATGCGAATCATGCTTAAAAGGCAAGATGACTAAATTACCCTTTTTCGTAAAAGGTAAACCAGTGGGAGAATTGCTTGATCTAATACATACTGATGTATGTGGACCAATGTCAACTCTTGCACAAGGAGGCTATAGCTACTTCAGTACCTTTATCGATGATCATTCACGATTCGGGTATGTGTTCTTAATGAAACACAAATCTGAAGCTTTTGAGAAATTCAAAGAGTTCAGAAGTGAAGTAGAGAAACAGCTTGGCAAAAGTATTAAGATACTTCGATCCGATCGGGGTGGTGAATACTTGAGTCAAGAGTTTCAAGATTATCTTAGGGACAATGGGATATTGTCTCAATGGACTCCGCTATATACACCACAGCATAATGGTGTATCTGAGAGGCGTAACCGAACCTTGATGGACATGGTTAGATCTATGATGAATCATGCAACTCTTCCAAAATCCTTTTGGGGCTATGCGCTTAAGACAACTGTTTACTTACTAAACAGAGTCCCGACCAAGGTAGTCTCTACTACTCCATATGAGACGTGGAATAGTAAGAAACCTCATTTATCTCACCTAAAGATATGGGGTTGTCCTACTTATGTAAAGCGGACTGTATCAGACAAATTGGATGCTAAGTCTGATAAATGTCTATTTATTGGATACCCTAAGGAAACGAAAGGTTACCAATTCTATCATCCCTTGGAACAAAAGGTGTTTGTTTCAAGGCATGCTGTATTTCTAGAAAAAGAATTTCTTTTATAAGAAAATAGTGGGAGTAGCATTGAACTTGAAGAAGTTCAAGAAACTCCAATAGACATTACAGAGACACCTAGTCTATACCCACAACCAATAACTCATAATGGTGAGCTATCAGTTGAACCTAAAACAACACCACTTCTTCGTAGGTCTGATAGGACACGCAATATTCTAGAGAGATACGGATTTCTCATAAGTGAATCGAACGACGTGTTACTCATTAACGATGAAGAACCTATCAGTTATGAAGATGTTCTGAAAAATTCAGAAAGGGATAAATGGCTTGAAGCCATGAAGTCGGAAATGGATTCCATGTACAAAAATCAAGTATGGGACTTGGTTATCCCACCTGAAGGGATTAAGCCCATAGGGTGCAAGTGGGTTTTCAAGAAGAAAACCGACATGGAAGGTAATGTTGTTACCATTAAGGCTAGATTAGTGGCAAAAGGATATCGTCAGAAATAAGGAATTGATTATGACGAAACCTATTCGCCAATAGCTATGCTTAAATCCATTCGGATGCTCCTGGCCATAGCAGCTCATTATGATTATGAGATATGACAAATGGATGTGAAAACAACTTTCCTTAATGGAAACCTGCTTGAGGATGTATACATGATACAACCTGAAGGTTTCACATCGGTTAATAAAACCAAAGTATGCAAGCTTCGACGATCCATATATGGACTAAAGCAAGCATCCAGGAGCTGGAACATTCGTTTTGATGAGACAATCAAAGAGTTTGATTTCTCACAAAATCCTGACGAACCTAGTGTGTACAAGAAGGTTAGTGGGAGTGCAGTCGTATTCCTAGTGTTATATGTCGATGACATATTACTTATAGGAAATGATATATCAGTCTTACAGTCAGTTAAAATTTGGTTGTCCAAAACTTTCTCCATGAAATACCTGGGAGAAGCAACCTATATCCTTGGGATTAGAATCTATAGAGATAGATCAAAACGGTTGCTTGGTCTTTCGCAGTCTACATATATAGACCGAGTGCTAGAAAGGTTTAGCATGTCGGAATCCAAGAAAGGTTACCTTCCCATCAGGCATGGGATCAACCTTTCGAAGTCTATGTGTCCACGCACAGAAGACGAGAGGATTTGCATGAATAAGATTCCTTATGCATCCGCGATAGGATCTATCATGTATGCTATGTTATATACTAGGCCCGATGAATCGTATGCTCTGAGCGTCACAAGCAGATACCAGTCTGATCCAGGAATGGATCATTGGGCGGCTGTCAAGACAATCCTCAAGTACTTAAGAAACACTAAGGATGTGTTCCTAATATATGGAGAAGGTGATATGGTAATACGTGGGTATACAGATGCCAGTTTCCAAACAGATAAGGATGACTCCAAATCTCAGTCTAGATACGTATTTATTTTGAATGGAGGCGCAATAAGTTGGAAGAGTTCCAAGCAAGACACCGTAGCGGATTCTACCACGGAAGCGGAATATATTGCATCTTCGGAAGCAGCAAAGGAAGCAGACTGGATCAAGAAGTTTGTCTCAGAACTTGGTGTGGTTCCAACCATTGATGAAGCAATATCGGTTTACTGCGACAACAATGGAGCTATTGCACAAGCGAAGGAACCAAGGTCTCATCAGCGATCCAAACATGTGCTTCGCCGCTGTCATCTGATCAGAGAGATTATAAGTAGGAATGATATACAAATTGAGAAAATTCCCACTGAAAGGAATTTAGCGGATCCTTTAACTAAGGCCTTACCTCAAAGCAAGTTTGAGGGTCATGTTAGAGCCTGTGGTATTAGTACCGTAGCGATTGACATTAGGCCCAGTGGGAGATTGTTAGTGATTTGAGAGAAGTGTCCTAAGGCAATCGCCTTATGATTGTAATCATTTATTTTAATAAATGAATATTCACTATTTGAGTATACATGTTTGTGTATTTGATTGAGATCTTAAACTCATTTACTGAATGTCCGCAATATAATTCACAGCATGAGAGAATTTGTGATGAATTCACAACTAGTGATTATCTCTACATGTGCAATTGTGAAGTATTGAAATTGTCCCTAGTCGATGAATTGATAAATACGGTCACTATCAATTCTGTTGAGACTAGCATGGGTTATTCTCTAATCAGCTGATTCTCACTGGCTGGTGACATTGAGATGTTCGGAGATAAACATGAATGCTAGTTAAGGGAACTAGTTCATTGGAGTGACTGGCTGTAAAACTTCATATGGTAGTCTACATATAGATATGTTAGTGAAGTTCTTATTGCAGCTTAAGTGCGATGTTCCTTTGACTTACGGTGTTTAAGTCATCTTGGTCATGGAGACTTATACTTTGACATCTTAAGCAAGCATCTCCAAGGAGGTGTGGACCCAGGATGATTGGGGTATAAGCCGAAGTGCCCGAAGATGTTTGAACAGCCTACAAAGGATTCACCACTCCTTGCGAGGAGATGTATACCCGAGGCCTATCGTCTGATTGTTACTCGAAGCCTCTGGCCAGAGCATGACATGTTCAGAGTATGAATCTCTTAAATACATGAGAATAATTAGAATCCGTAGGATGAGAAAACGTTACTTGGGCTAGGTGTGACGTAGTCAGCCTAGTGGGGACTGACACACATAGACCATGTCCTGAATCAAGTGGGTATAAGATGGTGAAGGGAATGGGGCACGATTCATTATAGCTGCTGAAGGGTTTCAGAATTGTTTCTAAGGTCAACCATTGATCTTTCGATTAATTGGGGATCATGATGTACTACTAGGTGCCACTCATGATCGTTCTATAATTGATTAATTATAGACGGCCAATATAAATGGAAAGCCTATTTAGTCACATGCACTATGAGTAATCCGAGGGATTTTAAACGAGTTGAAAATTGGATTTTCCAATCAAGAGAGATTAAGTTTGGTTGAGCCAAACGATAAGTCGAATCTGGATTTTTCAGAGACGCATCGGAAGCGTAAAATGGCTAAGTCTTTTGATGACTTAATAGATGAATTAAATAAGTTTAATTCATTGGGGCTTGGCTTGGATGGGCCGGCCAAAGAGGGCCTCCATCCTCTTTGCTTGGCCGGCCACAACAAAGGGAGAGAACCAAGTTTTTGGTTCAATTTATAAAATAAACCAAGTGTGGTTTGTTTTATAAAATATGGATGATATAAATTTTTATATAATAAACCAAGGTTTGGTTTATTTTTCATGGAAATTAAAATGAACCATGGATTGGTTTATTTTATAAAATCAATTATGGATTGATTTACCATGATAAGGAAATTTATTCCATAGGAGAGAAGAGATTTGATTGATTTTTTATCATGAATTAAAATATGATTTTAACCATGATATAAAATCAAACTTGGCATGATGGAATAAGTTATTCCATATTTGAGAGGCTTGATGGTTGAGAGGCTACTATATAAAGGACCCAAGGAAAGACTTGGGTAATAATCGTAGAGACGAAGGCATAGGCTCTCTCCCTCTCTTTCTCTCCTTCTCTTCTCCCCTTCTTGCCGTGCGCCAACCAGCCCCATGAAGGAGCACCAGCCGACCATCCTTTTGTGGTTAGTGTTCCGACTTCTCTCTTGGTTTTTCTCGTCGCGTTCTCGGAGAATCTAGTAGTTCTCGAGAACACGAAACTCGTGGCTTTGCGAAGTCATCCCAATGATACTCGGCGTGGACGCGAATAGAAGCGGAGCTTCTAAGGGACGCTTACGATTGGATCTCGTCCCTTCCTTCGAGTTACGCGAGGTAATACATAAATTAGCTTATGTTTTTGTAAAATTTTAAATATATGATCATGTCTACACAAGATAAAATTGCATGCTTAGATGTGTGGTTAAATAATTAGAGAAATTATTTATGCTAAACCTTCCGCTGCACGTAATTATTTTTAAAATTAGGAACCCACATCCATGACAACATGCACCCGGTCCCAACAGTGGCTTCAGTGGATGCTGATGGAGAGCCTGGTGATGGGAGCAGAGGCTTAAGACAAAGCTGGAAGTAGAGGAGCGACAACGATGAACAGACCAAAAAACTTGTGGAGTTTGGCTGGGCTGTGTTTGGTGCTCTCTGTTGCTTTGTGCTTGAGCGTTCTTGTTACATCTTGTGAGCGATCCTTCTCATTGTCGAGTGGACTTAATCTCATATCATCTTGAGGCAATTGTGGAGAGGTTTCTCCACCGAGATGGAGGCGCTGTTATATCCGGGTCACCGGGGCTTAATCTGCCGATGATCAAGGGATCGCCCACCTCACGAGCACGCCAAGGAGTAGGGGCAAGTTATCCCCGAACCTTGTACATCGCCGTGTTAGCGTCGATTTGGTTTGCTTTCTTTCTTTGCATTGTTCTTTCTTCTGCATTTCTTTCGCGGCTGCTAATCTCTGATCGCATATGAACTCAAAGAGCAAGTATTTGTGTCTGGCTACATTCATCCCCCCCTCTATAGCCATCCATGCACCAACACTTACGCTCTATGTGTTTACTCGCCTTATGGTCTCGTGGTTCCTTTGAGTTTGCAACTGTACCACTGTTATCACAAAAGATTGTGATAGATCTGGGCAAACCAGGAATCACATCCATGTCCATGATGAAGTTCCTGAGCTATACAGCTTCCTTGGCTGCCTCGGAGGCTGCCACATACTCAGCTTCTATGGTGGAGTCCGCCACACATTTCTGCTTGACACTCCTCCAAACAATGGCTCCACCTCCTAAAGTAAACACAAACCCCGAGGTAGACTTACTTTTGTCCCTGTTTGACTGGAAATCTGAATCTGTATAACCCACAGGTACTAATTGGTCTGCCCAGTAAACCAGCATATAATCCCTAGTGCATCTCAGGTATTTCAATATATGCTTTAACGCAGTCCAATGTTCATGTCCATGGTTACTCTGATATCTGCTAACCATGCCCATGTTAGTGATATGAGAGAAGTGTCCTAAGGCAATCGCCTTATGATTGTAGTCATTTATTTTAATAAATGAATATTCACTATTTGAGTATACATGTTTGTGTATTTGATTGAGATCTTAAACTCATTTACTGAATGTCCGCAATACAATTCACAGCATGAGAGAATTTGTGATGAATTCACAACTAGTGATTATCTCTACATGTGCAATTGTGAAGTATTGAAATTGTCCCTAGTCGATGAATTGATAAATACGGACACTATCAATTCTGTTGAGACTAGCATGGGTTATTCTCTAATCAACTGATTCTCACTGGCTGGTGACATTGAGATGTCTGGAGATAAACATGGATGCTAGTTAAGGGAACTAGTTCATTGGAGTGACTGGCTGTAAAACTTCATATGGTAGTCTACATATAGATATGTTAGTGAAGTTCTTATTGCAGCTTAAGTGCGATGTTCCTTTGACTTGCGGTGTTTAAGTCATCTTGGTCATGGAGACTTATACTTTGACATCTTAAACAAGCATCTCCAAGGAGGTGTGGACCCAGGATGATTGGGTATAAGCCGAAGTGCCCGAAGATGTTTGAACAACCTACAAAGGATTCACCACTCCTTGCGAGGAGATGTATACCCGAGGCCTATCGTCGGATTGTTACTCGAAGCCTCTGGCCAGAGCATGACATGTTCAGAGTATGAATCTCTTAAATACATGAGAGTAATTAGAATCCGTAGGACGAGAAAACGTTACTTGGGCTAGGTGTGACGTAGTCAGCCTAGTGGGGACTGACACACATAGACCATGTCCTGAACCAAGTGGGTATAAGATGGTGAAGGGAATGAGGCGCGATTCATTATAGCTGTTGAAGGGTTTCAGAATTGTTTCTAAGGTCAACCGTTGATCTTTCGATTAATTGGGGATCATGATATACTACTAGGTGCCACTCATGATAGTTCTATAATTGATTAATTATAGACGGCCAACATAAATTGAAAGCCTATTTAGTCACACGCACTATGAGTAATCCGAGGGATTTAAAATGAGTTGAAAATTGGATTTTCCAATCAAGAGAGATTAAGTTTGGTTGAGCCAAACGATAAGTCAAATATGGATTTTTCAGAGATGCATCGGAAGCGTAAAATGACTAAGTCTTTTGAAGACTTAATAGATGAATTAAATAAGTTTAATTCATTGGGGCTTGGCTTGGATGGGCCGGCCAATGAGGGCCTCCATCCTCTTTGCTTGGCCGGCCACAACAAAGGGAGAGAACCAAGTTTTTGGTTCAATTTATAAAATAAACCAACAGTGGTTTGTTTTATAAAATTATGGATGATATAAATTTTTATATAATAAACCAAGGTGTGGTTTATTTTTCATGTAAATTAAAATGAACCATGGATTGGTTTATTTTATAAAATCAATCATGGATTGATTTGATAAGGAAATTTATTTCATAGGAGAGAAGAGACTTGATTGATTTTTTATCATAAATTAAAATATGATTTTAACCATGATATAAAATCAAACTTGGAATGATGGAATAAGTTATTCCATATTTGAGAGGCTTGATTGTTGAGAGGCCACTATATAAAGGACCCAAGGCAAGGCTTGGGTAATAATCGTAGAGATGAAGGCATAGGCTCTCTCCCTCTCTTTCTCTCTTTCTCTTCTCCCCTTCTTGCCGTGCGCCAACCAGCCCCAAGAAGGAGCACCAGCCGGCTGCCCCTGCCCTTTCCCTGCCGACCACGACCTGTTGCCGGAGAAGGAAGCTCCGGCCATCTCTTGGCCGGAAGAAGTCTTCCGACTTCTCTCTTGGTTTTTCTCGTCGCGTTCTCGGAGAATCTAGTAGTTCTCGAGAACACGAAACTCGTGGCTTTGCGAAGTCATCCCGAAGATACTCGGTGTGGATGCGAATAGAGGCGGAGCTTCTAAGGGACGCTTACGGTTGGATCTCGTCCCTTCCTTCTGTTGATGCAGTCTGGCCCTGATTGTTGTTTTGGTGTTGACACCAATTTTAGTTTAGTTGGATGATTATTAATTATGATTAAGTCCTGATCGGGGATCAGGCATGGTATGGAAAATCCTAGCTTGGAGGGCTAGGTGTTGGAAAATCCTAACCTGGAGGGTTAGGTATTGAAAATCCTAGCTTGGAGGGCTAGGTGTGTGAAAAGTCCTAATTCGGAAGAGGTGGGTGAAAAGTCCTAGCTTGGAGGGCTAGGTGAAAAGTCCTAACTTAGAGGGTTAGTTGCAAATTCCCATCTTGGAGAATTAGGTGAAAAAGTCCTGTCTTGGAGGGTCAGGTCCTAGCTTGGAGGGCTAGGTTTGGAAAGTCCTAATCCGGAAGAGTTGGGTGAAAAGTCCTAGCTTGGAGGCTAGGTGAAAAGTCCTAACTTGGAGGGTTAGGTGCAAATTCCCAACTTGGAGGGTTAGGTGAAAAATTCTTAGCTTGGAGGGCTAAGGTGAATGAAACCCTAGCTTGGAGGGCTAGGTTGGAGCCCCTGGATCGGTCTGGTGACCGATCAGGGAGTTGGCACGGTGCTTCTTCGTGGATCGATCTGGTGACCGATCCAGCGATGACTGATCGGTCTGGTAACCGATCAGGGAGTATGCGTTTCACCTACTGCTTGGCTCCTGATCGGTCTGGTGACCGATCAAGGAGCAAACAGTGAGGTTGAGTTCCCTTGTTGAACTGCTCTTGATCGGTCTGGTGACCGATCAGGATCACTGTGCAGATCGTTCTGGAGAACGATCCAGCATCGCAGGTTCCTCTCTATGATCGATCAGGATGGAGCCTGATCGGTCTGGACCCAGCCTGATCGGTCTGGTGATCGATCAGAAGGTTTCCTGATTGGTCCGGTGATCGATCAGGAGGTCTAGACTGCGAAGCTCAGAAATCGCCCAATAAATGGGTGGATCGGTCGGGTGATCGATCCACAACCTGGGATCGGTCTGGTGATCGATCCAGGAGAGCCCAAAGAAATCACGATTTCTAATCAAGCGTTGCGGACCGATCAGGACGGAGCCTGATCGGTCTGGACCCAGCCTGATCGGTTTGGTGACCGATCAGGAGGCTCTCCGATCGGTCCGGTGACCGATCACCTTAATTCAAATTGCACTGTCAGACGCTCTGATCGCGCCTGAACAGATAATCTCTCTATTCCTCTTTATAACAACTCTGTTATTAAAAGCAATAGAATATCCATCCTTTATTAACTTAGAAACTGAAATTAAATTCTTTCTAAATGAGGGTACATATACGCAATCTCTTAGAATCAACACTTTATTCATCTCAAAAGACAAATAAAAATATCCCACTGCAACTGCAGCCACCTTCGTAGCATTGCCCATGTAGACCACGATTTCCCCATCAGCTATCCGTCGGGTTTCCTGGAACCCCTGCATAGTATTGAAGACATGATCAGTGACCCCCGTATCTACGCACTAGGTACTGGTAGATAGCACGCTAAACATGTTTCAACGATAAAGCATGAGGAAATACCTTTGTTTTGACGACGAGGACAGTCCACCTTCCAATGTCTAGTTTGCTTACACGTGAAGCACTTGCCTTTTGGATTCTTCAAGCTAGTCCGAGGTCCCTGCGATGCTGCTGCTGCTGCCTTCTTGAACCCACCTTGTTTCTTCTTCTTCTTGCCATTCGGCATAGAAGTAGAAACCTTTTGAGTAACCAAGGCCTGCGAGCACTGACGAAAAAGGCCCTCTGCCGCCTAGAGTTCTCCTAGCAGTTCCCCCTACGTATACTCATGTTTGTTCATGTTATAGTTGAGCCGGAACTGCTCAAAACTCCTAGGTAGAGACTGGAGTATAATATCGATCTGGGTTTCTCCATCGATTTGTGCTCCCATTACCTCAATGTCATTGAGGTGAGTCATCATTTTCACGACATGATCCCTAACGGGTGTCCCTTCGACCATAGTAGTCGTCATCAAGTTCTTCATCGCAACCTGCCTAGCGGCCCGACCCTGGTGCTCGATGAGCTCCTTGAGGTTTAGCATCATTGCATAAGCAGTGGGCATGGCCTGATGCTGATGTTGCAATACATTTGACATAGATGCCAGAATGTAGCACCACGCCATCTCATCTGTCTTGACCCCCTTCTTACAGCGCTCCCTCTACTCTTCACTAGAGTTCTCGCTAGGCCTTTCAGGACAGTCCTCAAAGAATACATATTTGTACTCTTCAGCAGTAAGGACACTGTCTAGGTTTCTTTTCCAGTCAATATAGTTGGGTCCAGTAAGTTTGTTCTTCTTAAGTATGGTCGATAGTGGGTTAAAGGTCATTTTGAAAATTCTGAGAATCACAACACACACTACTTTAGAATTTGAAAACAAATTGATTTCTCAAAACAATAAATTTTCAAAATCAACCAACACCTCAAACATCGAGAATTCGCATGCCACGTTCGTGTGGACGTATACGAACTCTACATTAGTTAGATAAGGTTTTACCCATCAATCTTAGTATCTTGTCAACCTAATTTTTTGACAAGTAAGATTAATAGTTGGTTCACTTCGGCCCTACAAATTATTAGCAGTGACTCCGTTGGGGATGATACTAATATTTGTATCTAAGTGTTTACCATTACACGACACTAAGAGAATTATTTACGATTATGTGCCTTCTGTTGGGGAAGTACACATGCTTTTCAATAATTCCCTATAATCTTTTCTGACCTTGTGATCCGTAGAACAAGCCTATCCGTTATGGAGGAAAGCACTTAGAGCCAACGCGTGGGCTTGTTCGCATCACATGTCAGATTGTAATGGAGGTCACGGGACCCTTAGGGTCCCTATCCCACTTAGTAATTTAGTTTGAGGAATTTTAACAAGCACACACATGACATGCACATAACCAACATAATGAAACTAGAAAATCCTAGATTTTCTAACTTTTCATGGCCTTGGTCTCCAATGCTCCAGTCGTGTAATCACCTCGTCCGCTCCTCCCTTATGCGAAAGCCACCTTGACGGATCTCCGAGCCGAAATGACTAGCTAATTATTTACATTATAGATCCTATACTCCACGAAGGAGTGTACATGAATCTAGATCGAAAGTAAAATAATAAGCTCGGCTAAACATGTGTCGTATTTAATTACAAAAATTAAATATTACCTAGCCTCGTCAACCCCGAGGATTAATTAATTTACAAAAATTTCACAACCATTCACAACAATTATTTGGCCATGATAAGTTGGAATCTCATGCCTGTAACACAAAGTATCCTACGCACATCCACATATCATCCAGCAAAATAAAATATATGAAAAATGTAAAAAATTAATCAATCCTAAACACACAAAACCGAAAACCTCAGCTCTGATACCAATTGTTGGGTATGGCTTGGCAGGTTTCCCTAGCGAAAACTTGGTCGTCCTTGAGAGGCCTCTCGATGTCCACGGATTAAAATTTAATCCAAATGGAGACCCGACTCCCAACGACCATCACGCCATCGTATCGTTCGGTACGAATTATAACTTGGCCAATCACAAAGATCGTGCCTTGTAATTCTCCTAACCGAATGACCGCGGAAGAGACGACGAGTGGATTGTCGGTTCTTGTGTTTATGGTCGGGGTCCAATTAATTTATTATTCACCATGATTCACAATCAAAATAATTAATTAATACACATGAAATGACGAAGCTAATTAACATGGCACAAAAGAACAAAAGGAGCTAAGGGAGAGATTATACCTTCCCTTTTACCTCGTCGCCTTCTACCTTATGTCCCTCTCTTCCCGGACGTCGTGTGGGTGACGAGCTACCGAGAACCGAGATCACCAAGGTGTTCCAACGAAGCTCTTCTTCTTGTCTTTGCCGAAACAAGAAACCCTAGAATTAGGGCTTCCCTTGCGGCGACACACTTCCTCCTCTTCCCTCTCGCCGCCGGCCACTAGAGCCACCCAAGTGCTACCGGATCAGCTGCTGACCTAGAGAGGATGGAGAAGAAGATAAAGAAGGAGAGTCCTCACCCAATCGGCCGAAACAACACTCCCACCTCCAACCTTGCGGCGCCGCCTCCCACCAGCTGCCGGCAGCTTCTCCACCCCCGCTGAGCACCACAAAAGAAAGAGAACTACTCTCCCTTGTCTCTGTGAGTCCCAGCCGAAGGTTGGTGGAGAAGGGAAGAAGAACCGAGGAGGAGAACTCCTCTTCTCCTTGGCGCTAGCCAAAACCCTAAGGGAGGAGTGGAGAGAGAGAAGAGAGGAGAGAGACCTAAGGTGTCAACTCTTGGATTATCCTTGGTTTCATGATCCCATGGGGTATTTATAGGGCCAAGGTAGGGACCAAGAGGAGGAGTTGGATCTTGGCCTGCTAATGGATCTAAACCCGATCCATTAATTAAGATTCATTCCACTAAAGGATCTTAATTGAACTTCCTCACCAACCCCCATATTTTCATATGGGCTCCACATATTATGAGTCGTCCATCCCCCCGTGTTTAAGATATAAAATGCCCATCAATTAATTTAATTTGCTGACAAATTAAATTAATCAACTTCTGGATCCTTAATTAATATCACTCAACCTTACCATTATGTTGGATCAAATCCACCTGCAGGGTTTAACATGATGAACCTTTTGAGCTCATCAAGGGGGCATCATCCTCTCGACTCACTAGGACACGAATTTCATCAATAATCAATGACACACCATATAATTAATATTATTTTTCAACTTTCCGGGCCTATCAATCAATCACCCATTGGTAAATCAAAGAAATAATAATTAATCATATGTGCCCGTCATTATACTAAGCAAGGAACTGATAACATGATCTTCAGTGTGACACCACACTCCATATTATCAACAATGCAATGTAAAGGACTTTTATACATGTACTAATATAGACAAGCACCTAGTGTTGTTGTGATTCTCTTTTCAAAATAAAGATGATCTTATATATAAAAGAGCAAATCTTTTAGTATACACATCTATCAGAAATACCTTTGTCTTGATGATGGGGATAGTTCGTCTTCCAGTGCCCAGTTTGCTTACACGTGAAGCACTTGCCTTTCGGCTACTTCAGGCCAGTCCGAGGTCCCTGCGATGCTGCCGCTGCTCCCTTCTTGAACCCACCTTGTTTCTTCTTCTTCCTGCCTTTCAGCACAAAAGTAGAAACCTTCTGAGTAACTAAGGTCAGCGAGCTCTGACGAAATAGGCCCTTTGCCGCCTGGAGTTCTCCTAGCAGTTCCCCCAATGTATACTCATGCTTGTTCATGTTATAGTTGAGCCGGAACTGCTCAAAACTCCTAGGCAGAGACTGGAGTATAATATCGACCTGGGTTTCTCCATCGATTTGTGCTCACAGTACCTCAATGTCATTGAGGTGGGCCATCATTTTCAGGACATGATCCCTAACGGGTGTCCCTTCGACCATAGTAGTCGTCATCAGGTTTTTCATCTCAACCTGCCTAGCGGCCCGACCCTGGTGCTCGATGAGCTCCTTGAGGTTTAGCATCATTGCATAAGCAGTGGGCATGGCCTGATGCTGATGTTGCAATACATTCGACATAGATGCCAGAATGTAGCACCACGCCATCTCATCTGCCTTGACCCCCTTCTTACAGCGCTCCCTCTACTCTTCACTAGAGTTCTCGCTAGGCCTTTCAGGACAGTCCTCAAAGAATACATATTTGTACTCTTCAGCAGTAAGGACGTTGTCTAGGTTTCTTTTCCAGTCAATATAGTTGGGTCCAGTAAGTTTGTTCTCCTTAAGTATGGTCGATAGTGGGTTAAAGGCCATTTTGAAAATTCTGAGAATCACAACACACACTACTTTAGAATTTGAAAACAAATTGATTTCTCAAAACAATAAATTTTCAAAATCAACCAACACCTCAAACATCGAGAATTCGCATGCCACATTCGTGTGGACGTATACGAACTCTACATTAGTTAGATAAGGTTTTACCCATCAATCTTACTATCTTGTCAACCTAATTTTTTGACAAGTAAGATTAATAGTTAGTTCACTTCGGCCCTGCAAATAATAGTAGTGACTCCAATGGGGAGGATACTATTATTCACATCTAAGTGTTTACCATTACATGACACTAAGAGAATTATTTCCGATTATGTGTCGTCCGATGGGGAAGTACACACGCTCTTCAATAATTTTCTATAGTCTTTTCCGACCCAGTGATCCGTAGAACAAGCCCATCCGATGGGGAGGAGGCACTCAGAGCCAACGTACAGACTTGTTCGCATCACTTATCGGATTGTAATGGAGGTCACGAGACCCTTAGGGTCCCTCTCCCACTTTGTTATTTAATTTGAAGAATTTTAACAAGCACACACACGACAAGCACATAACCAACATAATGAAAAAGAAAATCCTAGATTTTTCAACTTTCATGGCCTTGGTCTCCAATGCACCTCCAGTCGTGTCGTCACCTCATCTACTCCTCCCTACACCATGCGCAAGCTATCTTCAAGGGATCTCCGAGCCGAGATGACTAGCTAATTATTTACATCATCGATCCTATACTCCACGAAGGAGTGTACATGAAATCTAGATCGAAAGTAAACAAAAAGTTCAGCTAAACATGTGCCATATTTAATTACAAAAATTAAATACTACCCAGCCTCGTCAACCCCGAGGATTTAATTAATTTACAAAAATAGCACAACCATCACATACATCAATTATTTGTTCATGATATGTTGGAATCTAGTGCCTGTAACACAAAGTTAGCCTACACACATCCACATATCATCCAGCAAAATAAAATATACGAAAAGTGCATAAATTAACCAATCCTAAACACACAAAATCGGAAACCTCAACTCTGATACCAATTATTGGGTATGGCTTGGTGGGTTTCCCTAGCGAATACTTGGTCATCCTTGAGAGACCTCTCCATGTCTACGGATTAAAAAATTAATCCGAATGGAGACCTGTCTCCCAACGACCATCTCGTCATCGTATCGTTCGGTACGAATTACAACTTGGCCAATCACAAAGATCGAGCCTTGTAATTCTTCTAACCAAACGATCGCGGAAAAGACGACGAGTGGATCGCTGATTTTTATGTTTATTATCAGGGTCCATTATTTAATTATCTACCATTAATTATCAAATAATTAAACAAGATAATTAAATAAACATGCCACATAAAATGACGAGACTAAAGAAAGAGTCGAGAGAGAAATATACCACTCTTTACCTCGTAGCCTTCTACCTTATGTCCCTTCCCTCCCGGACGTTGTGTGGGCGACGAGCTACCGAGAACCAAGATCACCAAGGTGCTCCAAATAACCACTTCTCCACGCCAAGCCCAAACCCTAACCCTAGGGTTTGGCTACCGCCAGCCTTCTCCTCTTCTTGCCTTGCGCCGCCGGCCACCGTGAGCCACCCACATCCAGCCGACCCTCAGCAACCTCGAGAGGAGAGTGGAGAAGATGAAGTGGGAGAAGAGAGTCCTTCTTCCTCACCCAAATCTGGCCGAAGACCCTTCTCCTCAAACCTTGTGGTGGCATCGCCGCACCCTTCTTCTTGCTGCCTACCAGCCGCCAGTGACCACTCCTTCCTCACCGGCCACCACAAAAGAGAGAAGAGAGGTCCCTCTTTGTCTAGTGATGACCACCTACCGAGAGGTTGAGGGAGGAAGAAGAAAGGGAGAAGGAGAGAGCTCTCACCCCTTTGTCGTGACCTAGGAGAGAGAAGAGGGAGAGGAAAAGAGAGAGAACCTTGGGTTGATTAATTGGATTAATTCCTTGGTTTCATGATCTCATGGGGTTTATATAGGGCTAAGGTACGGACCAAGAGGAGGAGTTAGATCTTGGCCCACTAATGGATCTAAAACCAATCCATTATTGAATATCCATTCCACTAAATGATCTTCATTGAACTTCCTCACCAACCCCCATATTTTCATATGGGCTCCACTTATAATGAGTCATCCATCCCTCCGTGTTTAAGATATCGAATGCCCGTCGATTAATTTTAATTACTGACAATTTTAATTAATCGACTTCTGGCTCCTTGACTAGTACCACTCAACCTTATTTTCATGTTGGATCAAATCCACTTGGAGGGTTTAACATGATGAACCCTATGAGCTCGACAAGGGGGCATTATCATCCCGACTCACCAGGACACGGATTCCGTCAATAATCAATGACACACCATATAATTAATATTATTTCCCAACTTACCAGGCCAATCGATTTAACAGAATAAATCTCGCCCATTGGTAAATCAAAGAAATAAATATTAATAATACGTGCTCGTTATTATATCGGGATTCAGAGATTGTACTCCATAATAAATTCGAGATCCAATCCAATTATTAAGTCAGTACAAATTGGATGATCTCTAGTTTTGGTCCTGCTCAATGCACACAAAACACACTAGTGTAATTCTATGGTCAAGATAAACCACACCTAATTACACTACAACCAACCCAATGGTTTGTCCAATTCCATCTTGGCTGTGAGCCTCTTACTTATACTATACAAGGGGCTGATAACACGATCTTCCGTGTGTCACCACACACCATGTTATCTATAATGCACAATATTACACTTTTATGCATATACTAATGTAAACACACATCTAGTGTTCTTGTGATTCTCTTTTCAAAAATATAGATGATCTTATAAAAGAGCAAGTCTTTTAGTATACACATCTAACATGCTGGATTGTTGGTGCTTGGTATAGATATTGGAATGTGTATTATTCCCATTAGGGGCTGCTTGGTTTAGCTTAGATTAGGGAATGAATATCAAATAAAATTTTTATTTTATCTTTATTAGTAAAAATATAAAAATAATTACATACTCATGAACAAAACTATTTTATTTTTAAAAAAATTCAATGATATTTTAATTCAATACTTATGTATTCTAGATTGATTGAAAGAATAACCTCTTACTAATCATTGTCCTTGGTGTGTCCGAAACTCCAGATTGTATTAAATAATCAATCTGATTCACCAACATAGTTGAAGTACTAAAATACTAATCTGTTCACAAAAATTAAAGTAGTGACATAAGCAAAAGTAGTCACAAGTCACAACATATCTCATCCATTAGGAGTTCACTAACACATCTCATCACTCTCTTTTGTAAGGCTAAACATCCATTTCATATGAGCAATTCGTTTGACTACTCTACTTTTTATTTGATGAATCTTACTTCGACGATAGACAAGTATTGCAAGTTGGTAAAGAATGACAACCAAACAAACAAGGAGCATTCCATACATATTCCATAAAGTGCACATCAATCTACATCTTCTATTGTTAAAAGGAGATCGTGCCATATTTATCTACACCGCATAACAAAAGAGGTTACCAATAATAAATAAGAATCAAAACCATACAAGTTGAGCCGACTACAAAATTTGTTACCAATATTCTAAGATCAGGCTACAAAATTTGTTAACAACTCCACCTATATCACATCCAAAAGAAAACCAAATGCCATCTATCAATCATCAAATTATATTTTTTTCATAGGTCTGCAGTAATGATTCTTCAAAAGCATTACTATATAACCCATCCAAGAACACATTAAAACCTTCAGGTAGTTGAAAAATAGATTACCATGCTAATTTCATCCAGTTGAAAAATTAATCGAACATCCCAATTGTCACGCCCCGAGACCCAGGAGCCGCTGATCCAATATAAAATCGGATAACATCTCCCCTATCCAACGGATAATTTACACATAGATACAAACATCACACGTAGTATAAATTTGGCCTCAGGCCTCAAAACCACAATAAACTATATAATGTAAGACATCATATCATAAAACCAAAGTACCAACTTACCTGAGCTGCCAGGTGGGCAGGAACGCAGCGAAACCCCAACACACAGTCTAACATAGGACTCAAAAGTACAATCCAAGAAAGAAAACCACATACTACAAGTCCACGATAATTCAATACGGCGTAATGAAACATAACATGCTCAAAATCTGAAAGTAAAATGTAAAACTAGAAACGAACGTCGTCACGAGCATGGGACTGGCAACCCGGGCCCCCTGGCAGATATCAACTTGAAATTAAAAAAATGGGCAACGGTGTGAGTTCAAATGAACTCAGCGGATACCTAAACAGATATACATAGTAAGCTATACTAGCAGTAAGAGTCACGCTGATACAGTCTCATATGTACAATAGAAAATGCATACACTGAAGATACTGAATGTATGTACATACTAGAATCCATCTATCTTGTAGGGTGGTAGAAACTAATCCCTATAGAACAAGTACAACACATAATCCAAGGTATACATGTTTCCTGTATGTGCATGTCAATCAAAATGCAACAATCAAATATAGCAAGCATAAACAATGCACGATGCAAAATATGCACATGTTGCAATGACATGTGTCACCCCTAACACCAGTCAGACCATCGTCCACCTATCATAAATGAACGTCTAAGTGGGTAGGGTTGTGACAACTGTACGCACTCTGCTATCACTGCTCCTGAGTGACCGAGTGGACAGGATGCTGGCGGAGGGCACCCTCCTACCCCAAGCAATGGGGGAGTATCGCTCTCATCTTCTCGTGTCTCAGGACGAGAAGGGAATCCTGGCTGCTACCACGTTCCGGAACCACTCTCCAAATAGTGGCCAAGCAGAGCAATACAGGGCAAATGCACACACTCTATGATAGTCATTACCCTGAGTGGATGTGTGTGCTTATCCTTATGTAACTGGCGATGGGCTCAGACTACATAGGAGTCGATGATCGTCAGTATGCAACAATGCAAGGATGGTGTATGACACTAACACATGCAACATCCACCAAGTCCTCATCTATCACCTCAGTGTGTTATGTATAAGTCTGAATCCTATATCATGGGATACAAGTAACCTACTAGGTATATTGGCAATGTAACTAGTGATCCATCAATGTCAAATGCGAGAGGACATATCACTACATCTATGCACGTATACACACATGACAACCATCGAGACTGTATGGAACTAGAGGGAGATCATCTCAAGAATAAGCCACAGATGTCAAGTAAAGATATACTAAAGAAGGTAAACAAATAAACTTACTGCTATCTATAACAAACTATGCATAGAAATATGACAATATCTAAAGAGATAAGTCAGAGGTACCCACCTCAAGAGAGATGCTCGTATCAAAAAGAACCTCCCGTCCGATAATCAACAATGATAAATCCAATCAATGCCCTGTATCAAAGGTATATTCTTAGCTATTTGCACAAATAATAGTAGCTAACAATTAAATTGTATTAAGATTAACCTTAGTCGTAACGACCCTTAGCTAATCTAGTTGATGGTTAAGTTGGATTAATTGATATTCTTTAATTAATTTTGATCAAATCCCTCATTAGTCCTAATCTAATTCATCCAAAGATTATATTAGGTTCCATCCTATATAGGGTTCCTAATCTAATCCATTCTAAGGTTAAATTAGGTCTAGCCCCACTTCCACAACCAAATCATGATTCAATTAGGGGATCCTAATCCAATGGTGAATGATTGGTTTCAACTAATCAACATTCCTTGATTAAACACTTTTATGGATCACATCTAATCCAATGTGTTAACCTCTATTATTAGCTTGATTAAGGTTATAATAAATCATTTACCATCTAATCTAAACCAATCTCACTGACATCTCTAACAAGCATTCCCCTTAGCATCATAGCTCACGGCAAATACAAGGAACAGGGCAGACTTATAAGTTCCCAGAATAAACCATTCGAAAACAACCTATTCCATTACCATGACAATCTATACAGCAATACCATCAATCAAGCTACACCAATTCATCATGCTAATCAACCTCCAACCTCAATACCAAAGAAACAGTTCTTACCTTGGTGTGCCGGATTAGTGAGCGCAGGGAAAGATTTGCCTTTGGACTTTCCTTCTTCCCAATGACCCCTCCTGGTGTCCGAGCTCAATCTTCGGTGGAAATGGAGTACATCGCCTCAGAGAGAAAAACACAGGCTCTAGAAGTGGATCTCTATAAATGAAACCTTGCGTAAGGAAAAATCGATTTCTTTTGATCCAACAGAAATCAAGTTCACAATGCGAAAGATCGTACTCACAGGTGATGAGTCACGAGAACATACCTCTGAAAGTAGCCACCACTATCGAGTGGCCCGTAGTACCGGCGACACCTCCTTCAATGCTTAAATCGCCTACCCCAGGTCGAGGGCGCATGATCAGGGGAAACAGGAACAAGGATTCACAGCCATTGGAGGATACGCGGCTGACCTTAGGTACGATTGAGGGAGGAAGGGAAGCTCTCTGCTCGGATCGAGCGGAAAGGAAACAAAATCGTCGTCGGGCAATGGCTATGAGCTAGGGCATGCGAAGGGAAGAAGAGAGAAAGGCTCGGGGTGGCTGCGTGCGAATGAAGAGAGGAAATAGTGTTTATAAGGGATGAGTCTTTTGCAGAAAGGCCCCTCAACTCTTAGAAATTCGAATTATACTCTTAGGGTAAGGGTTTTAGCTATTTAACCCTTCAATTTATTGTAATCCACCTCAATAAATTTCTAGGGTTAGATTATTTACCCTTTCGTAATTTAAGAATTATTTGAAACCCTTTACCCTAGTGTGATAATCGTAATCTTCCAATATATTTTCCGGAAAAAAAATTATTCTATCGGTTTTTAATTGACCGTATTTAATACCAATTCTAAAGATTCTAACCAGATCAAATACTAAACATAGATCTCATAGAAAACAGAGGAAAATAACCTACCTAACCAAGAGAAAAAACCCTAAATCAAAAGAGACGCTTACCTTTGTGATGCGCCGGAAGGGATCACCTCTGTAGGGAAGGAGGGTAAGCGATGCTCAAACCAAGAGACGAAAGTCGCGCGTGAAGAGGGAAAAAGAAAGGTTGGGCGTCGGGCGATGAAGAGAGAAGAGGGCAATCGATGAGGGTTGCAGTAAGTTTGATTTGCAAATTTATAGAAAAACCTTTTTTGAACCATTGGAAAGTTGCAAAACAGATTCTTCGATATATAAAAGAAACAATGATTGATTATGACATATTCTACAAAGCACATGTGTCCATCAAACTTATTGGTCATACAAATAGTGAACTTGGAGGAAGTATTGATGATTCTCAAAGTATCTTTAACTATATTTTCAATCTTGGAAATGAGGCAATCTCTTAGTATTCAAAGAAGCAACCAATTATAACACTTTCAACTACCAAAGCATAATATATAGCAGCACTTTCAGTCAGATGTCAAACTTTATGGAGGAGAAGTTTTTGAAAATTTAAAATGCAAGCAAAAATATCTAACAATATTATATTTTGATAACAGTTCGATAATTTGATTTAAATGACCCGATGCTATATGGAAGAACAAAACACATCCACTTATGATTTCATTTCCTAAGAGAACTTATTAATAAAGGTGAAATCAACATAGAGTATTGTCACACAACGAACAACTTACTTATATATTTACAATGCCCCTTGGAGGATTTATATTTCAAGAAATCTTGCAACTCTAGGAATAAAAAATATATTTGATTTACGAGAGATATTATTAGATTAAACCAAATCTAAATAATCAAATTATAAATTTATTTCAAATGTCTTACTTCTATAAAAAAGCAAAGTTTAATTTCATGTCAAATACCTCTTCATGAATTTATGAATTTTATTAGTCAATGCATATATAAGGAATAAATTCAATAAAACGTCCGAGCTAATAAAATATTTCAGCTTCCCCACTTCTCATATATATAAGTGTGCCAAAGTGCTTATGTATAAACCATCTACCAATCTCATTTTCTACTCTACATTATATTGTTCATGGTGAACCGCCTCATCCTGTTCTTCCTCGGGGTGAGCAAATTCGTAGACTCGTAGGATTATTAATCAACGGAACTTGTTTAGATTAATCAATCAGTAATCTGATTCAATAGTTTTGTCTTCTATGACGTTTGTTTGTTTGTTTTCTTCAATTAATTATGTGCACATGAATTTTTATTTGATCGAAATGGTTGCAGCTCCTCGCCGGACTCGTAGCCCATCCATCAGTTGCACTTGCTTCGTCGCCGGAGTTCTACTGGAAAACTGCTCTCCCGGACACTCCCATCCCTAGCTACATCCATAACCTCCTTCACCCCCCCTGGTTGATTGATTTTTATTGATGTATATTTTTATTACAATATGATCTTGTTAATTTGGAATCCCAATATATATATCAATTGAATTGCAGAGACGAACCCAGGCTTATGGACGTCGCCGGAGTCCGAAGAGGAATTAGTGGTTCCCGGAGTCACCTCCATTTACTACAACGTCGCTAACGTAGCGCTACTCCGCGACAAGTCCTCCCGGTCTCTGTTCTTCCTAGAGAAGGATCTGTTTCTAGGAGCCACCTTTGACTTGCAATTCAAGCGATCCATCCCCAAACACGCCAACCTCCTCCCTCGCCGTGTGGCCGACGCCCTCCCCTTCTCCTCCGTTAAGCTCCCCGATGACCTCGCGCTTCTCTCCGTCGACCCAAACTCGAAGGAAGCCCGGGAGATGAGCGCGACCCTGGAACGGTGCGAGCTCACGGTGAATGCAAGGGAGACGATGTTGGTTGCCGACTTGTATCTCCTCGGAATTTGACTTAGTCGATTTACAACCGTTGGATCTTCCGGGAGGTTGCTTTTGGAAGAAGCAAACTGATTGGTTTACGTCGAGGCTAGTATTCGACACTATTTTCGTAAAATAATATTGCTCCGCTACTGGTGCTCACGGATAGCAGCAATTTATTTTCAAGATACAACGATGTCGTCTCGGAATAGTAGCACTTCAAATTTCGAGACCGGCGAACCTTTCTGTAGGCTTTTTGGACTCTCGATGCAGAAGATGGATGAGTGTAAATGCTTTTAGATTGCAATGCATGAATGAATTAAATGATCAAGTGGAGGGATCTATTTATATTGAGTGAAGAGATAAGTACCCTTTGGTTCGGACAGATCTGGACCGTTCATAACGAAAGGGTATAACCCTTTAAAGGTCTTTTAATCTCGTCCCTTGATCTGAAGAGTTATAACTCTTCAGATCCCATCTTGATCTCAGCCGTTAGATTAGAACATTTAATCCGACGCCTCAGATCCATCCTCCCTCTTCATAGTCAGATTCCGAATCTGACGCTCCATATCACACCTGCCTGCGATCAGTCCAAATCTTTGATCCGACGCTCCAGATCGCACCTTCCTGCGATCTGTCCAGATCTTTGATCTGACGACCACCATCTGTTCGCCCAATCCAGTCATTGTTCTCTACACAGTCACGTGCCACATAGGCACTGCCTCATCACTGACATGCCACGTGCTGCCACTTGATCATGACACGTTATCGCCACGTGGAGCATAAATTAAAGCTCCTCGCGACAATGCGAAGTGCAAAGTGTGCTAACAAAGTGCCCATTGAGCGCGTGCGCGGGTGGCGGGGTCGCAGGTGCGAGCACCTGCTCGCCCAAGGGTAGAGACCTCCTGTGCTTTTGTATTAACAACATTAGCACAAGAACACATATAAGGAAACACTGACTCTCGTCGGTTAGCAATGTAGGACTAAAAGTCCCATATTTTTCCTTAATGTTCATTTGAGCGTATCTTGAACAATTAATTTCTCATTCACCCTTAATCGGATTTGAGCAAATAAATAGTCCAAATTTATCTATGTGGAACGTAGATTTCGATTTTGAATCAAACTTGACTTTCAATGATCGATGGCATCAAAATTTTGCTTTACAAAATCGTATCCAACAATCCTCCACACGAATGGAAATTAATGCATGTATTGCATGTATGTATGCTGACATTTTACAAGAGTCCAATCGATAAGTCAATTCATCGAGAAAGGTAGCTTGTGGCTTTGAACCTTCCATAGTAGAATGCTATCGATCATACTAGGCTGCGCAGTGAACGTAATGTCTTGAACTGCTCAGCTGTTGTTGTATACTAAGACAATAATACCTACGCAGAGACTTATCTCACCCACTTTTGGTTTTCATAGTTGGTTCCATTTTGGCCATGGACACCATCTATTGAGGCAATCTGTGGTCCGGAGTGACCAAGTGTTTTGATGTTTGGGCAAAGAGTTTAAGTTAGGTTTACCCTTGAGTTCTTATATATGTATGTTGAGTGTGCAGGTTGTATAGGTTACACATATGCACTTGACTAGACGGCCTCGGTACGGTGAAGGGTGGCATGGAGACAAGCCGCGGGCTTATGTGCGCACCTGAGGGACCCTGGAGAGCAGGGACGATGAGCTGATGGGTGCGGACTTCGAGGCATGCGTGAAGGATGGCATGGAGGTAAGCTGGAGGCTTGCGTGCATCCGAGGGACGGGAGCCGAAGATGAAGAGGGCGCAAAGGTAATAGTCATGGCTGCGGATGAGGAGTCAGTCGAGTCGTGAGGGTATAAGTGTTGTGTGATTGTTCTCGAGAAGGGTTTCAGCTGGGGACCAGCAGTCGACTGGTAGGTGGCTGGTGAGTTGGCTGAGAATTCGAACGTTGGGGTGCAACGGTCGAATTTCAGTGGCACCAATCGACTACCCTGGGAGCAGTCGACTGGTGGCGAGGGTTTCAGCCCGAGTCCTATTTAAAGCGGACTTCGTGGTGGCTGAGATTCTTGACGAATCATGTCTTGGTTAAAGGCAAGATAGTATTCTTTGTGCTCAGAGGTTTGCTTGGTGCTGTGGCGAGGTTTCTCCACCCAAAGGAGCGACAAGAGCTAGCCGGAGGTTATCCGGGGATTGATCCACCGACGGATTCTTGGATTAGTCAACCGTCCGGGGTGGATACCAAGTAAATCTTCCGTGTTAGCATTGGTTAGTTTTGTTTTATCGTTTTTATTGTATATTCTGCTTGCGCAACTAACCGTGTAGGAAGAAAGCTTCGAAGAAATGCTATTCACCCCCTCTAGCGTATGGAAATGATCTATCACCATCTTGGATTCATGAGTGTTTCATTGAAGCGATATGTCTTCACACTCACATAGGTGATACTTCTATCAAGAGTATCCTACCATACTCCACCTTAAAGGTATAGAAGTCATTAAAAGCATAAGCTTATCCTCACTACATGTGGTAGGACAACACCAAATCATCCTAGGATTGGGATAGTAGAGATAATTATTTCTCTTGTGCTGTTACACAATTTTTGTAACTTCGTTGTCCCATTGAACCAAGATCTTGAGATCTCCAGTCAACATGGTTGGGTTACCGCTACAGTCATTTTTAGTTGTAGATTTTCAATCTGATTCCTCTTGATGAGCAGTATACTTCATCTCGATTTAGCCCCTTCGTTAGGGGATCTGCCAAATTATCCTTAGATTTGACATAATCAATTGCAATCACTCCGTTCGAGATCAATTGCCTAATGGTATTATATCGACGACGTATATATCATGACTTACTGATAGGATCGATGGCTCGGCTTTTCTCTACAAGATGGTTAGCACAATACAAGATATAGAATAAAATCAATGCAAACTCACAGTGTTTTACTTGGTATCCACTCCTAAGGGTGACTAATCCAAGGATCCGCACGAGTTCACACCTCCACTATGAAACCCACCTTCAAGGTGGAGAAAATCTTTACAATCTTTTGCTCTTCCTCTTTACAAGATGCAAGCAATTACTAAAGGAAGGGCTGAGGACTCTTGGCACTAGCAGCACTTTGTTACACACAAGAACCGTACACTCCTTGAGCCAAATAGTCCTCCTTTTATATGAGTAAAGGACAGCTTCGCATGCTGTCCAGCCCGCACCAGTCGACTGCCCCTGGGCCAGTCGACTGGCCTAGCCAACGACTAGTTTCGGGGTATACCAGTCGACTGCCCCTGGGGCAGTCGACTGGTCCGAGGCCGTAAACATTCTGTGGGTTTTGGCAGTCGACTGCCCCAAGGCCAGTCGACTGCCCTGCCTCACAGCTTAGCTCCAGCCACTCCGAACCTTCTCCTTCGTGTGTGCCTTCAGGTCTGCTCCCTTGGCTCGCCCCTTGAAGTCCTCTACCTCTGGCTATCGTCCCTCGGGTGCGCACGCAAGCCTTCTCTTGGCTTGCCTCCATGCCGTGTGCCCTTGAAGTCTACTTCCCGCTTGCCCTTGGAGCTCTCCTCCCTTGGCTCTCGTCCCTCGGATATGTCCACCAAGTGTGATTCTCCAAGTCCTGCAAACTTAATCACACATATCAAATACAACCAACACCCTAACCTTAAACTTATTGGCACACACATCAAAACCATGATCATTCTTGGGTCGATTGCCTCAACAATCTCCCCCTTTTTGATGTATGGCAATATGTTTAAGTTAAGGAATAAATAATACCAGTCAACAGTAAATAACAGTAGGAATTAAAAAACAAGACATAATAAAAGCAAGAGAAACCTCCCCCTTAACCCATGTCTTTTCCTATTTCCAATTCTTCCTCATAATCCAAAATTAAGTCAAACATTTATCTTAAACCACCCATTCTCCCCCTTTGACACCATCAAAATGATTGCCCATAACAATACTAACATATAGCATCAAATGAGGGAATGATTCATTTCTGAGAAAAAAAAAATCAGAAACTGTATTCAGCCGTGCCAGTCGACTGCCCCAAGGGCAGTCGACTGATACTATCTCAGTCTGAAAACTGAGTTTTTGTGCCAAATTTCAGAAACCTCCCAAAAATTTTAGAAAATTCTAAAAATTATAAAAACTTGCAGGCATGTTTCTCATACAATACTCTATCAAGGAAAAATATCATTTCATGAAAAATTTTAACCATGCTTGACTTTGACTAAAGTCTCAAAATGTTTGAAAAACACTAAATTTGTATCAAGTTTTCAATCTAAATATGTAACCATATATGTTCCAAAGTCATGCCAACATAAATAAAACATGGAATGATTTTCAAACATTTAAAGTGTCCAACCATGATCTTTGAACAAGATGTCCATTAATTAAACACATGTCTTCCCCATGGTTGGTCTATATTCAATGATTTTGATACATTTAATGATTCAACACTATGCCACAAGCACAAGTGAATCAATTGTATCATCCTAACATCTCATATGTAAGAATAAAATCATAAATGGGTAATATGAGATGCTTTCAAGGTAGACCCCATTATTGCCTAATTCATCATGAATTTCTACCATGGGCCATAAACTCCCCCTCAATGTCTTAAGCCAACCAAATTCTAAAAACTTGAAATTCTTATATCATGGTTGGCTTATCCCAAAATCCTCTAACCCTTGAGGATTGACTTTGGTACCCAAAAATAATGTTTCCTAATTGGGTTAACCAAGTACTCCTTAGGGATCCATTTCTTACTAAGGGTTTTGGTCTTTGATTGTCCTCTAGCAATTAGACAATGGTAGGTTTTCTCATTGCTAGACTTTCCAAACCCTAATCTTTCTTTCCTAAAGCTTGCTCTTTGGCTCCCAATTATCATATCTAATGTTTTTGAGCCAACTTCAAACTTCCTAAGTGCTTGGGTAAGACTATCTACCTTTTCCCTTAAATCCTTATTTTCTTCTTCTAAGAATGAGTCATTTGTGTTAGAAGAAGAAGCATGCTCATTGTCCTTAATCTCCATTAAAGCTAATTTCTCTTTTAACATGCAATTCTCCCTTTTTAGACACTTAATCTTCTTTTTAGCATCAACTAAGTCATCACTAGTGCTAGAGATAATTTTAGCAAGAATATATGTAGGTAAGTTATGTACCTCACTTACCGAGAAGTCCGATTCTAAGGTGGAGCCTCCCCCTTCACTAGAGCTTTCTTCATCTTCACTTGAGCTTTTCTCCTATTCAAATTCAGATGCTATGGAAGCAAGGTCATCAATTCCCATTAGTGCAAAATGGGAAATATGATATTCTTTTTCCTCCGATGAAGACGGATCATCCCATGTGGCCTTCAAGTTTTGCACCTTCTTTTCCTTCTCTTTTGATTTCTTCTTCTTCCCTTCTTTCTTCTTTTCATCCTTCTTTTTCAAGAGAGGGCACTCATCTCTCATGTGTCCTTCTCCTTGACAATTGTAGCAAATAATTTTCCTTGACCTACTTTTGCTCCTTGATTCTTTCCTACCATGAGACTTGTTAGTAGAAAATTGTTTAAATGTTTTTCTTACCTTTCTTACCATGTAGGCCTCCGCATCACTACCCATGGACGCACTCTATTCCTCCGAATCGGATGATGAGACCTCCTTCTTCTTACCTTTTCCCTTGTTTGCCACAAGGGCTATACTCTTTGGCTTGTAGTATGATTCTTCGATTGTCCCTCCAACTCGAGTCTCATGAAGCTCCATGGTTGAGAAAAACACTTCTAGAGAAGTTTTCTCTAGGTCCTTTGAGATGTAGTACGAATCCACCATTGAGCTCCATGTTGATGTTCTTGAGAAGGCATTTAGGGCTTTCATCACAATGTCTCGGTTGGATAATTGTTCCCCTACACTTGTTAGCCCATTAAGAATTTCTTTAAATCTAGCATGTAAGCTTGTTACCTTCTCCCTTTGTCAAGCTTGATACTATTTAGTTGGGACCGAAAAGATCTCTTTTCGCCATTTTCGCCTCCGAGGTGCCTTCATGAAGTTCCACTAATTTGTCCCATAAATCCTTGGCACTCGAGTAGTTTCCAATCCTTGTCACTTCTTGTTGAGGAAGCACACTAACTAAATGATGCAAGGCCTTGAAATTTGCCAAGTAATCATCTTTTTGCTTCTTGCTCCATCTTACTTTCTCAAGAATCTTGTTTTCTTGATCCCTAGGTATCTCAAAACCGTTCTCCATGATTAGCATAATATCAAAGTCAGTGTTGAAAAATACCTCCATTCTCTTCTTCCACCATGAAAATTCTCCCTCGAATTTCGGCGGTTGAATATACGAGCCGGCCATTTCAATGATTGCTCTTCTTGGCGGTTAGTCCGTTGAAGACGTCCTTGCGCTCTGATACCAACTGATAGGATCGATGGCTCGGCTTTTCTCTACAAGATGGTTAGCACAATACAAGATATAGAATAAAATCAATGCTAACTCACAATGTTTTACTTGGTATCCACCCCTAAGGGTGACTAATCCAAGGATCCGCACGAGTTCACACCTCCACTATGAAACCCTCCTTCAAGGTGGAGAAAACCTTTACAATCTTTTTCTCTTACTCTTTACAAGATGCAAGCAATTACTAGAGGAAGGGCTGAGGACTCTTGGCACTAGCAGCACTTTGTTACACACAAGAACCGTACACTCCTTGAGCCAAATAGTCCTCCTTTTATATGAGTAAAGGACAGCTTCGCATGCTGTCCAGCCCGCACCAGTCGACTGCCCCTGGGCCAGTCGACTGGCCTAGCATTAATGGCTAGCCAACGGCTAGCCAACGGCTAGTTTCGGGGTATACCAGTCGACTGCCCTTGGGGTAGTCGACTAGTCCGAGGCCGCAAACTTTCTGTGGGTGTTTTGGCAGTCGACTGCCCCAAGGCCAGTCGACTGCCCTGCCTCACTGCTCAGCTCAAGCCACTCCGGACCTTCTCCTTTGCGTGTGCCTTCAGGTCTGCTCCCTTGGCTCGCCCCTTGAAGTCCTCTTCCTCTGGCTATCGTCCCTCGGATGCGCACGTAAGCCTTCTCTTGGCTTGCCTCCATGCCACCCTTCACGTGTGCCCTTGAAGTCTACTTCCCGGCTTGCCCTTGGAGCTCTCCTCCCTTGGCTCTCGTCCCTCGGATATGTCCACCAAGTGTGATTCTCCAAGTCCTGCAAACTTAATCACACATATCAAATACAACCAACACCCTAACCTTAAACTTATTGGCACACACATCAAAACCATGATCATTCTTGGGTCGATTGTCTCAACACTTACCATTATACATACTACTCTGTGCCCTTCCAATTGCCAATTGACTATCACAGTGGATAAGTACGGCGGGCACAAGTTTTGTCCAGCTCGGAATATCTTCCAAGAAATTCCGCAGCCATTCAGCTTCTTCAACTGCTTTGTCAAGTGCTATGAACTCGAATTCCATTGTTGACCGAGCTATGTATGTCTTCTTAGTGGATTTCCAATATACTGCTCCCCACCGATCGTGAATACATATCCACTAGTGGATTTGGAGTCTTTTGTATCGGAGATCCAATTAGCATCACAATATCCCTCCAAGACTGCGGGATACCTTCCGTAATGTAATTCGTAGTTCATAGTATATTTTAAATATCTAAGAACTCGCATCAGTGCTTTCCAGTGGGTGTCGTTTAGATTACTCGTAAAATGACTCAGTTTGTTGACCACACAGGCAATATCTGGACGAGTACAGTTTGTGAGATACATCAAACTGCCAATTATCCGGGAATATTCCAATTACGATATGGGTTCACCATGGTTTTTCGCTAAGTGTTGACTTAGATCCATAGGTGCTTTTACAGTAGAGAGATCGTATGCATTGAATCTTTTCAATACTAACTCTACATAATGGGATTGTGTTAAAACTATCCCATCGGACGTCCTGAGAATTTTAATTCCCAATATAATATCTGCTAGACCCATATCTTTCATGTCGAAAGTATTGGTCAACATTTTCTTAGTACTCATGATGATATCATGATTACTTCCCATTATGAGCATGTCGTCTACGTATAGACAGAAGATTACATAACTCTCAGGTGTGCTTTTGACATAAATGCATTTGACACATTCATTTATTCTGAATTCGTTTGGCAACATTATTTTGTCAAATTTTTCATGCCATTGCTTTGGCGCTTATTTAAGTCCGTACAACGACTTAACAAGTCGACACACCTTTCCCTCAGTTCCAGGAGCTATGAACCCCTCGGGTTGCTCCATGTATTTTTTCTTCCAACTCACCATTTAAGAACGCAGTCTTAACATCCGTTTGGTGTATTTCAAGGTCATACAATGCTACAATGGCTATCAGCACTTGTATGGACGTAATCCTTGTCACCGGTGAGTAGGTATCGAAGTAATCAAGGCCTTCCTGTTGCTTGTACCCTTTAGCTACAAGTCTGACCTTATACTTATCAACCGATCCATCAGCTTTATACTTGCGTTTTAGTATCCACTTACAACCTAATGGTTTAGTACCAGAAGGAAGGTCTACTAATTCCCAAGTATGGTTATTCATGATGGACTCGATTTCACTATTGGCAACTTCTTTCCACAATGGGGCCTCGGGATCAGAGAGAACATCGCTTAGTGTTCTTGGGTCCATTTCTGACATGAATATCATGAAATCTGGCCCGAATGATTTCTCAACTCTAGCCTGTTTGCTCCGACGTGTCTCTTCTCTTTGATCGTCAATAGCCCTTTTATGACAACTATGTTCTGGAACATTATCTTTGTTAGAACTTCCATTGTCATTATTTTTACGTTTTCCTTCTTATTTGGGAACACGTCTTCAAAAAATATTACATTCCGAGATTCTATGGTTGTACCTACATGAATATCAGGAATGTCTGACTTATAAACTATGAAGCGATATGCACTACTATTTTGGGCATATCCGACAAATATTGCATCGAACATTTTAGGCCCGCTCTTAACTTGCTTTGGCTTAGGTACTTCGACCTTTGCTAAGCACCCCCATACTTTCAAGTATTTGTACGATGGCTCGCGGCCTTTCCATAGTTCATATGGTGTTTTATCATTTTTCTTGTGAGGGATTTTGTTGACAATGTGGTTTGCTGATAATATGGCTTCCCCTCACAAGTTCTGGGGTAAGCCTGAATTTATCAACAAGGCATTCATCATTTCCTTTAGTGTCCGATTTTTTACGTTCGGCAACACCATTCGATTGAGGTAAGTAAGGTGCCGTTGTCTAATGGATAATTCCAGATTCTGAACAGAATTCATCAAACGGTGCACCATATTCTCCACCTCTATCGCTACGAATTATTTTAATTCATTTTTCAAGTTGATTTTCAACTTCCGTTTTATAGGTTCTGAAAGCTTCTAGGGCTTCGTCTTTACTTCTTAAAAGAAAGACATAACAAAACCTCGTACAGTCATCGATAAAAGTAATGAAGTACTTTTTACCTCCTTTAGTTTGCACGAATTTCAAGTCACATAGATCACTATGTATTAATTCTAAAGGTGTCGTTGACATTTCCACCGAATGAAAAGGTAGTCTCGTCATTTTTGCTTCCATGCACACTTTGCATTTGTGTGTTTCATCAACATCGATGTTCGGAAATAAATTTAGTTTGACGAGACGTTTCAGAGTATTGTTATTGACATGCCCAAGCCGATCATGCCATAAATTAAAACACTCAACAACATAGCTAGAAGCTTTTAATTTATTACCATCAAAATTACGGTGTACAGTCATTACAATCATCTTGAACAAATTTTGTTCTAAATACCCCATTCCTACGAAGACACCGTTCTTCGTAAGCACAAAGTTGTTGGATTGGAACACTAGTTTGAATCCGGCTTTAACAAGTGCCGATCCAGAAACTAAGTTCTTCCTGATGTCGAGAACATGGAGCACATCAATGAGAGTTAACTCCTTCCCAGACGTCATTTTTAGAACAACTGTCCCAAGTCCAACAATTGAGGACGTTGTGGAGTTGACCATATAGAGCTTTCTTCCACTTATCGGGGTGTACTTGGAGAACATCGCCATGTCCGAACAGACGTGGCGGGTTGCTCCAGTATCGATCCACCACTACTTCTGGTTGTCCACCAAGTTGGCTACGAACATGACCGTAGTGAGATCCAGAGCGCTGAGATCTATGTCAGCGCAGGTTGCGACTTGGTTCGCAACATTCTTCTGGCTCTTGGTTGTCTTCTTTGGGCGTCTGCAGTCTTTGGACATGTGTCCTCACTTTCCACAATTGTAACACGTGCCCTTGAACCTTTTGCCTTGAGCCTTCTGGTTCGGTTGCTTTGGCTTCTTGGCTTTTGGTTCCGTCAGGTTGGACATCTCATCGACTGCTCGCTTTGTTCCTCTAGAGTTAGATAATTTTCCATTATCCTCCTCTATTCGCAACCATAGGATGAGGTCTTTAAGTTGCATCTCCTTCTGCTTGTGCTTTAGGTAATTTTTGAAATCCTTCCATGACGGAGGGAGTTTCTCAATTACCGCAGCAACTTTGAATGACTCATTCAGCGACATTCCTTCGGCGTCCAGATCATTCATTATTAGTTGCATGTCTTGGACCTGAGACGTGACACTCTTGGAATCCACCATTTTGAAATCCAAAAATTGGCCGATGATGAATTTCTTCAGTCCGGCGTATTTGGTTTTGTATTTCTTCACCAGCGATTCCCACAGTGACTTGGTCATCTCCATCATGCAATATACGTTATATAGCGCATTGTCCAATGCATTAAGAACGTAATTACGGCACAAGAAGTCTCCATGCGACTGTTGGATCGAGAGATGCGATAGAGGGGGGGGGTGAATGTCGCAAATCGTTCGGATTAAATAAAAAGAGTAAGTGCGCGGCGGAAATAGAGACAAAGCAACACAACGCTAACAAGGTCGTTTTACTTGGTTCGGAGCCTGGGTCGACTCCTACTCCAAGGCCCACGGTCGTCGACCGTTTACTTTGGGCAATTCTATAATGCGTAGAATTAGTACAGAAGAGAAATACAAATTGCAATAAGAAAGATTACACTTCTGTATTTACCAACTCCCGGGTAGGCTCGAGTTTCGGTGCAGCGGGAGGTCGACGGCGCTTCGGACTTGAGTCGGGAAGTTCCTGGAGCAGAGCGCGGTCGTCAGAGAGTTTGGATGTGTTGAATGAAAGCGGTGTCCTGAAGAGGAGGGTCGAGGCCCTTTTTATAGTGCCTGGGGGCGCCCTGGTCGACGGGGGCGCCCCCCCACGTGGCAGCAGATCCACAAGGGGCACGGTCGTCGACTTATCCCTTAATCCTCGGGATAAGGCCTTGACTGGGGCACCCTGGACGCTGGGGGCGCCCTGGTTGACCCGGTCAAACCTTATCTGCAGCGCTGAGCTCTCCTCGGTAAGGCTGGGGGCGCCCTGTGCGCTGGGGGCGCCCGGGACAGCGGGGGCGCCCTGGGTGCGCAGTGCAGACGCGACAACAGTTTAACTCTTCAGTTGGTTTGCCATGGGGGCGCCCGGGATAGCGGGGGCGCCCTTAGAATGTACTGTCGAGGTTCATTTGCTTTCTTTGTGTTTTTGTTCACCTTGGGGGCGCCCGGGACACTCCGGGCGCCCTGGTCAGCAGTTGCCTCTTTCCTTTGAGGCATTCTGAGCTGCAGACACACGTTCCTTCGGTCCTGCTTCCAGGGTTAGTCCAAAACACAATAAAACAAATATTTAATTTAATTTCTACAGCTTCAGCTGTCTTGGTTCTGACTTTGGTCTCCAAAATGGAGCCCTAGGTCGAACCGACGCCTAATGTTCCCTCAAGGGGAACGCGTCCTCACCTACTCCTCTCGGGAGAATTTACCTGGTGCCAACCGGCTCCTCCAGTTGGACTTTTGCCCGGCAGTCCTTCGCCAGGTCTTGAGTTGCCAAGCTGCCCTTCGCTTGGTGCCTAGCAGCCCTTCGCTAGGTCTTTTCTTCTGGCAGCCCTTCGCCAGTGCCTAGCATTCCTTCGCTAGGACTTGTCCATTCTGGCAGTCCTTCGCCAGAGCCTAGCAGTCCTTTGCTAGAGCTTTTCCTGTCTGGCAGTCCTTCGCCAGTGCCTAGCATTCCTTCGCTAGGGCTTTTCCTGTACACTCAAGAAACTTGTTAGACAACAACTAACCCTTAACTTTTGAACCCTTTTGCCAATATCAAAACATAGGTTTGACTTGGGTGCATTCTGCACCAACAGTGACCACGCATCGCGAGCAGCCTGGCTCCCGGAATTATTTTCCGTAGCGGCTGGCGGGTCTTCACGCAGGAACCATACAAGGTTCAGCGTGGTCAGGTAGAACAGTATCTTCTGCTGCCATCTTTTGAAGTCAGCTCCATTGAATTTTTCTGGCTTCTCGACGAGAGGGATGACGGTTGGTACATTGAAGTCAGCTCCGTTGAATTTCTCCGATTTCTCGGTGTGAGGGACGGCGGTTGGTACATCATTGATTCTGGCCATATCAGTTTGCCCAATATCGTTTTACGATTGTTGGTTGCTGACTTGTATCTCCTCGGTATTTGACTTAGTCGATTTACGACCGTCGGATCTTTCAGGAGGTTGCTTTTGGAAGAAGTAAACTCATTGATTTACGTCGAGGCTAGTGTTCGACACTATCTCCGTAAAATGATATTGCTCCACTACTGGTGCTCACGGATAGCAGCAATTCGTTTCCAAGATACAACGACGACGTCTCGGAATAGTAGCACATCAAATTCCGAGACTGGCGAACCTATCTGTAGGCTTTTTGGACTCTCGATGCAGAAGATGGATGAGGGCAAATGCTTTTAGATTGCAATGCTTGAATGAATTAAATGATCAAGTGGAGGGATCTATTTATATTGAGTGAAGAGGTAAGTACCCTTTGGTTCTTACAGATCTGTTGATGCAGTCTGACCTGATTGTTGTTTTGGTGTTGAGACTGATTTAAGTTTGTTTGAGTGAAATCAGATAGTTATGTTCGGATGAAGTCTTGGTGAGTGAAGCTGGGCAAAAGTTCTGATGATTGAAGTTAGGCACAAAATCCTGGTCGGGGACTGGGCACGAAATCCTGGTGTGTGAAGCCGGGTCCTAGCAAGGGAAACTAGGTGTTGGAAATCCTAGTGAGTGAAGCTAGGTGAAGGAAATCCTGGTGAGTGAAGCCTGATCCTAGTGAGTGAAGCTAGGTGAACGAAATCCTGGTGATCGAAGCCACATCCTAGCAAGGGAAGCTTGGTGTTGGAAATCCTAGTGAGTGAAGCTAGGTGAACGAAATCCTGGTGAGTGAAGCCGAGTCCTAGTGAGTGAAGCATGGTGAAGGAAATCCTGGTGAGTGAAGCCGGGTCCTAGTGAGTAAAGCTAGGTGAAGGAAATTTTAGTGAGTGAAGCTAGGTGAAGGAAATCCTGGTGAGTGAAGTCGAGTCCTAGCAAGGGAAGCTAGGTGAAGGAAATCCTAGTGAGTGAAGCTAGGTGTAGTAAATCCTGGTGAGTGAAGCTCGGTCCTAGTGAATGAAGCTAGGTTGGACTAAGTCCCAATGAGTGAAGATGGGCATGAAGTCTTGGTCCAGGAAACTGAGCATAAGTCGGAGAGGGCTCGGTTGCTCGTTCTCTGGGATTGGGACTGAGTCAGAGAGGGCAAGGGAGCCTGTTATCTGGACTCAGGGTCTAAAAGAGTGGCTGGATCGGTCTGGAGTTCGATCAGGGAGTTGGCACGAACTCTCTGGATAGTGGATCGGTCACGAGACCGATCCAGGGTGTCTGATCGGTCTGTTGACTGATCCAGAAAGTTTCTGAGGAAACAGAAGGTTTTCTGAATGGTCTAGTGACCGATCAGAAAACGATTAGAAGGGTCACAGAAAGACTCTGATCGGTCAGCTGGACCGATCAGTCAGGTCTGGACCGATCAGGGTGGGTCCTGATCGGTCCAGCCATATGCTGATCGGTCAACTAGATCGATCAACCACCTTGCTGATCGGTTAGGCTGACCGATCAGTCTTTGGCTGATCGGTCAGTGAGACCGATCAGGCCTGGGCTGAATGGGAATCACAGTAGGAGTGAGGATCGGTCTGGTGACCGATCCCTAATCTCTGATTGGTCAGTGAGACCGATCAGAACTTCACTGGATCGATCATAATGGAATCTGATCGGTCAGGAGGGAGTCTGATTGGTTAGGGTGACCGATCAGCACCTCAGAACTTTAATTCAAATGATTGTCAGACTTCTAATTGCTTCTGATTTGCTTTGATTTGCTTCGCTAATTAACCTGTGAGTGTGTAGATGATACAGAGTCAAATGGAGGGCAAGGAGAAGGGTCAAGGGTGGGTGACTTTCTCTGCGGTTCTTTTGTTTGGTATGTGTTTGCAGGTTTCAACGGCGTCTGGCATCTGGCGACTGACCTAAAGCTCCAGCTGAAGAGGTCTTCAGTGAACTGAGAGCTCAGAGTAGGTCAATGGGTGACAAAGCCTGTTGATGTGCAGAAGGAAGGCTTAAGAGGAGGCTGGCGAAGCAGAGACAAAGTGAGGAGACAACAACGAGAACTGAGTGAAGGGTCTTGTGTGAAGTTGTGCTATGTTGTGCTCTGTGTTAAGCTTCTTCGTGCTTTTTGTGCTTGTGCTTAAGGTTTCATCTGTAAGCTTCTTCTCAAGTCTCTATGCTTACTTTGATATATTTCTGAGACTGTCTGTGGAGAGGTTACTCCACCGAGAAGGAGAATTTCTTAGCCAGATTCACTCCGGGGCTTGATCTGCTGACGATTAAGGCATCACCCACCTCACGGGCACGCCAAGGAGTAGGGGCAAGTTATCCCCAAACCTTGTAAATCTCCTGTGTTAGTCTGTTCTGTTTTTCTTTCTGTTATGTTTTGTTTTCCCGCTGCGAACCCTAAGTGCAGAAAGAAAAGAAGCGAAGGTTTTTGGTGGTTGGATATTCACACCGCCATCTCTAGCCATCCCAGATCCAACAAGTGGTATCAAAGCGTGGGGCTCTTTCAAACGGATTAACACCCGAAGAGCAAAAGATGGCTTTGAGAGGAGAAGACTTCAGCACCAACAGATCACCTTTCTTTGATGGAGCAAACTTCCAGTATTGGAGATCAAGAATGGAGTACTTCCTTAAAACCGATATTGGTATGTGGTTTTCAATCAAGGAGGGTTTCACTCTCCAAAGGATGCTGAGGCCAAAGAACTTGAGTTCTCAAGATGGTCAGCCGATCAGATAAGAAAAGGTAAGGTTGATGCCAAGGCAGTGGTCACCCTGCAGTGTGGGATGACCAAGGATCAACATATCAAGGTTGGTCCCTTCTCAAGTGCCAAGGATCTATGGAACAAGCTCATAGAGCTACATGAAGGCACTCGAGACTCCCGGATAGCAAAGAGAGACCTCTTCCTCAACCAACTCCAGAACCTCTCTATGAATGAAAATGAAACTGTAAGTTAGCTTCATGGTCGGTTCAAGGAAATCCTCAACGGTTTGCACTCGATTGATGAGAAGATCGAGAACCGTGACCTTGTAAGGTATGTACTTAAGTCATTTCCTAGGAATGTCTTGTGGTCATCCATGGTGGATGCCTACAAGGTATCTAAGGATCTTTCCATTGTTAAATTAGATGATTTCTTTTGTGAAATGAAGCTACATGAGATTGCTAACAAAAGCCCAAAGGAGAAGGGTATTGCTCTTGTAGCAGGGGACAAAGCAAAAAAGAAGAAGGAAAAGAAGGAGGAGAAGGATGAGAAGGTCACCCATCACGTGGCTCTCATGGCATTGGAAGAGTTAAACGAAGAAAGTGGTGACGAATCAAGTGATTCATCAACCGTGGCTTCATCATCTTCGGATGATGAAGAGGTAATCTCTCTCAAGTTAGATAAATGTTATAGAACTATTGCATGTTTAACTACCTTGCTTAAAAAATCTAAGGACAAGATAAAATCATTGAAATTAGAAGTAGAACAATTGAGAACCTCCAATATTGATGAAACTGATGATTTGCATGTTAAGGTTCTTGAGGATGAGAACAAGGCCCTAAAGAGTGAAAATGAAAAACTCAAGGATCTTCTTGGAAAATTTTCAAATAGCTCTAAGACCTTGGATATGATCCTCAACTCCCAAAGTGCGGTCTACAACAAGGCCAGTATATGTTACCAATCTAAGGAACCTAGCTTTGTATCATTGATGTCTAGAACCCATTTTAGATCACCAAATGCTTCTAGGGTTAAGGACTTAGAAAGAAAATGACCAAGACATGGGTGCTAAAAACTTGTATTGTAGGTGCATTAGGTCCCAAGATTTGGGTACCTAAAACATCTATCTTTCGTATCGTATAGGCATTGGTTGAGGGGGAGCATCTATCAACATGGTTTGTTGATAATGGGTGCTCCAAACACAAGATCATTTCTAGTTGGGGATGTGCTTCATATGATACCATTTCCCCCGCTCAATGGATAACTATGTACCACCTATGGGGAATTATTTTTCATCTCATGGATTTAAACCAATGGAAACTATAAATTCCATACACAATATAGATACATGAAAAATATTTTCTATTTACTCTATATTGAAAAATTTTCTCATTTGTATTTGTGGGTAATTTGGGAAATAAATTTTGATACAAACTTGATGTACAAACTTGTTTTGGAACTTTATGGTTAAGACAGACCTTAACTTGGGATTATGAATTATCCAACTTAATCCAATCTTGGTGAATTATCAATAGAATTGTGAATTAGGTCTATGGTTAAGACAAACTTGGGACTATGGACTTGATACAAACATGGGACTATGGATTAAATAGGATTATCAAAATTGGTTGGAGCAAACCTGATACAAACCATATCATACTTGGAACATACTTGGAACATACTGATACAAACCTGATCATTCCAAGAACATACTTGAAACATACTTGATCATTCATTGTTTTTGGTACAATCTTGATACTAAGTTCATACAAACCTGTTTTGGAATTTTTAAATCTATAAGGACTCTTGATTCTTGATGAGGAATAGATTTTAGTTAAGAGACTCATATCGTGTTTCAGAAATTTTGTGAAATATCAATTGTTAATGCAGTCAACACCCTTGTTGTGGAATAAGTTTTGGTTAACGGAACAAATCTGTTTCTAGAACATATCAATTGTTAATGGAGTCTAACCTGGAACGTATCAGAGTTTCAGAAATTTTTTGAAATCTGATCGGTCCACAAACCAATCAGAAATCCTTCTTATCAAACATCAATGAACCTGATCGGTCAAGGAGACCGATCAGGACTATATGTCTGATGCAGCTGCATTACTTATTGCTATATGATGCATATGCGTTGTTGCCATGATACATTTATGGTATATGCCTTTCATATGCAATTCAAAAATTATTCTTTGTCTTTATTTTGGTTTTGGGGAGAGACCCTTATTTAAGGGGGAGTTGTTTAAACTTAATAACTAGTCTACACCCTTTTCGGTGTTTGACAAAGGGGGAGAGGATGGTTAGTTAAGTTTAGGTCTTATTACGAACTTAACTATTGTAGGGGGAGGATTCTGATTCCCTTGCAATAATGAACTTGACTTCTAATACCAAAACTTAAATCGTGTTGTCAAACAACAAAAAGGGGGAGATTGTTGGTGCAGTCTGACCTGATTGTTGTTTTGGTGTTGACACTGATTTAAGTTTGTTTGAGTGAAATAGATAGTTAAGTTCGGATGAAGTCCTGGTGAGTGAAGCTGGGCAAAAGCCTGATGAGTGAAGTTAGGCACGAAGTCCTGGTCGGGGACTGGGCACGAAATCCTGGTGTGTGAAGCCGGGTCCTAGCAAGGGAAGCTAGGTGTTGTAAATCCTAGTGAGTGAAGCTAGGTGAAGGAAATCCTGGTGAGTGAAGCCTGGTCCTAGTGAGTGAAGTTAGGTGAACGAAATCCTGGTGAGCGAAGCCACGTCCTAGCAAGGGAAGCTTGGTGTTGGAAATCCTAGTGAGTGAAGCTAGGTGAACGAAATCCTAGTGAGTGAAGCCGAGTCCTAGTGAGTGAAGCTTGGTGAAGGAAATCCTGGTGAGTGAAGCCGGGTCCTAGTGAGTGAAGCTAGGTGAAGGATATTCGAGTGAGTGAAGCTAGGTGAAGGAAATCCTGGTGAGTGAAATCGGGTCCTAGCAAGGGAACCTAGGTGAAGGAAATCTTTGTGAGTGAAGCTAGGTGAAGTAAATCCTGGTGAGTGAAGCTGGGTCCTAGTGAGTGAAGCTAGGTTGGACTATGTCCCGGTGAGTGAAGCTGGGCATGAAGTCTTGGTCCGAGGGACTGAGCATAAGTCGGAGAGGGCTTGGTAACTCGTTCTCCAGGACCAGACTGAGTCAGAGAGGGCAAGGGAGTCTGTTCTCTGGACTCAGGGTCTAAAAGAGTGGCTGGATCGGTCTGAAGTCCGATCAGGGAGTTGGCACGAACTCTCTGGATAGTGGATCGGCCACGAGACCGATCCAGGGTGTCTGATCGGTTTGTTGATCAATCCAGAAAGTTTCTAAGGAAACAGAAGGTTTTCTGAACGGTTTGGTGATAGATCAGAAAATGATCAAAAGGTCACAGAAAGACTCTGATCGGTCAGCTGAACCGATCAGTCAGGTCTTGACCAATCAGGATGGGTCCTGATCGATCCATCCACTTGCTGATCGGTAAGCTGACCGATCAGCCACCTTGCTGATCGGTCAGGCTGACCGATCAGGCTTTGGTTGATCACTCAGTGAGACCGATCAGGCCTGGGCTGAATGGGAATCACAGTAGGTGTGAGGATCGGTCTGATGATCGATCCCTATTTCTGATCGGTCAGTGAGACCGATCAGAACTTCACTGGATCGATCGGAATGGAGTCTGATCGATCAGTAGGGAGTCTGATCGGTCAGGAATCAGCACCGCAGAACATTAATTCAAATTATTGTCAGACTTCTAATTGCTTCTCATTTGCTTTGATTTGCTTCGCTAAAAAACCTGTGAGTGTGCAGATGAAACAGAGTCAAATGGAGGAGCAAGGAGAAGGGTCAAGGGGTGACTTTCTCTGTGGTTCTTTTGTTTGGTATGTGTTTGCAGGTTTCAACGGCGTCTGGCGACTAATCTGAAGCTCCAACTGAAGAGGTCTTAGTGAACTGAGAGCTCAGAGTTAGTCAGTGGGTGGCGAAGCCTGTTGATGTGTAGAAGGAAGGTTTAAAGGAGATGGTGAAGCAGAGACAAGGTGAGGAGACAACAACGAGAACTGAGTGAAGGGTCTTGTGTGAAGTTGTGTTGTGTTGTGCTCTGTGTTAAGCTTCTTCGTGCTTTCTGTGCTTGTGCTTAAGGTTGCATCTGTAAGCTTCTTCTCAAGTCTATGTGCTTACTTTGATATATTTCTGAGACTATCTGTGGAGAGGTTACCCCATCGAGAAGGAGAATTTCTTATCTGGATTCACTCCGGAGCTTGATCTTCCGACGATCAAGGGATCACCCACCTCACGGGCACGCCAAGGAGTAGGGGCAAGTTATCCCCGAATCTTGTAAATCTCCTGTGTTAGTCTGTTTTGTTTTTCTTTCTGTTGTGTTTTGTTTTTCTGCTGCTAACTCTATGTGCAGAAAGAAAAGAAGCGAAGATTTTTGGTGGCTGGCTATTCACACCCCCCCTCTCTAACCATCCCAAATCCAACAAGATCTGGACCGTTCATAACGAAAGGGTATAACCCTTTAAAGGTCTTTTAATCTCGTCGGAGAGGGCTTGGTAACTCGTTCTCCAGGACCAGACTGAGTCAGAGAGGGCAAGGGAGTCTGTTCTCTGGACTCAGGGTCTAAAAGAGTGGCTGGATAGGTCTGAAGTCCGATCAGGGAGTTGGCACGAACTCTCTGGATAGTGGATCGGCCACGAGACCGATCCAGGGTGTCTGATCGGTTTGTTGATCAATCCAGAAAGTTTCTAAGGAACACAGAAGGTTTTCTGAACTGTCTGGTGATCGATCAGAAAACGATTAGAAGGGTCACAGAAAGACTCTGATCGGTCAGCTGAACCGATCAGTCAGGTCTTGACCAATCAGGATGGGTCCTGATCGATCCATCCACTTGCTGATCGGTAAGCTGGACCGATCAGCCACCTTGCTGATCGGTCAGGCTGACCGATCAGGCTTTGGTTGATCACTCAGTGAGACCGATCAGGCCTGGGCTGAATGGGAATCACAGTAGGTGTGAGGATCGGTCTGATGATCGATCCCTGATTTCTGATCGGTCAGTGAGACCGATCAGAACTTCACTGGATCGATCGGAATGGAGTCTGATCGATCAGTAGGGAGTCTGATCGGTCAGGAATCAGCACCGCAGAACATTAATTCAAATTATTGTCAGACTTCTAATTGCTTCTCATTTGCTTTGATTTGCTTCGCTAAAAAACCTGTGAGTGTGCAGATGAAACAGAGTCAAATGGAGGAGCAAGGAGAAGGGTCAAGGGTGACTTTCTCTGTGGTTCTTTTGTTTGGTATGTGTTTGCAGGTTTCAACGGCGTCTGGCGACTAATCTGAAGCTCCAACTGAAGAGGTCTTTAGTGAACTGAGAGCTCAGAGTTAGTCAGTGGGTGGCGAAGCCTGTTGATGTGTAGAAGGAAGGTTTAAAAGGAGAATGGTGAAGCAGAGACAAGGTGAGGAGACAACAACGAGAACTGAGTGAAGGGTCTTGTGTGAAGTTGTGTTGTGTTGTGCTCTGTGTTAAGCTTCTTCGTGCTTTCTGTGCTTGTGCTTAAGGTTGCATCTGTAAGCTTCTTCTCAAGTCTATGTGCTTACTTTGATATATTTCTGAGACTATCTGTGGAGAGTTACCCCATCGAGAAGGAGAATTTCTTATCTGGATTCACTCCGGAGCTTGATCTTCCGACGATCAAGGGATCACCCACCTCACGGGCACGCCAAGGAGTAGGGGCAAGTTATCCCCGAATCTTGTAAATCTCCTGTGTTAGTCTGTTTTGTTTTTCTTTCTGTTGTGTTTTGTTTTTCTGCTGCTAACTCTATGTGCAGAAAGAAAAGAAGCGAAGATTTTTGGTGGCTGGCTATTCACACCCCCCCTCTCTAACCATCCCAAATCCAACAAGATCTGGACCGTTCATAACGAAAGGGTATAACCCTTTAAAGGTCTTTTAATCTCGTCGGAGAGGGCTTGGTAACTCGTTCTCCAGGACCAGACTGAGTCAGAGAGGGCAAGGGAGTCTGTTCTCTGGACTCAGGGTCTAAAAGAGTGGCTGGATCGGTCTGAAGTCCGATCAGGGAGTTGGCACGAACTCTCTGGATAGTGGATCGGCCACGAGACCGATCCAGGGTGTCTGATCGGTTTGTTGATCAATCCAGAAAGTTTCTAAGGAACACAGAAGGTTTTCTGAACTGTCTGGTGATCGATCAGAAAACGATTAGAAGGGTCACAGAAAGACTCTGATCGGTCAGCTGAACCGATCAGTCAGGTCTTGACCAATCAGGATGGGTCCTGATCGATCCATCCACTTGCTGATCGGTAAGCTGGACCGATCAGCCACCTTGCTGATCGGTCAGGCTGACCGATCAGGCTTTGGTTGATCACTCAGTGAGACCGATCAGGCCTGGGCTGAATGGGAATCACAGTAGGTGTGAGGATCGGTCTGATGATCGATCCCTGATTTCTGATCGGTCAGTGAGACCGATCAGAACTTCACTGGATCGATCGGAATGGAGTCTGATCGATCAGTAGGGAGTCTGATCGGTCAGGAATCAGCACCGCAGAACATTAATTCAAATTATTGTCAGACTTCTAATTGCTTCTCATTTGCTTTGATTTGCTTCGCTAAAAAACCTGTGAGTGTGCAGATGAAACAGAGTCAAATGGAGGAGCAAGGAGAAGGGTCAAGGGTGACTTTCTCTGTGGTTCTTTTGTTTGGTATGTGTTTGCAGGTTTCAACGGCGTCTGGCGACTAATCTGAAGCTCCAACTGAAGAGGTCTTTAGTGAACTGAGAGCTCAGAGTTAGTCAGTGGGTGGCGAAGCCTGTTGATGTGTAGAAGGAAGGTTTAAAAGGAGAATGGTGAAGCAGAGACAAGGTGAGGAGACAACAACGAGAACTGAGTGAAGGGTCTTGTGTGAAGTTGTGTTGTGTTGTGCTCTGTGTTAAGCTTCTTCGTGCTTTCTGTGCTTGTGCTTAAGGTTGCATCTGTAAGCTTCTTCTCAAGTCTATGTGCTTACTTTGATATATTTCTGAGACTATCTGTGGAGAGGTTACCCCATCGAGAAGGAGAATTTCTTATCTGGATTCACTCCGGAGCTTGATCTTCCGACGATCAAGGGATCACCCACCTCACGGGCACGCCAAGGAGTAGGGGCAAGTTATCCCCGAATCTTGTAAATCTCCTGTGTTAGTCTGTTTTGTTTTTCTTTCTGTTGTGTTTTGTTTTTCTGCTGCTAACTCTATGTGCAGAAAGAAAAGAAGCGAAGATTTTTGGTGGCTGGCTATTCACACCCCCCCTCTCTAACCATCCCAAATCCAACAAGATCTGGATCGTTCATAACGAAAGGGTATAACCCTTTAAAGGTCTTTTAATCTCGTCCCTTGATCTGAAGAGTTATAACTCTTTAGGTCCCATCTTGATCTCAGTCGTCAGATTAGAACATTTAATCCGACGTCTCAGATCCATCCTCTTTTTTCACAGTCAGATTCGAATCCAACGCTCCAGATCGCACCTGCCTGCAATCTATCCAGATCTTTGATCCGACGCTCCAGATCGCACCTTCCTGCGATCTGTCCAGATCTTTGATCTAACGACCACCATCTGTTCGCCCAATTCAGTCATCGTTCTCTACACAGTCACGTGTCACATAGGCACTGCCTCGTCACCGACATGTCACGTGTCGCCACCTGATCTTGACACGTCACACTGACATGCCACGTGACATCACATGATCATGACACGTCATCGCCACGTGGAGCATAAATTAAAGCTCCTCAATGCTCCTCGCGACGATGCGTACGTACGAAGTGCAAAGTGCGTCAACAAATCACCCATTGCGCGCGTGCGCACGTGGCGAGTGGTGGGCTCGTAGTTGCAAGTACCTGTTCGTCCAAGGGTAGAGATCTCCTGTGCTTTTGTTTTAACAACATTAACACAAGAACACATATAAGGAAACACTGGCTCTCGCTGGTTAGTAATATGAGACTAAAAACCCCAATTTTTTCTTTAATGTTCATTTTAGCGTATTTTGAACAATTAATTTCTCATTCGTCCTTAACGCAAAACGTAGATTTCGATTTTAAAGTCAAATTTGACTTTCAACGATCGATGACATCAAAATTTTACTTTACAAAATCATATCCAACAGACGAAGCACTGTGCCACCTCCATCGAGTCCATGGTCTACTTCGCCGTCTCGGCTCTGGCCACCGACTATGTCAGCGCGGTGTCGACAGTCGCAAACGCCACACCGGCGGCGGCGATGCAACGATATGCGGTGGAGGGGTTCGAAAGGATGTGTAGGGAGGGGTTGGCCGTGTTCTGCCACGCGGAGCCATACGCATACGTTGTGTTCCACTGCCACGCGGTGGGGAAGGGGATGATGAGGGAGTACGCGGTGAGCTTGAAGGGGTGCGACGGGAACCGATTGGAGGCGATCGCAGTTTGTCACCTGGACACGAGGTCGTGGGATCCGCAGCACGTGATGCTCCATGTGCTGCAGGTGAAGCCGGGAAGCGCAGAGCCGGTGTGCCATTTCCTGCCCAGCGACCATGTCCTGTGGACCGCTCGCCAACAAATGCTGTGACTGATACTATAAAGGCCTGCCATATCTCTGCCTATTATTGGTGCTTGTGCCCGTCTATCGTAAAGTATGTGTATGTGTTCTGTGCTTTGTTGTCTTCAATAACGACTGTAGTAGTCGACTGAAGTGTGACCATGTGGAGGTCGGTGTATATGCATTAATGGATAGCCTGGCTTGGCTTGCAAATAAATATATTTACTATAACACATCTTTTTTAATTGAGTTACCAAATCAATAAAAAATTAAAAGAACGTTTTCTAAAATTATTTTTTATTTCAATGTTTTCTTTACGAAATATACCTATTACGTACCCACACAATTTCGAGGCCACACAATTTCGAGGCCAGCTCACCGAGGATCTTTGTCTCTATGTCTCACTTATCGATGATGATCGACGAGTCGTTTGATCATCGATCGATACTTCCGGCGGCTTACGTTCGTCGCCCGAACAAAACTATACCCTGGGAGTACGATAAACCTGTCGGGTATCATTACAATTGCGATCTCGCCGTATTCGCCGTCGAATCCGATGAGATTGTAATACAGCGATTCCGACTGATTCACCCTTATCCCAGGATATCGTTTGATTCAGAACGACGATAAAAAAATTATCAATAGTGTCTGATCGTCGATCAGATGACTCGCCGACCATCACCGATGAGTATGAGATAGGTGGGACAGAGATCCCCTGGTGCACAATTTCAATTGTGTTCTTTGTATACTCTCAGTTGTTAATTTTTATATTATTATTTTTATAGTCAATGTATCAATTTTTTAAAAAATATTTGGCTTTTAACCTAACCACGTAGAAATATTTCAAAAATTATCAAATTGTATACATAAATTTTAAAATAACCAAATAACATATCCACTTCTCAAAATATCCTCAATAAAAAGAATCAGTTGTGATTTTTTTTTCTATTAGTCGAATTGATTTTACGCTATTTGAAATTTTGATTAAATCAGTCTACGAATTCAGATTTTTTTAATCAAAGTTAATTTTGAGCTAAATCGATTCATCAACCAAACAATCTCAGATTGATATGAATCTAGTTCTTATGTATTCGGCTTATTATTCTGATTATATCTACGCTCACAAACATCAATTTGACCTAATATATTAAGAACAGTGAAAATTTTAACATGAATGTATTTAAAAATTTTAACTCATGTTAAAAAAATCACTGCTCTCAATATATTGAGTCAAATTGATATTTGAGAACGTGAATAACCTCTTTTAGCTTCATACCATTTCCTAGCATTTGGGTAGGGGTGTCAAAAATCAAAATGACCCGACGACCCAACCCGAATCGACCCGAAAAAAATCAGGTTCGGGTTGAAAATTTTCGGGTTTGGATCGGGTTCGGGTTGGAGGATTTTGGGTTGAAAATTTCCGAGTTTGGTTCGGGTTGACCCGAATTTAATGTTTAGTGATTTTTTAGGATTAAATCAAATTTTATTTTGAAAATTAAGATATTTTTATGTATATTAATATCAATATTAGTATGATCATGATGGAGTATTAAGATAAAAGTGAAGAATTATAGGGAAATAGCAAAAAAAGATGTTTTGAATTAGTTTTTTTGGGTTATTCGGGTCGGGTTCGGGTTGATCGGGTTGGTTGGGTTCGGGTTCGGGTTTGGTCGTTTCGAGTTGAATTCGTGTTCTGGTCGGGTTCAGGTTGGGAGTGAAAATTTATTTTTTCCAACTCGACCCGACCCACCCGAATTGACACCCCTAATTGTGGGTCAGGTTATTCTCCACTTTGGAAACTAGTTGTTGTAGTGCTCATGCTTTTGGCACTTGAAGCATTTGATATGGTTCTTGTCCCTCCGGACTTCTAGCGTCGATACATGCGTTGCCGCCGGTGGTGACTTACGAATCTTACGAGTAGGACACTTATTTTTATAGTGTCCTCTCCCTACACTTGAAACAGATTATGTGAAATTTGAAATTATACATTTTAAAAAAAATATACCTCATTCACCCTTGACTCCTCCTCAATTCTTGGCCTTCTTGCTCTATCGGCGATGAGTCCGATCAGAGCCACCTACTCTGATACCAATTGTGGGATCGGTGGCGTCGATAGAGGGTGGAGGTAAATATTGACTAATATCTTTTTGTTGTCTTTGAGTCGATCGTTTGGTCAACTTCGTAATAGAGTCATTAGTAGCACAACGGAATTATAGATAAAGTGAAAACATACAACACAAACAAGCGGAATTTTTACTTGGTTCCCAACCTCCTAGGGTCAGTACGTCTAAGGCCTAATTACGGGTAGTGCCCGTCCAATAGTTGTCTCCTTTCTAAAAGATTTCCAGAGGCAAAGAAACCTATCTTATAATTTTTGGTACAAGCATAAATAATATAAAGAATTACAATTTGTAAGTAAATGCAAACCAACAAACAATGACGATCCCAACCAATCTAGAAGTCCGAAGTATCACGCACATTCTACTAGAGCCTCCTTGGTCACAGAGTTTCGTCTTAACACATTTTCTTCACTTGGAATGAGTAATCGGATGGGAAAATTGATACTCTGAAAGCATGGCTTGAATCCCCTTATATATACTACATCCGGGTGCCCGAGAGCCTATAGGGGTGCTCTGCACGTCTTTAATTATGCTCCAGCCAACGAACAAGACGCGAGGATATAAAGCAGTGTCTTGGGCGCCCCCATGCCCATAGGGGCACCTCACCATGAGGGCGCCCCCAAGCACCTTGAGGGCGCCTAGGATGGGGGCACCCTCAACCCTTGAGGGTGCTCGGGATCTCCTTTTCCGGGCCTTGTTTGTTTGCATTTGCTCTCCTATATTATCTCCATCTCCAGGTTCCTGCAAGACAAACAAACACATGACAAACAAATAATCCTAAGCCTAAATCCTGTAAGAAAGATTGACAGCTAGAGGTGTCTAGTTCTGACTTTGGATTTCAACTGAAATCCTATGTTGAATCGATGGCTACTGTTCCCTTTTCAAGGGAATGCATCCTCACCTACTCGACTCTGGAGAAGTTACCTTTTGCCATCCGAGACCTCCGGTTGGACTTTTGGACTCCCGGATCTTGACGTCCGATCCTCGACCCGTATCTATTTCTACTCGTAGTCCTCGCTCAGCTAAGTATTTTGCATGATCTTCCAGATCAGGTCTTTGTGTCCTGTCCCTAACTAGGTGTTCGTGGTCAACCCTCGGCCAGGTCATCATGTCCAATTCCCCAAACCAGGACTTCGTGCGCAACCCTCAGCCAGGTCTTCGTGTCCAATTTTCGGAACCAGGACTTCGGTGCCCAATCCTCGACCAGGTCTTCGTGCCCAACATCACTCACCAGGACTTCGTCCACATAACTTCACTCACTAGGACCCAGCTTCACTGACTAGGATTTCATGCCCAATTCCTCGAATCAGGACTTCTTTGCTGGTCATCCTAATCCTGACTAGACTTCTTTCTGCCAAACATCATGTCTTGTTTGGCTCAGTCCAGATAAGTTTTATTCACTCAACCAAACATCAAGTCATATTTGGCTTATCCCTTGGTCAAACTGACTAACCCTGGGTTCTTTGCCAAACATCTGATCTTGTTTGTCTAACCCTTGTTCTAACTGACTAAACCTCGGTATATTATCATGTATGTCAGATCTAGGTTTCATCACTCTGCCAAACATCAGGTCCTATTTGGCTAACCTTTGTCAAACTGACCAACTCTGGGTACTAATCGTTCTGCTAAACATCATGTCCTGTTTGGCTATCCCTTTTGTCAAACTGATCAAACCTGGGTTTACCCTACCAAATATCAAGTCTTGTTTAGCTTAACCCTTGATCACTTTGACAAAACCTTGGTATATTGTCAACTATTGAAAGACTAGAGGTTGACTATTCATGTCTGATGCTTTTTGCATCAATAGACAACCCTAGGTGTTGATCTAACTAGAGAAACCTACGGAGGTTTCTAGGTTGAGATCAAGATAGGTCCTACTTTCAAACTACACATGCATATTATATGTATTAACTCTGTTTTACAGGGTTAATTCTTTTACATGTTATTGTCATACTAATATTTTCAAGTAGATCAGTCAAATTATGTTGACTATGGGTTTGGTTGACTAAATATAGGGATCGATCGACCAAACCAAGAAGACTGCGCCAAATTCAGTATATTCAAATGATCAATCGACGGATTATAGTTATCAGTCAGTGGATCCATATATAGTATAACGCAGACATGCAGAAGGAAGATTTATCCATCGGCTGATCAGAGATTTGGTCAACGAATAACATTTACTACAACGACTGTCGAGCACAGTCAAGCAACGATTACAAGGAAAGTCGTATCCGTCGACTGAACAGGAGATTTATGTGGGATCGGATTGAATCGATAGAAGGGGGTGAATATCGATCATAAAAATTTTGGACAAATAGAGAAATTACACAGCGGAAACAGTAAAATCAATCACTAACACGATTTCTTTTTACATGGTTTGGAGTCGCAGTTGGCTCCTACTCCAAGACCCACATCCTTGACCGTTTATGATGGGCAATTCTATATTCGAAAAGAGTTTACAAGTTGGAGCACAAATATAGAACTGAAAATGAAATTACAACACTTAAAGAATTAAATTTTTACCGACGACCGGATAGGATGGATGTTCAGAGCAGCGGGTCGTCATCAGCGTTTGAATCGCGAGTACGGAGCTTGTCGGAGCGTAGTGCTTGAACAAAAGTGTTGAGAGCGAGAATAGCATGTTATTATGAAGTCTTGGGGGTGAACCCCTATTTATAAGGGTCAGTGGGGCGCCTGTGTTGAAGGGGGCACCTGACACGTGGCCTATCCTACGAGAATTCCAATCCGCAGACTCAGCCAGCACTTATCCCTTCTGTTGATGCAGTCTGACCCGATTGTTATTTTGATATTGACACCGATTTAAGTTCGGTTGAGTAAATTCGGATTAAGTCCTGGTCGGGGACTAGGCACGAGTCCCGGTGAGTGAAGCCGGATTTCGGTGAGTGAAGTCGGGTGATGGAAACCCCGGTGAGTGAAGTCGGGTCTCGATGAGTGAAGCTGGGTGACGAAAATCCCGATGAGTGAAGCAGTGTGACGGAAATCCCGGTGAGTGAAGCCGGGTGACGGAAACTAGGTCCCGGTGAGTGAAGCCGGGTGACGAAAACCGGGTCCCGGTGAGTGAAGCTGGGTGACAGAAATCCCGGTGAGTGAAGCCGGGTCTTGGTGAGTGTAGCCGGGTGATGGAAACCCCGGTGAGTGAAGTCGGGTCCTAGTGAGTGAAGCTAGGTGAAGGAAACCCTGGTGAGTGAAGCCAGGTCCTAGCGGGGAAGCTAGGTTGAACAAAGTCCCGATGAGTGAAGCCGGGCACGAAGTCTTGGTCTGGGGGACTGAGCATTGAGTGTACTGGTAGGAGAAGGGCACGTGAGCTCTTTCTCCGAGATCAGAATGAGTCAGAGAAGGCTAGGGAGCCTGTTCTCTGGACTTAGGGTTGAAATGGTCGGAGCTAGATCGGTCTAGAGTCCGATCAGGAAGTTGGCACTAACTCCTGGTTGTGGATCGGTCTGGTGACCGATCCAGAGCATCTGATCGTTCTTGTGAACGATTAGAGAGAGAACAGAATGTTTCTGTTTGTTTTTTGATCGTTCTGGTGAACGATCAGAGAGAGATCAGTAGGGTGGTCTGGAGAACCCTGATCGGTCAAAGTGACCGATCAAGGTCCTCCTGGACCGATCAGGATGGGTCCTGATCGGTCTAGAGGTGACATGATCGGTCACTGTGACTGATTAGGGCACAACTTGATCAGTCAGGTGACCGATCAGGTGACTCAGGTTAGTGAACCTACTGGTTGTGGATTGAAAACCCAGTAACCTGGTGGATTGGTCTGGTGACCGATCCATAATCCCTGATCGGTCAGTGTGATTGATCACAGAGTCACTGGATCGATCAGGATGTGACCTGATCGATCAGGGTCTTCACTGATCGGTCGGGTGACCGACCAGTGTCTTATAACTTTATTTCGAATTCGTTGTCAGATTTCTGATTTCACTCTGATCACTTCTGATTTTCTGCTACCTTACTGATTTACTTTTGATTTGCTGTGCTAAGCATCTGTTGAGCGTGCAGGTAATGCAGGGATGACTCAAATGAAGAAGGAGGGTCAACTGGAGACTTTCGCTTCGTCAGGTTTGTCCGTTTTCCCTTCGCAGGATTCAACGGCTTCTGGCGCAGGCTGGAAACTGTCTGGCGAAGTTGATGACTGACCTGAGGCTCGGCTGAAAAGGCTTCAGTGGACTGAGCCCAGTAGAGGTCAGTGGGTTGGTGACAGAGCTTGTTGCTGAAGCGCCTGCTGAGCTGCAGACGTGCCTGGTGGTGACCTGCTGATGAGCAGAGACTTAAAAGATGGCGAGTGAAGTGGAGAGGGCAACTCTAGCAAACTCTGATCTTTTGAATCTTCTGCATCTTGAGCACCTTGAATCAGTGGAGAGCGTTGCGAGTCGATCAACAAGCAGACACGAAGAGCTGAGGGTTCTTGCGTGAGAGTTGTGCTGCGTTGAGCTCAGTGAAGTGTTTTCTTCTGTGCATTCTTTGTGCTCACACTCTGTAAGATTCATTGTCTCTGTGCTTTATTTGATATCATTCTGAGACTATCTGTGAAGAGGTTTCTCCATCGAGAAGGAGGCTGTGATATCCAGATTTTCGGGGCTTGATATATCGACGATCAAGGGATCGCCCACCTCACGGGCACGCCAAGGAGTAGGGGCAAGTTATCCCCGAACCTTGTAAATCTTTGTGTCATTTTCTGTTTGGGTTTTGTGTTTGTTTGTTTGTTCTTTCTATTGTTTTGTTTCTGCTACAAACCGTGATTGCAGAAAGAACGAAAAAGAGCCAAGATGTTTGTGTCTGGCTATTTACACCCCCCCTCTCTAGCCATCCAAGGTCCAACACCTTCAACTGGGGCGCCTGAGCTGACTGGGGTGCTTGTGTTAACACAGGCACCTAGCTTGACTTGGTCCAGAGGCTTGCGTGGCAGTTTGCTTTGAATGCACTGTTTAACCCTTCACTAGGGCACCTGTCTCAATACAGGCGCCTAGCCCAGCTAGGGCACCTCACTCCATTGAGGCGCCTGAGTGCAGAAAACTCCTTCCATTCGTTCCTACAACCAGGGTTAGTTCCAAAGACATACAAAGCATACAAGTGATAAGATTAGAACATTATTTACAACCTGAGTTGTCTTGATTCTGACTTTGGGTCTCCCAAATGGAACCCTAGGTCGAACCGACGCCTAATGTTCCCTCCTATGGGGAACGCGTCCTCACCTACTCCTCTTGGGAGAATTTACCTGTTTGCCAACCAGCTCCTCCGGTTTGACTTTTGCCCAATCCCCCGGATCAGGTCTTCATGCCCAGTTCACAACCAGGACTTAGTGTCCAGCTTTACTCACCAGGTCTTTGGTGCCCAGCACTTGGCCAGGACTTAGTGCCCAACTTTACTCACCAGGTCTTCGGTGCCCTGTCCACGACCAGGACTTATTGCCCAACCTTATGTCAGGACTTAGTTGCCCAGCTCACGGCCAGGACTTAGTGCCTAGTGTACCTAGGACTTTCCCTGCACACTTAACCAGCATTGTTAGCAAAACCTTAACTTCTGAACCCTTTGCCATTATCAAAACACAGGTTTGACTTTGGTGCTTCCGGCACCAACAATTTAGTCGACTGATAAATTCCGTCGATCGAACGATTTTTTGGCTGACCGAACGAGCATTATATAAGGAGCTTAAGACTAGTGCTCAGATTATCTCTTCCACTCACTCTACATTCACTCTTTGCGTCAATGAACTGTTCAAAGACTACTGCTATGACACTGGAGAGCACTCTGACACTATAATACTCAATCTCTACTAGTTCGATGTCGGTAAAATTGTTTTTGTTTTAGTTACACTTCATATTCAAAGGAGATAGTAGATTGTTACTACTCTCCTTAAATTTGTATGATATTACTTTCTCTAAAAGGTTTTCAGAGAAAGAATTATAGTTGTTTGCCCATCGAGAGTGGTCGAGGACTACAAACCTTAGAGTAGGAGTCGTCGAAGGCTTTGAATCAAGTAAAAGAAAAGTGTGCAATATTTTCCGCTGCCTTACATTATTTTCTTTTATTTTTAAATAAAAAAGGAAGAATTTCAAATGAACGAGATTCACCCCCCCCCTCTCGATATTCTACGATCCTACAAATCTGTCTCTTTATTAAGAAATAGTAAAAGATCTAGTTTTTATTTATAGAGCTATTCACCCCCTCTAACCGACCTACAATTGGTATTAATTTGTGCAAGGTTAGCATTTGTAGGGCTAACCACTATATAAACAACAAGACGATAGCCGAAACTAGCATACACCCTCCTAAGTTCAAGAGGGAGTTTGCAACATGGAAGCGTAAAATGGAGGTATACTTTAGAACTGATTTTAAAATTTTACTAATAATCAAATATGATTTTGAAGTACCTAGAAACGAGAATGATGAAATAAAAGAAGAGCACCTCTATTGTAGATAGCAATAGTTAGACTTGGTAGCCAATGTCAAAGAAGAATTTTATTTGCTAAGTGTACTCCCGACTCAGGTATCCATCTACTAAGCATACTCCCAACTCAAAAAATCAACTGAATCGGTGCTTACTCTTCAACAAAAGAACTATGGGAGAAGTTCCTAGAATTGCAAGAGGGATCCTCGGAAGCAAATCTTGAATGGTGAGATCTACTCCTAACTCAACTAACCAATCGTCGGATGAAAGAAAGAGAGATGTAGCTCAACTATACACCAAGATCAAGGAGTTGATCATTGGACTCACGAATTTTAGAGAAACGACAACAAACTGAGTTTTGTTAAGGTTTTCTTTGAACGCATTTTTGAAAACACCAGAATAGATGTCATTAGTCGACTCCTACTATATCTCCAAGGACCTTGAGGTAAGTACTCTAGAAAACCTATTTTCTACTTTCAAACTCCATGAATCTTGGTGTGCAGAAGAAAAGAAAAGTTGGACAATTTCATCTTGAACACAAGAAAGATCGAACCGGATAAAGAATCATTAGTTGATGAAGAGGAAACAACATATGTGGTAAAGAAGCTGAATAAATTATTTAAAATTAATAAGTTCAAAAAGTCATAGGCCAAGAAAAATATTCTTGGAAGATGCTACAATTGTCAAGAAGAGGGGCACATAAGAGATAACTACCCAAAGCTAACTAATAAGAAAAATGACAAAGGACCAAGATGATCGAAGCACAATAACCTAAAAGCTATGTGGGATGATTCATCATCAGAGTTCTAGATCGAAGCCTACGCTAGACTTGCACTTATGGCAAGTCATCAAGAATTGGACGATGAAACAACCTCCAAGATGAGCATCGATGAAGGGAGAGATACATCAGAAAAAAACAATGATTAAGGGGGAGCATCTAGTATCAAACACGACAAAATGGTAATTGAGGTATATGAATTTCCTCCAGACAAGCTTTATTCAGGTATAAAATTCATGCTTAGTTCTTTATGTAAATTAAGGAAAAAAAATATAAATCTAAAAAGGGATTAGTCATTGCATGTCTAATAAAGGTATTTGATAATTTGAAAATTAAAAATAATAAAATAAAAATTGAAAATGCAAATTTGAAAGATTAAATAGATTTATTAGAAAAAAAATTAGCATACATAAAAATTTCTACTCCCAAAAGGAATGTTAGATATACTGGAGGACTTAACTGGTATATTAGAAATAATATGGCCCAAATTATAAAAGTGTCCAAAAATTATGTTCCACCTAAATTCTTGGTCAATCTAGTAAGCATAAATTTATTTTGGGTTCCCAAATCAATTTTAAATTATTAAATATTTTTGTATGCTTGCTAGAAATAAATATTTCCAAAAGGATGATGCCATCATAATTTTTTTTTTTGAAAATTCTCTTTTGAATGTTAATTTGTTTTTAAAATTTTCTATAATAGACACAAATCATATCTATCTACAGAAAATTATTGACCGTTAGATAAATTTTCACAAATTTTCATCAAAAATCAAGTTTTTAATTTTATCAATACATTCAAAATATTTTTTTTTTAAATCACATTTTTCAGAAATTAGCCGTTGTATTCTTACCTTGGAAAATAATAATCAAAATTAATTAAAGTCAAAAAATATTTTTCAAATCTTCTTAGTTCTACAATGAAAATTATTTTTTGATACTTAGAAAATTTATTTAACCTAAATTTTTTTTATAAAGTTAGGTTTACTAATTTGGCACTTTTATAAAAATTTTGAGAAATTTATGACAAATAAATCAATTTTTCTTCGAAAAATATATTTTAAATATTTAAAATTTTTGGAGATAGATTTCTTTTTGTGACTTAGATTTTTTTACTTAGAAAATTATTTCTAATTGTTTCTTTCCTTGTTAGCTCTTAGAAACTTGTTTTTCCACACTTTAACACACACCCTGATGTTTATGATGTAATCAAAGGGGGAAATTTTAAGGGTTAAGTTAAGGGGGAGATCTAATAGCAAAATATATTGTAATTAATTGCTATTTTTTTATTATTTTTCTTAAAATAATGTTATTTCTGTGTTTATTTACCCTAACTTAACTTAGGTTGATATACATCAAAAGTGGAGACATTGTAAGTATCCCAGATTAGTTTTAATGTGATCAGCCAAGTCATTTTAGGTCCTTGTTGGTTGATCATTGTGTCTAAGTATGTAGGAGCTTAGGAACATAAGACACAACGAGTGAGAAAGATACCACGGGAAGGGAGCCGACAAGCTCAGTGCATCCGAGGGATGAAGAAGTTACGGAAGAGTACACCAGTGGACGAGAAGGACATAAGTGACGTTCGAGGGATGAGAAGTTAGGGAGGAAGCTCATTTAAGAAGAATGTTAGAGTTGAATTTAGGTGAGCTCAACTTTGGATGACCGGAAATCACCTAAGCGGACGATGATGGAACAAAGTAAACTCAGGTGTTGACTTTGATCAAAAGGTCAACTAAGGCGCCTCAGTTGCCTTTGGAGGCGCCTTAGTTGAATGGATGGAGTTCTGCGCAAAAATAGAACTGAGGCACCTTAGTCAAAACTTGAGGCACCTCAAGTCAGAACTGAGGTGTTTCGGGTTAGAATTGAGATGTTTAAGATTGAAACTTATCAAAAGTGAACGTTGGGTGAGTGGATAATATTTTATCTAATTGAGGTGCCTTAGGTCCCGACTGAGGCATCTCAGTGCCACTTTAGCACAATGATAATATCCTATTTTGGGCTATAAATAGTCCCCTAGAGCTAGGATTAAAGAACAATAACTTGCATTAATTTTCCTAGCCTTTTCTAAGTTTTTAAGTGTCTTTAAGATGCTTCTCTGCCTACAACGAAGGAGAACTTTATTGAGTTTTTCACTGTCTTGGATTAGCAAGTTTCTTTATTGCAACCAAGTAAACTCTTTTTGTCTCTTACTATTTTTCTGTTATGTTGTTAATTATTTTAATTGCTTAATTAATTTGTCTGTCTTTGTTAAAAAATAGTAAAAAATCTATTTTTTATTTGCAAAACTATTCATCGCCCCTAGCTTGCCTACATGAAACCTACTGTTAGAAGGCATTCTCATGTGAGAGAAAGGTTGGGAATCGATTAGACTAATTGATTAAAGTCTTCCCCAATCCATTGGGGCATTTGTCGGGAGAGAATAGAAAGGTTGGGGAATTGATTGAGCAATCAATTAGAAACCTTTCTCTCACGAACAGAAAGTTTCTGAATCAATTGGCATAACTTAATAATCAATTAGGCATTTTAAAAAGAGTCATTCTTCATGTTTGAATGGGCAGATCTTACATGGCAACCAATTAGCATAAGTCTAATCGATTGGGAGGCATCGAAGAACCCTAGAAAAGGGTTTTTGTGGACATTTTGAAGGGCAACCATTCACTCTGGTTCTTAGTGATCCTAGAGCGAAGTGTTGCTATATTTCTGAGTCAATGAGAGCTAATCAAAGCAAGAAAAAAAGCAAGCAAAGTAAGGCTCATTGTTATAATTATTTTTGATTTCTTGTGTAATCTAGTTTGTGTTTTCTTGTGTATTCCTTGTGTTTGAGCTTGTACAAGGTTTCTCCACCTCTGGATTGTTTCCGAAAAGGAGTGTATTAATAATGGAGTTGTGTGCACAGTGTGGATTCTTGGATTAATTACCTCAAGGAGGTGGATAGCAAGTAAATTGGAGGTGTTAGCATTATGGAGTCAAAGAAGCGATTGAAGCTATTCAACCCCACCCCCTTTTCTCCTTCTACGTGTCCTATCACAAAATGCCCATCATTATGAAGTTCACTGATAATCTACTGCCTTACTGAATAATTTGGAATACACAATTGTAATCAATGAAATAGGTAACTATTATGCAAAATAAAATAATGGTGACAATAGTCGTGTACCTCTTAGAATATCCTTCCAAATGAAGGGTCAGCTGCATACATGTCTGCAAAAGCCTCAAAGCAATAACCTTGGTACTGATGGTGGAAAGTAATGAAGAGTAACAACTTAGGGCATCTACAACACGATTCAAACTCCAAGCTTGGTGTCTCAGCGTAAAGGTGAATTGTTGTAAATAAGCAACCCGCTTAGCATGCTGCCTACTCAACTTGTGTTGACCATTAATGTACTTCAAAGCTTCATGATCAGTAAATAGAATAAACTCCTTCTGTATTAGATAGTGATGCCAATAATTCAAGAACTAAATAATGGCAAACTCCAAATCATAGGTAGAATATTTTTTCTTAGCTCCAGATAGCTTCTCACTAAAAAAAGCAACTAGACATCCATAATGACTTCGAACACCCCGTATTCCAATGTTGGATGCATTACAGTTGACCTCAAGCACTTGGTCAAAATCAAGAAGTGTCAGAACTGATGCCTTGGTCATCTTCTATTTAACTAGTTAAAAACTAGCCTCTGTTTCTTTAGACAACTTGAAATCACTACCCTTGAGGCACTCAATGATAGGAGAAATTAGAGCACTGAAATTTCTGATAATCGATGGTACAAATAACCAATTCATGGAATTTTCTAACATCATGGAAGGTCCTTGGCTGAGGTCACTCCAAGATTACATCTATCTTCAATTAATCTGCACGAACACCATCAGTAGACATAATAAAATGCAAAATAGTTATCGAGGTTGTAAAAAAGGAACACTTTTTCTTATTGATAAATAAGCTCTCCATCTTCAGTCTCTCAAAAATAGCATGCAACTGATCAAAGTGTGATGCCTCCATTAGACTATATATGAGGATATCATTAAAGTAAACCACCATAAACTTTCCCATAAAAGGGCACAAGATCTGATGCATAAATATCATGAATGTGTTGGGTGCATTGGACAATCCAAAATGCATGACCATCCACTCATATTACCCATGTTACTTCTTGAACAAGGTCTTCCATTCATTTCCATGTCTTATTTTGATGTGTTGGTATCTTCTTTTAAGATCAATTTTTTAGAAGACCTTAGAACCGGATAGTCGATCCAATATATCATCCAAGCAGGGAATTAGAAACCTTTATATCACTGTAATTTTTGTTAATGGATCAGTTGTCGACACACAAACGCCATAAATTATCCTTTTTCGACACTAGTAGGGCAGGAACTGAACATGTACTCATGCTCCATTGGATATAGCTCTTCTCTAGTAATTCCACCACATGCCACTGTAATTCTTTAGCCTCCTTGAGATTGAGGTGATAGTGTTAGTAGGAGTCCTAGAGCGAATTATGTGATGATTGACTAGAGATTTTTTGTATCATATTCTATCATTAATAGAAACATGTTTGGTTATTATACTTACTTTATACTCGTGACAAATAACTAAGTATAATAATGTCCTTGGGTAGTAGGTTCTTATCTATATCATATCGATTGGTTGAATCGATAGTGAGATGATGTAGAGAACACTACACTAAACCATTCCTAGTCAAGCATTAATATTCAAGGACAATATTAATGCATGGAGACTAACATGTAGGTCAAAGATGACTTGAGCTCACAAGTCATTGATATGTGATATCTGTTGGGTTTTTCGGGCCGCGAAAACCGCCTTTTCGCGTCGCGGAAACCCCGAGAACCCAAAGCCATGGATCTCGTGCGAAGAAAAATTCCGAAACAAAAATTCACGTATTCATTTCATGCTCAAAACTCGATCTACTCCTAGATCTAAAGAGGGATAAACCATTTTACCTTTGGTGCGTGCCCTGCTTAATCCCGCTCGCTCCTTTTGGATGTCGGATCTCTAGGACGTCAAGTGTCGTCCCTCTAGAAGTATCCACGCGAACAAAGTGGATGGAGGAAACCCTTTAGGTGTGCTAGCACCTTTCAAGGGTTCGGCCAAGAGGAGAAGAAGAAGAAGAGCTCCAACACTTGGAGGAGGAAGAAGAGAAGACACACAATGAGAAAAATGGAACAAAACATTGTTTTGTTCTCTCATTGTGGCCGGCCACATAATGGCCATTAATGGCCATTATGTGGCCGGCCATAATGGCCATTAATGGCCATTAAGTGGCCTGCCATAACCCCCTTTCAATTTGAATTCAAATTCAAATGGGGGGTTACAACCTTTGGAGATGATGTGGAGCATCATCATTGGTCAAATACCAAGCCAAGTCATCACTTGGTCAAGTCAAGGTGAGGTGGTCTTTTGGTCAAGTCAAACTTGCCTTTTATGGACTTTCCATATTTAGTCAAGTCAAACTTGACTCCATTTCTTCTCCCATGTCAAGTCTAACTTGAAGTGGAACCAAGTCAAGTCAAACTTGATTTGGATTTGGATCAAGTCAAACTTGCCTTTTATGGACTTTCCATATTTAGTCAAGTCAAACTTGACTCCATTTCTTCTCCCATGTCAAGTCTAACTTGAAGTGGAACCAAGTCAAGTCAAACTTGATTTGGATTTGGGTCAAGTCAAACTTGCCTTTTATGGACTTTCCATATTTAGCCAAGTCGAACTTGACTTCATTTTTTCTCCATCTATTTGTTCTTTGCGTGTGACCCTATAGGTTCTTGTAACGTTGGCAATGCTTCTATCCTCTTAGAAACATAAGCAATGAGCGGTATCTAGCAACACATCATTGCTACCCAAGTTACAAGAATGTTGAGATCCAACATCACCAATGTGACTACTAATTATGACTTTCATAATATGTGACAATGTCCTTCTATCGTCGATATCTAGATTGATCTTCTATGAAGCATAGACCGTGTCATCCTCCAATCAATCTATGTGTCTTGAACTCCAAGTAGACTCACTATAATCAAATAAGCTCAATATCTCATATTGCCTTATTTGGGCATGGCCATGCACTTAGTGATCTCACTCTATCAAGACTATGATATCTCTCCCGTCATATAGGAGGGATAGATCCCATCTACATCACTCACATCCCTCCGCATAATTTGTTACATACCCAGTAATCGCCTTTATAGTCCACCCAGTTACGGGTGACGTTTGACGAAACCAAAGTACATAACTCCTTATGTAGGGAACTATGGTGACTTCAGGTCTAAGGACTAATAGTCATACTAATAGTCACATGAGAAAGTATATGACACTCATATAACGATCCATGATACTTTCTCATGGTGGGTCATTCAGTATACATTCTCCAATCATACTCATGTGTCAACTTGATATCTCATATCCATGACTTGTGAGATCAAGTCATCGTGTTGACCTACATGCTAGTCTCTATGCATTAACATTGTCCCTGAATGTTAATACTTGACTAGGAATAATTAAGAGTAGTGTTCTCTATATCATCTCACTATCGATTCAACCAATCGATTGATATAGATATGAACCTACTACCAAGGACGTTATTACACTTAGTTATTTGGCACCAATACAAGTAAGTATAATAACCATAATCAAATGCCTTTATATATATATATGAAATATGATACAATGAGTCCATACAACAACCATCACATGATTGGCTCTAGGGCTCTCACTAACAATCTCCCACTAGAACTAGTGCCAATCACTGTAGTATCTAATACCCAATGACCTAGTGTGACCATCATGCTTGGTCTGTGCCAAAGCCTTGGTCAAGGGATCTGCAATGTTAGCCTCTGTGGGTACTCTGCATATCTTCACATCTCCTCGATCGATGATCTCTCGAATGAGATGGAAACGCCGTAGTATGTGTTTGGTCCGCTGGTGTGACCGAGGTTCCTTAGCCTGCGCAATAGCTCCATTGTTGTCACAATAGAGCTGTACTGGGTCGGCTATGCTAGGAACCACACAAAGCTCAGTAATGAACTTGCGGATCCAAACTGCCTCCTTTGCTGCCTCAGATGCAGCAATGTACTCAGCTTCTGTTGTAGAATCAGCAACTGTATCCTGCTTTGAACTCTTCCAGCTGACAGCGCCACCATTTAAGCAAAACACGAACCCTGACTGCGATCTGTAGTCATCCTGGTCAGTTTGGAAGCTTGCATCACTGTAACCTTTTTACAGTTAGCTTCTCTTCGCCTCCAAATATCAAGAAATATTCTTTAGTCCTTCTCAAGTACTTAAGAATATTCTTGACTGCTATCCAGTGACGTTCACCTGGATCTGACTGGTATCTGCTCATCATGCTCAAAGCATACGAGACATCAGGACGAGTACATAACATGGCATACATGATAGATCCTATGGCTGAGGCATAAGGGATCTTGCTCATGCGGTCTCTCTCCTCTCTAGAAGAGGGACCTTGAGTCTTCGAAAGACTCACGCCATGTGACACTGGCAGATTTCCCTTCTTGGAATTCTGCATGGCAAACCGTTGCAAAATGGTATCAATGTATGTACTCTGACTTAGGCCAAGCAATCTCTTAGATCTATCTCTATAGATCTTTATGCCTAGAATATAGGCTGATTCACCTAAGTCTTTCATTGAGAAGGAATTCCCCAACCAAGTCTTCACAGACTGTAGTGAAGGAATGTCATTCCCAATGAGTAGTATGTCATCTACATACAAAACAAGGAAGACAACTGTGCTCCCACTAACCCTTTTATAGACACAAGGTTCATCTTCATTCTTGATGAAACCAAACTGTTTGATTGCATCATTGAATCGAAGATTCTAGCTTCGAGAAGCTTGCTTTAGTCCATAAAGGGACTTATGCAGCTTGCATACTCTACCAGTATGCTTTGGATCTACAAAACTCTCAGGTTGTGTCATGTACACTTCCTCGAGGAGGTTTCCATTCAGAAACGCAGTTTTGACGTCCATCTGCCAGATCTCATAATCGTGGTATGCTGCAATAGCAAGCAAGATCCTAATGGACTTGAACATCGCGATTGGAGAAAAAGTTTCATCATAGTCAATACCATGAATTTGCTTGAAACCTTTAGCTACTAGTCTACCCTTATAGGTATGTACAAGTCCATCCATGTCAGTCTTTCTCTTAAAGACCCACTTACACCCAATGGGTTTGACCCCTTCAGGTGGATCAACCAAAGTCCATACTTGGTTGGTGTACATGGAATCCATCTCGGATCTCATGGCCTCTAGCCATTTCTCAGAATCTGGGCTCATCACAGCTTCCTGATAGGAGGTAGGCTCGTTCTCAACGAGCATAACGTCATCATGGTCAGACAAGAGAAATGAGTATCTCTCAGGCTGACGACGTACCCTATCAGACCTGCGAAGAGGTAGGTCTACATGAACAGGTTGTTGTTCCACAGCTTCTTGTGCAACAACCTCATCAACCACCACACTTTGTGGTTCCTGTTCAACTTCCATCAAGGCTTCAGTGCTATTGTCCATGTCTTGAACTTCTTCAAGACTGAACGTACTCCCACTAGTCTTTCTAGAAACAAAGTCCCTTTCTAGAAATACTCCAGTCTTAGCAACAAACACTTTGTGCTGACTAGGAATGTAGAAGTAGTATCCCTTCGTTTCCTTGGGATACCCTATGAAATAACACTTATCAGATTTGGGTCCCAGTTTGTCTGAGACTTGACGTCGTACGTAAGCCTCACAACCCCAAACCCTCATGAAAGACATCTTGGGACTCCTCCCTGTCCATATCGTATATGGTGTCTTCATGAAAGCCTTTGATGGAACACGGTTTAGTGTGAACGCTGCCGTGTCTAGAGCATATCCCCAAAAGGATATAGGAAGATCTGCGTGACTCATCATAGATCGTACCATATCTAATAAGGTACGATTCCTCCTTTCGGATACACCATTCCACTGTGGTGTTCCAGGGGGAGTGAGTTGGGATAGAATCCCACACTCAGCTAGGTAGTCACGAAACTCATGGCTCAAGTATTCTCCACCTCGATCTGATCGAAGTATCTTAATACTCTTGCCAAGTTGGTTCTGTACTTCATTTCTGAATTCTTTGAACTTTTCAAAGGATTCTGACTTGTGTGTCATCAAATACACATAGCCATATCTACTGAAGTCATCAGTAAATGTGATGAAGTACCTGTAACCACCTCTGGCAGCGACATTGAAAGGGCCACATACATCACTATGTATGAGTCCTAACAAGTCTGTCGCTCTTTCGCTATGTCCACTAAAGGGAGTCTTAGTCATCTTGCCTAGAAGGCATGACTCGCATGTCTCATATGACTCAAAATCAAATGAGTCCAGCAAACCATCCTTATGGAGCTGGGACAAGCGACTCTCATTTATGTGGCCTAAGCGACAGTGCCAGAGATAGGTTGGGTTCAACTCATTTGATCTCAACCTCTTGGTATTCACGTTATAGATAGGGCTCTCTAAGTCTAGGATATAGAGGTCATTCATCAGATGTGCGCTACAATAGAACATATCCTTTAAATAAACAGAACAACATTTGTCCTTTATTATGAATGAAAAACCTTTGTTATCTAAACATGAAACTGAAATGATATTCTTTGTTAGTACAGGTACATAACAACAGTTATTCAATTCCAGTACAAGCCCAGAGGGTAGAGATAGAAAGTAAGTCCCTATAGCAACAGCAGCAACCCTTGCTCCATTGCCTACTCGTAGGTCCACCTCGCCCTTGGCCAATGCCCTGCTATTTCTCAGCGCCTGCACATTAGTACAAATGTGAGAAGCACACCCAGTATCTAATACCCATGATGTAGAAATAGAAAGGTTGACTTCTATAACATTTATACCTGAAGTAGAAGTCTCACTTCTCTTCTTCTTCAGATCTTCCAGGTATACCTTGCAGTTCCGCTTCCAATGCCCAGTCTTACCGCAGTGGAAGCAAGTAGCATCCTTAGCAACCCCACCTTTAGGTTTGAGTGTTGAAGAGCTGGCTTTGCCCTTGGTTTGGGTCTTACCCTTACCTTTGGGCTTCCACTTGCCCTTACCCTTGCCCTTTTGTACCATTAGGACGGTACTGGACTTGGCAGTGGTGAGATTAGGCTCAGCAGTTCTTAACATGTTGAGTATCTCGGGCAGTGGTTTGTCTAATTCGTTCATGTTGTAGTTCATGACGAATTGACGGTAACTCACCGGCAACGATTGCAGGATCAGATCGGTAGCCAGCTCTTGGCCCAAAGGGAACCCCAACCTCTCGAGGTTCTCGACGTACCCAATCATTTGGAGTGCGTGAGTTCCTACAGGGGTTCCCTCTTTCATCTTGCATGAAAAGAGGGCCTGAGTCACTTCAAACCTCTCATGCCTTGCCTGCCCTTGATATAGTTGCTTAAGATGGCCAATCATATAAAAAGCATTCATTTTCTCGTGTTGCTTCTGAAGCTCAGGAGACATACAGCATAGCATTAGGCATGACACGTCTAACGCGTCATCTAGATGCTTCTGATGAGCATCTCTAACACTACGAGCGGCAGAGGCTGGTGGTGCATCAGGAACTGCTTGCTCCAGAACGTACAGCTTACGTTCCTGCGTGAGGACTATCCTCAGATTCCTGTACCAGTCCAGGAAATTAGCTCCTAGGAGCTTGTCCTTCTCAAGAACAGATCGTAGAGAGAGAGTGTTCGTGTTTGACATGGTAATCTACAACATAAAATGCAGAAAATAAATATCCACCATTGTATCATATTTTATTTATCATTTAACTAGGCCTTTAATTAAATGATGCTCCCACTGAATTATAGGGCTTTGGTAGAATCGAGTCATAGATGTGGTAAAACCACACTACTAGATCCACACCAACTAACTATAATTCTCGTAGGTCAAGATCCACATCATACTACGCCTTGAGTTAGCTTTGGCTAAATCGCCCAAGACTTAGTATGATCGGTAGGTACTAATTACCAATTACATCTCTATGCAACTCTTGTTTATAGGATCAAGAATTAACATTTATGAATAATCTTGAGTTAGCTTTGGCTAAATCGCCCAAGACTATTGATAAATGCGATCTTGTCCTACCTTTCCAACTATTGGAGTATGCCTATAGTTAGGCTCGATCCAATTGAGCTAACTAGTTACTCAATCTAATTGAGCTCAATCTAACCCAAGCGTGATAGGCGGGACCAAGGTTGTCCCTCCGCATCCCACCACGATTAAATGCATTGCTCTGCTTTGGCAGATTCAACAATCGCATATGATCGTGGTAGTGATGGGTATCAAGGCTCATTAGGCATATACGAGTTGATTTCGATTTAGATCTAATCTAATCGATGATGTGCATCGTATTTAGGCATTTATTAAATCTAATTTAACCTAAATGTGTATTAGGTGCACATCAAGATGTGGTTCCCACATTACATGTGCATCACATACACTCATGTATATTCTATTCTATACTAACATGCATCACATACATATAAGCAAAAATAAAGTATACAAGAAAATTAAAGTGTGATTAGTCATGGCCCTACTAAGATCTTCTCAAGCCAATGAGAAGATCCTTTGGTCAACCTAGGGTCTAGGCAGCAGCTTCTCCAAGCTCCTCCTTCCAGAACCCCATGTGTTGTCGGCTTGCTTCCCACGAGTCCGTCTTCTCCAGAATTTCCTTCATCTTCAATTTTGTACATTACAAAATTTATACTCGAGTTACATTCGAGTCTTAAACTAATTTTAACAGAAATAATAAATAAAAGGCCGACACGGGGTCGCAATCACAATACAACACACACAACACAAATAACGGCACGCAGGCCGTAATATGAATTACACACATATTTTAATCTAATTAAAATAGGGTCTTGGGCCATGACCATCACACTACTGTACATAATTCAAAATTATGTATTTTACAGAAATTTATCTAATTTTTCTATGTATTTTACGAATTTTATGAGTCACAACTCCACGGCGGTCCGTTAAGCGGGTTTCGGGCACAATCACGTGACAAGGCCCCTTGCGGGGTTAGGGGCGGCGCCCCTACTCACGAAATTAATTTCGTGGTGTCGTATCGCGATCTAACAGTGCCTAACCCGCTGTCCCAAAATCTATTTGGGCGAAACTTGCGTTTCGGAGAAGTTTTTCTCGGTGGTCGAAGTGTACAAGTGCTTCGCACTCGTTGCTTCGCCTCTACGAGAAAAATACTCATAAAATCCTAAAAATTAGAAAAATTAAGAATCATAAACTACTCTAAATTTGTATCCCATACAAAATAAATAAATACGTGCTTCGCACGTGGCTCTGATACCACTGTTGGGTTTTTCGGGCCGCGAAAACTGCCTTTTCGCGTCGCGGAAACCCCGAGAACCCAAAGCCATGGATCTCGTGCGAAGAAAAATTCCGAAA
>JAGFNQ010005404.1:103066-191871 GCA_024364735.1 Boesenbergia rotunda | reverse complement strand
CTTACCCTCTCTCTTTCTTATATCAAGAATATTACTCTATTGCTACTACTATGTATATCTGTTTAAAAGTCAAATAACATCACACCTGAATCTGTTCCTAATAGATATACATCACTAGGTCTTCATTTCATAACTACTATAATCTCTTAGAATACCTACACTAAATACTCTACTCCCTTAATACTATAGCTAATAAGTCTCCATTAATAAAGCCTTATCCTCTCTTTACTCCAGGCTTATTACTAAATATTAATATCAAACGTCTTTCATCAACAGTACAAACTTGCCGTGGTTTACAACTCTTCTTAATTCCGGACAGTCATGACAGTCATACAGATAATCGCTTCATTACTTGCACATTCCTCCTCTCACATCTACTTGCTCTTCTTTTCCAATTTCCTCCGTTTCACCACCACTCAATCATTTACTATATTTATTCCACATGACTACAGCTAATTAAGTTAAATCTCTACGGATCACTCTCGCTCACTATCCCTTACCTATAAAAGATAAATAAGGCTAATATAAGTTATGATTATTCCTACCTGCATATCAACTCTAAAGTATTTGATATCATAACTTAAGGTATCGTTCAAAATTTCATATCCTGAAAATACTCTCTATCATAAGTATCATTCCTACTTGCATATTCTAGAATCATAAGGTATCATTCCTACTTACATATTCTAGAATCATAAAAAGGAAATCAGATATGCATAAAAGTACTTACTTGGAAGCGACAGGATGCATGCTTGATGTGTGTGTAGTGAGATGGCAACTGCTCTGATACCAACTTGTAACGCCCGCTTTTTTTTTCTTTTCAGGGCGTTACGCTAACATACATATACGCATATGGACTTCTTAATGCAGCGGAATAATTTTAAACATTATCCACATGCGTTTAGACCATGCACTTATAACTTAAATCATGTTGACACATTCTTGGCTATCATTCTTAGACATAGCGACATGGTAAACTTAGCATCATTCTTAATCATGTAGCATCATTTTTAAACATGTTTGCATGGTCATCATATAAAGGGAGTAAGACATAGGATCTTTTCTTTTCTTTTGCCAAGTCATTGCCACACACACACACACACTTGCCCCTCCTGCTGCTTCCCTTAGCTGAAGACCTCATACTTGATCTGCGGTATAAGAACATAAGATTATAAGCACATAGGCTTAGTAAGACCCTTTCCTACTCACAAAAACCATACGTCATATCATACATGAACATATGAAACATTCAACATAGCATAACATAATTATCATTGCATAATTCTTAACATGAATGTAAGCATATAACATGGCATTCTTTAACATAACATAAGCATATAACATGGCACGGTTCTTAACATGCCAACTCCTTTCTTTTTCTTTGCAAGCCACTCAATTAACTTCATATTTGCCTCACCTATTCCATTTAAGCCTCCCTTGATTTTATCCCTGATTTCAACCAATCTTTTCATCAATGGAGAATCTAAAGGTTTTGTCTCCCAACATCAAAAATTAGCCCCTTGATGTAATGGTGATGTACCCACTTAATCCATAAGGAGTCCGCTCTTGATTGGATTTCCCATAACACTTTGGCAAGCAATGCCTCATTCCATGCACATAGATCTCTAAGTCCATGTCTACCATTTTCTTTTGGCAAGCAAATAGTGTCCTAAGATATTGGGGGATACTTAGAACCTCAAACAAACAACCGGCATATGGTCTTGATTTTGTCAATGATCCCACCGGGAATAGGAAGCATGGAAAGCCAATAACATTCCACACCTTGAAGGACCGTCTTCACTAACTCCAATCTTCCCGCATATGATAAGGTGTGTTTGGGCCAAGCATTCACTTTCTTGACAATAGTATCTAGGAGTGACCCATAATTTGTTATATGCAACTTTCCCGCTACCAATGGGATGCCCAAGTACCAAAATGGAAAGTCACCTTCTTGGAAACCCAAAATTTGAAGCAACCGAGCCTTCATGCTTCCACTTACCTCGGCCATATATACTTGTGGGGGTTTACTTTCAACCCGGCTTCCTCCCCAAAATGCTCCAAACATTCCCTTAATAGTCCCATAGAGGTATCATCCGCTCTTGCAAAAATCATCAAGTCATCCTCATACACAAGACGTGTGAGGCCTATTTCTCTGCATCTTGGGTGGAAATGAAAGGATGACAATAATGATATGACCTTCAACCTTCTTGATAGCACCTCTTAACATAATCTGAAAAGGAGGGGAGACAATGGGCCACCTTGTCTAAGCCCCCTCCGTCCACTAAAGAAACCATAGATGCCACCATTTGGGGATATCGAATAGGAAGCCGTAGTGACACATTCCTTTATCCAATTTGAGTATCATAGGGGAAAACCAAAACCAACGAGTGTATTTAATAAGAAATCCCAATACACCATATCAAAAGCTTTTTGTAGATCCACCTTAATCATGCATCTTGGAGAGATCCTCTTTCTAGCATACCTCCTTAATAAATCTTGGATTAGGAAGATGTTGTCCCTAATGTTCCTCCCTTGCACAAAAGCCGCTTGTGCCGGATCAATAAGATAACCCATCATCTTTGAAAGCCTACCTGCAAGAATCTTTGAGATTACCTTGTAGAAAATATTACAACAAGAGATAGGCCAATAGTCCTTTACACCCTCCGCATAGCCCCCTTTTGGCACAAGGGAAATCAAAGAATGGTTTCATTGCTTCAATAATTTGCCTGTGTTAAAGAATTCCAGCACTGCTATAGAAAAATCTGCACCTACTATATCCCATAAAGAGGTGGAAAATTTCGCTCCATAGCCATCCAGGGGTTGATTCACCGACGGATTCTTGGATTAGTCACCCGTCCGGGGTGGATACCAAGTAAATCATCATTGTTAGCATTGGTTAGTATTATTAGTCTTATTTTATTTGTATTTCCGCTATGCTAACAATCTTGTAGAGAAAATAACGAAGAAGTGCCATTCACCCCCCCCCCTCTAGCACGCCAAGACGATCCATCAGTTGGTATCAGAGCGAAGGACCGCTCTTGATCAGACTAACCGCTGAGGGAGTACACGCTAGAGGAAGAAGAACGGTGGAAGACAAACTTGGGGAAGATATCAACTCACCACCGCCATACGAGCATGAAGACTTTGCATATTGGAAAGATAGAATGAAGATGTGGCTTGGCATGGATTGGGAGTGTGTAATGGTGCTAGAAGAGCCATTCGAGACCCCTAAGGACAAGCATGGAAAGAAGCTCTGACCTAGGTATTGGACCAAGGAGCAACAAGAACAAGCAAGGGCCAATGAGAAGGTAATCAAGGTTTTGGTTAATATTTTGCCTACTAATATTTTGAGTGATGTAGGGAATTATAAGAATGCATATGAGTTGTGGAGCAAACTAGAAGAACTTCACAAAAGCCCTACACACGTTCAACTAGTAGAAGAACCCGAAGAAATAAACTCAAGGGTTCAAGAAGAAGAAGATTTGAGTATCTCCTTGAGTGAAGAAGCATCCACCTCATCCGAAGGAAAAGGAGTATCAACATCAAGGGTTGAGGGGGAGAGACCTTCATCCCCACAAGAGCAAGAAAAGTCCTCCACCTCCACCAAAGCTAAATCGAAGGAGCATATTATATGCTTTGGGTGTAACAAAAGGGGCCACTACAAGGATTAGTGCCCACTAGGTAAAAAGGAGGTAATTCCTAAACCCAATTCCATTTATTTAAATTCTAACATGGGGTGTAGGAATGAGAAGGCTCAAAAGGAGAAAAGAAGGAAAATTAGGTGTTTTACATGTGGGGAGCTGGGGCACTACCATACAAAATGTTCAAGGAGTAAGGAGCTCAAGAAGATGGAGCATCTTAGGAGATGAGAGAAGGAAGGAAGAAAAAGGAGCTCACATCAAGGGGGAGCAACAAGGGTAAGGGAGGTAATCCCTAATTTTACTTATGTTAAATGCTCTTCCATGAATGCTAAGAATATGGATGATTGTTTGCCTAGATGTAATTTTAGTTTTAAATATTATGATAGGAATATAAATACTTTTGTATGCCAAAAGACAAAAAATTCTATGTTGCATGATAAATCTAGGAACTCTAGGAATAAGGACCAAAGCATAAACTCTAAGAAAGGGACAAACATGCCTAGAAAGATAGGTAGATCTGGAAATGATCAAATTAGGTTTAGTGATCCTAAGGTTAGAAAGTTAGAAAAGGAAAATCAAGTTTTAAGAGAAAAACTTGATAAGTTAGAAAGAAACCTAGGAAGAGTCATTCAAGGGTCCAAGGAATTGAACATGATATCAAAGGATCAAAATCATAGAAATGGTAGGTCGGGTCCAGGATACCACCCTAGGAGGGCTAATGTTGATAGAATGTCATATTCAAGGATGTCCTACAACTATGGTAGAGAAAAAGTCAAAAATGGCAAGGAAAAGCCATTTAAAGGAAAAGAAAAGAAATTGACCAAGAAAAAGGTCTATAGGGTTAAGAGAGTGATAGTGAAAAGTCAAGAAGCACCGGTGTGGTCTTGCCTTTGTAGAAAAGTTACCTAGGGAGGTAATTAGAGCTAGGAGCTCAAGGGAGAGCTCTGGAAGCCAAAATGGGTTTCATGGTCAATGGACCTCAGGTGGTTTCCTTCTAGGAGATTGAAAAGGACTATAGGGTGTGCCAAGAGGTTCAAAAGGCTAAGGTTGGTCTTAATCCTAGAGAATTGGCACACTAAAGGTGAAATTGGAACTTTAATTGAGAAAAATTGGTTCTAATGCCTAACTACCATATAAATTGATGCTAAGAATGGATTATGGATGAGTATGGGAAGGAGCATCAAGGTGAGGGTAAAATTAGAACTTAAAAGGGAAGGGTGTCATGATACAATTTAAAGAAACTTGAAGTTTGTACCAATCATGGAATTCAGGATAATTTTGATTGAAGTTATATTTTTCCTAAATAGACTTAGGATCCACAAATCCATCCATGAAATTTCATAATTTTTGGGAATTTTTGAAATTAGTTAGACATTTCTGAAGTTTGGATTGGAAGTCTGAAAATCGGACACCAGTCGACTGGTTGGAGGCCAGTCGACTGGTAACACCCATAGAATGTACTTACCCTCTGGCCCAGTCGACTGCCTTAGGGGCAGTCGACTGGTAAAACCCATAGAATGTAATTACACTCTGGCCCAGTCGACTGCCCCAGGGGCAGTCGACTGGTACGCGGGATTTATAAAAGGAATGGGCGCGCCGGGGGAAGCCAAACTCTAGGGTTTTGGCGACTTCCCGGCGTTCATCTCCTCTCCCAGGTTCCTCCTTCGTCCTTACGCCCTTCCAAGCCCTAAAATCAGTCTCTAAGTCATCCCCTAACCCCAATCTACCTCTAGGGTTTGTTAAAAACCTCTCTTTTTCAAGCCATACTCTCAAAATCAAGTCATCATGAGAAGAATGAAAAGGTATTGCGTTTTAAGGTTTGTTTCTCTCGGTTAAACAATGTTTTGGCACTAATATAATATTTTTGTGCGTGTTGTTTGATGTTTTTCCTTTTTGGGAGGGTTGTCTTGACATGCATGGGTGAGTATGGCTTTTAGGATGGCCTCTAAGAGATCTAGGGGTGAGGGATCATCCCGACAAAGTCAGGAAGAGTCCAGGTTTAGGTCCCTGGAATGTAAGAAACGATTTGACGAAAATGAGTTCACCGTAATGAGTTGTCGATACCTAAACAAGGTGTTCTTTCAAGAGAAGTCACCTCAACTAGTTGAAATGATCACTCATTTTCAACTGGATTGGCTGGTATACTGCCAGCATGAAATAGATGTAGACTTGTGTATGGAGTTTTACGCAAATTTGACTTGCATTGACTCCGATAGTAATTTATATGAGTCTCGAGTTGCTGGTATCCCTATCCCCTTCTCAGTCATGGGTCTAGCTGAGTTTCTACAATGTAGGGCGTTGATGGCCGCTAACTAAGTGTCACGAATGTGGGTCTCAAAATTTAGATATGTGTAAAGCTGGAAACCCTTTTTGTTATCAAAGAATGAAAACGTAGTAAAGGGGCCACAGGTCGTATTTTTCCTAGGGCTAGTTGAGGTTGTTTGATTCGAGCTCGAGTTTATGTGTCGTTGATATTTTTGGGGTTTCAAATAAAATGTGGGTTTGGATTGCAAATAGAAATGAAAATGCAATGAAAAGAAAGGGAACTTAACTAAGCAACTTAACTAGGCAATTGATGAATTTAACCAATGAACGACTCAATCAAGGCACTTAAACAATTTGGAAAATAAATCTGATTTAAAATGCAAAACAAATGATAAGCCAAGGAATAAAGGTAGTTGCCGAATTTTCAATTGAACTAATGCTGGAATTCTAAACCGAGGTGCAGAAATAGAGTTTTAGAATGCAGAAACAATTAGTTGCAAATCGATCTGATATGAAATGCTAAAAGATCCAATAAGTTGTGTTCAGCTCAATACAAATCGATGCCAACTCACTTTCTACAAGTTGCAGAAATGGGCAGCTTGGCACGCAGAGAAGTACTTTTGTGCCAAGTCTGATACTTCCAATTCAGACTTGAACTGATCGGAGAAGTTTGGAAAGCAAGTTTTCAGTGAAGAACTTTGCAGGAATAGATGAAGAATTGCAAGCTAAAAACTGCTCAATCAAAACTGTCCTATTGCAGAGCTAAGATGAATTTCGAAATGAAGGGCAAAAGTGCAGAAATTCAGCACAAGATCAAAGCAAAAACGCATAAATCCAATTCAGATTCAAGGGCACAAATCTAATGCTCAGACAAGATGTAGAAAATCTAAGATTTACTTGACATAACTTCAGAAAATTATAACTTAAATCTGGCAGAATTGAAACTAAGACTGCAGGAATTACTTGATGTGCAGAAATAAAATGCAGAGCCAAAAAAATCGAAGATTGAAATCAGAAAACAACTGAATTCATAACTCACAAGTTAACCAAAACAAGTTCACAAAACCAATGTTCAGTGAGGATTAGGAAGGACTGATGTTCACTTAGCCAAAATTCAGAATTGATAAGCTAAACATGTAGAATATGACAGAGATGCGCAAGCTGAAACTGAATTGCTTCAAACCAAGTAAAATGCAAGGAAGAAACTTAACTATAACGCAAGATTAGAATTGTTTTAGCACCCTAGATTTTGTCTTTAATCTCAATAACTATGCTAGACCTAAACTGAAATTGAAATAACTGAAGAGTTCAGAAACTAAGTGAAATTGCAGGAAAAAGGGCTGATACGCAAGCTGAAAACAGGGATACAAACTGATATGCAAGGATTAAGCAGGAAAAAACTGAAATTAAAAGCAATTATCCACTAGACAAGCTTCCTAGCTAACTACTTGCAGAATTTAAACACTAATTAGAGCAAAACAATTCAGAAACATAAATTATAGCAGCTGATGCGAATTCAGAAATGAAACAACATGCAGAAATGAAATTATAGCAAAAGCACTGAAATTAGCTACGGAAACTAAGCCTTAATCCTCCCTTAGCTCAAAATCTCCTTGCTCGTCACACAAGGGCAAGCCAAGAACCCCTTCAGCTCCGCAAATCACTGGAAGATTGTCTCTGCGATCGATTTTGCTCACTCTGCACTCAGCTGGGGAAATCCAATCCGAACTCCTCTATCTCAATGAATGAGATTGCGATGATAATTTGAAGATGCTCTGAGCTCACCTGAGGACCCCTACAGATGGCTCAGATGGACGGAAATGGCACACAGATGAGATCCAAGTGATCGGACCACAGAACTGTCAAAACCCTCAAACAGCTCTGTCCAGCGCAGATTTGAGCTGAAATCTCCACAGAAGCTATCTCCCAACGATCCAAGTCTTGTTCCAAGGTTAAAATGAGGTGGTCACACCTTCAAACTAAGGAAATTGCAGGAAAAAACTCAAAGAAAATGAAGACAATGAACTGTTGCGGCGAAGACGCGACGAAGATGAAACTGAGGGAAATTTTCTTTAAGTATTTAGGAGTGAACGACCCAGATTGATTTGGATGAATCCAACGGTTGAAACTGCTCTGATTGAACCCAAAATTTAATGACATTGATCAGGGGTCAGGATCTGTCTCGGGGTATCTCGGATCTTCCAGATTTGCAATGGATGGCCCAGATCAACCTGATCTTTGAATGGACAGTCTAGGTCCTCCCGAGCTCGATCCAACGGTCAAATGATCTCTGATTCTGATAAAACCTTTAGATCTTGATCCAAATGCTTGATTAACCTTAATCCCAGCTCGGATTCACTAGATCAGTGGCGGATGGTCCGGATCTTCTCTTTTCTCAAATTAATGGTCTAGATCCCCTTGTCTTGATCCAACGGCTGGATCTTCTCCAATTTGCCCCTAAACCTCCAAATATCATTATGATGATCAGATCTACCTTTCCTCAGCTTGGATCCATCTGATTTGCCCTAGATGATCGAGATCTGCTTAACTTCTGAATGGACGGCTCATAGTTCTCCAGAGCTTGATCGCCTTGATCTGAGGCTGATCCTGACCATTCTTGACCTTGGTCCATGATCCTTTCATACCTACAAAAATAGATCGATAATTAAGTTCAAAAATATTTCAAATGCATAACGATTTGTAATAAAGCCCAAAATAGAACTAATCTATGGAACCGAGGGTAAATTCAATGTTACGCATGTAAAATGTGGGTCAAACATGGATTTTAACATCTGAAATAATCATTAAAATAGCACTTATCAGGCGTCAAACAATGCATTTGTTTACTTTTCCACTGTTGTTGAACCACTAGAGTTTCCTGGTGTCACCATTGACCAGATACATATGCATTATTTTAGAAGACACAGGCATGAGTCGGAGCGTCTCTTTGATGCTAAACCCACGAGACCATTTAACCATGTCTTGTATAAGGTCGTCATCGAGTGCATTTTACCTATTGTCACCAAGGGAAGGTCCAAGATCAGATTCCCACATTTGGTAATGATGTATGCTTTAGAGAGGAGGTTGGACATTGATGTCTCCCTATAGGTCTTTAGTGCCATTCTTCCCATAGTGTTAATGGGAAGATATATATGCCCTTCTGCCACATCCTGACCGAGTTTTTCCATTTACGTTTTGGCATCCGTGTGGGTAGTGGTCAGGTCAGGCACCTGTCAAAGGACTATGATCAGATTGGCACACGCCAACTGTCCTTGGCAGGTATTGAGTGTAGACAGGGGGCATTTGTTTGGAGGGAGCGCCCAGAGGCCGCTGACGCAGATGAGGAGCCCGCCAAACTGGTCACACGTGAAGAGTTCACCCAGCTTCGATCAGACGTCCACGAGCTCCGTGAGGATGTTCACACCATCCAGGTGGTGTCCAGAGCCTCCAACAAAGCCAGACAACGACTCAGAGGGAGGTGCACGGCCTCACATAGTTTTGCCAGGGATTCATGACCAGACAGGAGGACATGTATGAGATGATGTAGCAGTGGCATCTAGCATATCAGGGTCCTCCTCCTCCTCCAGGCGATGAGATGTGGTCAGTTTGACTTGGTGGTTCCAGTGTTGAGAGTGGTATCATTAGTTGATGTATTATACCTCTCAAACACTTTCTATTTTGCTGATTGTATTTATCTAGATGACTTCAGGGCTTTGTCCCTAGATACTCTTTCAGGCCTTATGTCATGGCCATTTCTGTGTTTCTTTTTTGAAACACCTAGGTTTTACTCTATTTTGTAGATTTATGACATGTGACTTGCTTTATTAATTTTCTATTAGCTTATTGAAATTTTATCATGGCTAGATGCTGTTTTGAGACTGCTTGAAATTTTTAAGTGTTAATGGATGTTGCTTTTGTGATCCTTATATATGTGTTCATGATATGATTTGGAAATTGAATATTGTTATATTATCTAATATGGTTTGGTTGGAAATCAAATAATGGTTTTATATGTAGAAGGGATGATCATTTGGACTCAAGAGAAAAAGAGGGGGAGCTCTTGTCAAAATAAAAAAATATATATGAAAAAGAGAAGTTTGGGAATCATTTTAAATATCAAATGAAAGTGATAGAAAGCGGCAAACATAGGATACCATGATTAGAAGTCAATGTTGATATAAAGTTGGCATTATTTGAGAATTTTTGAGTTTGTGCCAAAAGTCAAGCACGGTTGATGTTTCTCATGAACCAAATTTTTCTAGGGTAGGGAATACCTTAACAAGCGTGCTTGCAAAGTTTCACATTTTTCTAGATTTTCTAAAATTTTTTATGTGTTTCTGAATTTTGACTAGAAATTCTGAAATTGGCGTATCAGTCGACTGCCCTGGGGGCAGTCGACTGGTAGTGTGGGCAGATTGTGGATGTGTGATTTCTGAGGGGTTTTTCAGAAATCTGGATAAGTTCTATTTGGCACCTAGGGTAGAGTTGCTTGGGGCAATCTTTTGATGGTGTCAAAGGGGGAGAACTTGGGTATTAAGTTAGGTTTGGGTTGAAAGTTAACTTTGATACTGTGGAATTCAATTTTGGGAAAACTTAACCTTGGAATTAGCAATAAGAATTGAAATTTGGGAGAAAGCATAGGTTAAGGGGGAGGTTGCCTCTTGTGTATTATGCTTTAATTTTTCAATTGCTTTTGCTATTATCATTGCTATATATTTACCTAACTTAACATATTGCCACACATCAAAAAAGGGGAGATTGTTGGGGCAATCGACCCTGAGATGATCTGGAGGATCATGATATTTTGATGTATGGGCAATATGGTTAAGTTAGGATGTGTGTTGTTCTCATATGTGTACATGAGTGTGCAGGTGTACAGGTACACATGGACTTGGTTGATGTTTTTAGGTGAAGGATGGCATGGAGGCAAGCTGGAGGCTTGCGTGCATCTGAGGGACCGTTGGATAGCAGAGATGATGAGCCGAGGGATGCGAACTTCGAGGCGTACGTGAAGGGTGGCATGGAGGCAAGCAGGAGGTTTGCGTGTGCATCCGAGGGACGAGGTGTTGGGACCGAGTGCATGTTGACATGGATGCGGGTTCATAATTTTAAAAATAATTACGTGCAGCGGAAGGTTTAGCATAAATAATTTCTCTAATTATTTAACCATACATCTAAGCATGCAATTTTATCTTGTGTAGACATGATCATATATTTAAAATTTTACAGAAACATAAATTAATTTACGTATTACCTCGCGTAACTCGAAGAAAGGGACGAGATCCAACCGTAAGCGTCCCATAGAAGCTCCGCCTCTATTCGCGTCCACGCCGAGTATCTTCGGGATGACTTCGCAAAGCCACGAGTTTCGTGTTCTCGAGAACTACTAGATTCTCCGAGAACGCGACAAGAAAAACCAAGAGAGAAGTCGGAAGACTAACCACAAAAGGATGGTCGGTTGGTGCTCCTTCTTGGGGCTGGTTGGCGCACAGCAAGAAGGGGAGGAGAGAAGGAGAGAAAGAGAGGGAGAGAGCCTATGCCTTCATCTCTACGATTATTACCCAAGCCTTGCCTTGGGTCCTTTATATAGTGGTCTCTCAACCATACAGCCTCTCAAATATGGAATAACTTATTCCATCATGCAAAGTTTGATTTTATATCATGGTTAAAATCATATTTTAATTCATGATAAAAAATCAATCAAGTCTCTTCTCTCCTATGGACTAAATTTCCTTATCATGGTAAATCAATCCATGATTGATTTTATAAAATAAATCAATCCATGGTTCATTTTAATTCCCATGAAAAATAAACCAAACCTTGGTTTATTATATAAAAAATTTATATCATCCATAATTTTAAAAAACAAACCACACTTGATTTATTTTATAAATTGAACCAAAAAACATGGTTATCTCCCTTTGTTGTGGCCGGCCAAGCAAAGAGGATGGAGGCCCTCTTTGGCCGGCCCATCCAAGCCAAGCCCCAATAAATTAAACTTATTTAATTCATCTATTAAGTCTTCAAAAGACTTAGTCATTTTACGCTTCCGATGCGTCTCTGAAAAATTCAGATTCGACTTATCGTTTGGCTCAACCAAACTTAATCTCTCTTGATTGGAAAATCCAATTTTCAACTCGTTTTAAATCCCTCAGATTACTCGTAGTGCGTGTGACTAAATAGGCTTTCGATTTATGTTGGTCGTCTATAATTAATCAATTATAGAACGATCATGAGTGGCACCTAGTAGTACATCATGATCCCCAATTAATCGAAAGATCAACGGTTGACCTCAAAAACAATTCTGAAACCCTTTAGCAGCTATAATGAATCGTGCCTCATTCCCTTCACCATCTTATACCCACTTGGTTTAGGACACGGTCTATGTGTGTCAGTCCCGACTAGGCTGACTACGTCACACCTAGCCCAAGTAAATTTTTTCTCGTCCTACGGATTCTAATAACTCTCATGTATTTAAGAGATTCATGCTCTGAACATGTCATGCTCTCGCCAGAGGCTTCGAGTAACAATCCGACGATAGACCTCGAGTATACATCTCCTCGCAAGGAGTGGTGAATCCTTTGTAGGTTGTTCAAACATCTTCGATCATTTCGGCTTATACCCAATCATCTTGGGTCCACACCTCCTTGGAGATGCTTGCTTAAGATGTCAAAGTATAAGTCTCCATGACCAAGATGACTTGAACACCGCAAGTCAGAGGAACATCGCACTTAAGCTGCAGTAAGAACTTCACTGACATATCTATATGTAGACTATCATATGAAGTTTTACAGCCAGTCACTCTAATGAACTAGTTCCCTTAACTAGCATTCATGTTTATCTCCGGACATCTCAATGGCACCAGCCAGTTAGAATCAGCTGATTAGTGAATAACCCATGCTAGTCTCAACAGAATTGATAGTGTCCGTATTTATCAATTCATCGACTAAGGACAATTTCAATACTTCACAATTGCACATGTAGAGATAATCACTAGTTGTGAATTCATCACAAATTCTCTCATGCTGTGAATTGTATTGCGGACATTCAGTAAATGAGTTTAAGATCTCAATCAAATACACAAACATGTATACTCAAATAGTGAATATTCATTTATTAAAATAAATGATTACAATGATAAGGTGATTGCCTTAGGACACTTCTCTCATATCACTAGCAAACTCCCACTTGGCCTAATGCCAATCGCTACGGTACCCAATACCACAGGCTCTAACATGACCCTCAAACTTGCTTTGAGGCAAGACCTTACTTAAAGAATCTGCTAAATTCCTTTCAGTGGAAATTTTCTCAATTTGTATATCATTCCTACTTATAATCTCTCTTATCAGATAATAGCTACGAAGCACATGTTTGGATCGCTGATGAGACCTTGGTTCCTTCGCTTGTGCAATAACTCCATTGTTGTCGCAGTAAACCGGTATTGCTTCATCAATGGTTGGAACCACACCAAGTTCTGAGACAAACTTCTTGATCCAGACTGTTTCCTTTGCTGCTTCCGAAGCTGCATATATTCCGCTTCCATGGTAGAATCCGCTACAGTGTATTGCTTGAAACTCTTACAACTTATTGCACCTCCATTCAAAATAAATATGTATCCGGACTGAGATTTGGAGTCATCCTTATCTGTCTGGAAACTGGCATATATATACCCATGTATTACCATATCACTCTCTCCATATATTAGGAATACATCCTTAGTGTTTCTTAAGTACTTGAGGATTGTCTTGACAGTCATCCAATGATCCATACCTGGATCAGACTGGTATCTTCTTGTGACGCTCAGAGCATACGATACATCGGGCCTAGTACGTAACATAACATACTTGATAGATCCTATCGCGGATGCATAAGGAATCTTATTCATGCAAATCCTCTCGTCTTCTGTGCGCGGACACATAGACTTCGAAAGGTTGATCCCATGCCTGATGGGAAGGTAACCTTTCTTGGATTCTGACATGCTAAACCTTTCTAGCACTCGGTCTATATATGTAGACTGCAAAAGACCAAGCAACCGTTTTGATCTATCTCTATATATTCTAATCCCAAGGATAAAGGTTGCTTCTCCCAGGTCTTTCATGGAGAAGGTTTTGGACAACCAAATTTTTATTGACTGTAAGACTGATATATCATTTCCTATAAGTAATATGTCATCGAGATATAACACTAGGAATACGACTGCACTCCCACTAACCTTCTTGTACACACAAGGTTCGTCAGGATTTTGTGAGAAATCAAACTCTTTGATTGTCTCATCAAAACGGATGTTCCATCTCCTGGATGTTTGCTTTAGTCCATATATGGATCGTCGAAGCTTGCATACTTTGGTTTTATTAACCGATGTGAAACCTTCAGGTTGTATCATGTATGCATCCTCAAGCAGGTTTCCATTAAGGAAAGTTGTTTTCACATCCATTTGTCATATCTCATAATCATAATGAGCTGCTATGGCCAGGAGCATCCGAATGGATTTAAGCATAGCTAGTGGCGAATAGGTTTCGTCATAATCAATTCCTTGTTTCTAACGATATCCTTTTGCCACTAATCTAGCCTTAAAGGTAACAACATTACCTTCCATGTCGGTTTTCTTCTTGAAACCCCACTTGCACCCTATGGGCTTAATCCCTTCAGGTGGGTTAACTAAGTCCCATACTTGATTTTTGTACATGGAATCCTTTCTGACTTCATGGCTTCAAGCCATTTATCCCTTTCTGAATTTTTCAGAACATCTTCATAACTGATAGGTTCGTCATCGTTAATGAGTAACACGTCATTCGATTCACTTATGAGAAATCCGTATCTCTCTGGAATATTGCGTGTCCTATCAGACCTACGAAGAAGTGGTGTTGTTTTAGGTTCAAATGATAGCTCATCATTATGAGTTATTAATTGTGGGTCTAGACTAGGTGTCTCTGTAATGTCTATTGGAGTTTCTTAAACTTCTTCAAGTTCAATGCTACTCCCACTGTTTTCTTGCAAAAGAAATTCTTTTTCTAGAAATACAGCATGCCTTGAAACAAACACCTTTTGTTCCAAGGGATGATAGAATTGGTAGCCTTTCGTTTCCTTAGGGTATCCAATAAATAGACATTTATCAGACTTAGCATCCAATTTGTCTGATACAGTCCGCTTTACATAAGCAGGACAACCCCATATCTTTAGGTGAGATAAATAAGGTTTATTACTATTCCACGTCACATATAGAGTAGTAGAGACTACCTTGGTCGGGATTCTGCTTAGTAAGTAAACAGCTGTCTTAAGCGCATAGCTCCAAAAGGATTTTGGATGAGTTGCATGATTCATTTTAGATCTAACCATGTCCATCAAGGTTCGGTTACGCCTCTCAGATACACCATTATGCTATGGTGTATATGGCGGAGTCCATTGAGACAATATTCCATTGTCCCTAAGATAATCTTGAAACTCTTGACTTAAGTATTCACCACCTCGATCGGATCGAAGTATCATAATACTTTTGCCAAGCTGTTTCTCTACTTCACTTCTGAACTCTTTGAATTTCTCAAAAGCTTCAGATTTGTGTTTCATTAAGAACACATACCCGAATCGTGAGTGATCATCGATAAAGGTAATAAAGTAGCTATAGCCTCCTTGTGCAAGAGTTGACATTGGTCCACATACATCAGTATGTATTAGACCAAGCAATTCTCCCACTAGTTTACCTTTTTCGGAAAAGGGTAATTTGGTCATCTTGCCTTTTAAGCATGATTCGCATGTATCAAATGAACCGAGTTAAAATTATTCCAAAATTCGGCATCGATGTAATTTGGTCATGCGTTTCTTACTTACATGGCCAAGACGACAATGCCACATATAGGAGTCTATTTGATTATCTATTCGAGCACGTTTGTTGCTAACTTCGATATTGAAAACGTCACCGGATAAATCTAATGTGTAGATACCATTGCATAAAGTTCCGGTCCCATAAAGAACACCATTTAAAGTTATGTAACAACAATTGTTACTAAAAGTTAAATGATAACCCTTTTCATTCAAGCATGAAATAGATACAATATTCTTTATTAACAAAGGAACAAAATAACAATTATCCAATTCTAAGATAAGTCCAGTAGGGAGCTTTAGCAAATATGTTCCGATGGCAACAGCAGCAATCTGTGCTCCATTTCCAACTCACAAATTCGCTTCTCCCTTGACGAGTCTTCTTCTATTCCTTAGCCCTTGTATGTCATTACATATATGTGAGCTACAGCCAGTATCAAGTACCCAGGTGTCCGACGAAATAGAGTGACATTCAATAACGAAGATACCTGAAGAGGATGGGGCATCGGATGCCTTCTTCTTCAGGGACTCAAGATAAACCTTGCAGTTTCTTCGCCAGTGGCCCTTGAAAGACCCAAAATGAGATGTCACTAAAGTGAGTCTCAAATTTAGATATTTATAAATGCTGGAAACCCTTTTTGCAATCAAAGAATGAAAACGTAGTAAAGGGGCCACAGGTCATATTTTTCCTAGGGCTAGTTGAGTTGTGTTTGATTCGAGATCGAGTTTATGCGTCGTTTATGTATTTGGGTATCAAATAAAATCTGGGTTTTGTTTTCAATTCAGAAATGAAATCGCAATGAAAATGAAGGAAACCAAACTAATGAACCAAACAATGTGATAGCAATTAATAACTCAACCACTGGGCAATTAAATCGACTAATGCAACTTGCAAAATTCGGGAAATCAAGTTGATATCATATTGATCCTAATGCTGACAGTGTTTGCAATTCAAAACAACTAAGGGCTGAGCATTCTATAGACAATTGATACAAAGTCATTACCGAGGCTTAATTGATACCAAATGCATGCATCTAAAGTTGATGTGCAAAATTGATGTTAAGTGCAGGAAATGTAAACTTGAGCAGTAATGGGATTTAAAATTCAGAAACCACTTAATGCAAAACACACTGTTCCGAATGCAATGGTACTCCAAAAGTTGTGTTAATTTTTGACACCACCCAATGCCGAAACTTCATTCAATTAGAGGTGCAGAATTTCAAACTGAGGTGCAGAAATAATACTGAAATTCAGTGACAAGCTAGATGAAAAACAAGCTGATTTCAATCTCTATAACACACTAGAATTTGCATTCAACTTGGCACAAACTAGGGCTGGAATTTCACTTGAAACATAGTAAAAGAATGAAGCAAACTTGATACACAAGGGAGGTGTTTATGTGCTGAAATCTGCTGCTAAATTCAGAAATTGTAAACTGTCAATTCAGAGATAATTTGATCAATTCAGCTGGAAGGTGAGGCTATAAATGAAATGCTATGCATGAACAGAAAGAATTTCGATTCTAGTGACTGATCAAGATAAAACATATCTAATACAGGATCTGAATGCAGGAATTGCAGAAATGATGACTGCAGAATTTTGATGTGCAGAATTAGCAGCTTAAACTCCTCTTGGATGCAAAGTTAAACAAGCTACTGATGTGAAGCCATTGAATGTGAAGTAAACAAATCGGGAGCAGAATTCAATGCCCAATGAATGCAGGAATTAACTCAAGTGAAACAAAGATTCAGAAACCAAACATTATGTGCAGAAATGGAGTTTGATACGCAATCTGCTCAAAAGTGCATAAATAAAACTGAATGTGAATCACAACTTCGATCACAGGCATCAGCAACTAATTGTTATCTAAAATCCCAGGAATTGAAACTAAACAGAATTGACTTCAATTGAAGCTGCAAATCTGAGAATCCAAGTTGGCACGCATGAACAGAATTCAGAGATTCAAGCAAGAATCTGAAACGCAAGAGATACAGCTGAACAAAATTGCAGAAATGGATACCGAGGCTTTGGAAATGAAATAAACCGAAAGGTAAATTCAGAAGAACAAACATAAGCTAACTTGATACAAATAAAAGACTGAAACGCAGCAGATTGAACAGAAATTGCAGAAATGAAACAGAACAGAATTGATATGCATGAACAGGCTGATACGCAAGCATGAAACAAGAAATAAACTGAAATAAAATGCAATTATCCACTAAACACATTCCTTAGCTATTAAACTTGCAGAATGAAACGCAATTGAAGCTAAAACAATTCAGAAAACAAATTCCAAACAGCTGATACGAAAAATTCAGAAATGAAACACTGCAGAAATGAAATTACAGCTACAAATCGAAAATTCAAGAAGAAAACTAATCCTCAATCACACTCTTAGGTCAAGAACTCCTTGTTCGTCACGCAAGGGTGAGCCTCGAACCCGTAAGCTCAGCAAATCAATGGAAAACTCAATCTGCGATCCATTCCAGCTCAGCTCTTCCCAATTCTGAAAATCCCATTCGAATCCTTCAATCCAGCTGCTTCCAAATGCGATTGTGAATTGTGGATGGTCAGAGCAATCTAGGGAACCCCTCCAGATGGCTCCGGTGGATGGAAATGGATGAAAAACTAAAATCGCAGACTTCAAATAGCAGAGCCACGGAAACCTCACAACAGCTCTGTTTCTTGGCAATTTAGAGTTGGAACTTCACCGAGAGACTTCCCCAACGACCTAGGACTTGATCTAAGCAAGAAATTGAGCGGTTGCGCCCCTTGGATTGAAGAAACTACTGAGAAAAAGAAGAACACGCGATAAAACTGAGTTGCGGCGAAGAAGACGCGACCAGGTCAAGTGTGGAAAATTTTTGATTAAATACTTAACAATGGACGTCCCAGATTGATTTGAGAAAACTCAACGGCTGATCTTCATCCGATCTGACCCAAACATTCTAGATGTTGATCAAGGGTCAGGATCTACCTCGAGGTAGCTTGGATCCTCCAGATTCGCAACGGATGGTCCAGATCAACCTAATCTTTGAATGGACAGTCTAGAACCCTCTGAGCTTGATCCAACAGTTGGATGATCTCTGATTGGGATGAAAGTCTCAGATCATGATCTCAGTGCTTGATCAGCCCTAACCCTAGCTCGGATTGCCTCAGATGATCCCAGATGGCTCAGATCTAGTCGTTTTTGAATCGGACAGCCCAGATTAATCCGAAGCTTGATAACTCGATCCGGATCCACTTCCGACTCAAGTTTGACCCAGTATGCCCTAGGTCCATGAACCTCTCATGCTTATAAAATAGATCAAAAATTTAGTGGCCAAATAATCCAAATATGTACAGATTTGCAATTAAATCTAAAATAAAAGTAAGTTCTAAAACCTTGGGTGAATTCACAATTAAGCAAGTAAAACATAGGTCAAACATGGATTTTAGCAACTAAAATAATCAATAAAATGGTACTTATCAACTCCCCTACACTTAAGCTTAAGCGTCTCGCGAAACTACTAAGTATGTATCCCCTAGATTTTCTTAAGCATAATTAGAAGCAAATGAAAAGAAATTACCTAAGGTTTTCAATTCTCAAAAATCTAAGCACTATGGATTAGTATCTCGTCCTTAAATCAACAACTTAACCTTTTCATCCTTCATGAGTCATTGAGATGAATTTAACTCACTAGCCTTTCAAGGAAAATTTTGGTGGCTCTCTTCTTGAATTCTAACTTGATGATGGAAGTGGAGCTCACTCAAACACACATGCTTCTTGCACTACCATAGGCTTGCTTATTATCTAATCTCCACCATTATTCATGATTAGGATCAACATCTACAAAAACAAATGAAAATATAGAAAATGGTAAAGAGTAGAATAAAGCCAAGAAAATGGAAAATTTGATAAAGTGGGAGACTTGGTTGCTCCAAAATGTTTCCAATGTGCTTTGCCCCATCTTTACAGTCCTCTAGTGATATCAAAAGTATGGTGGAGTAAAACTTTTGCCTTGCCCTTCAAAAATTCGATGAAAAGATCCTTTGTGCCAATTTTCTTTTGCGTGCCAACTTTGCTTGCTTCTCTTTTCTCATTCTTCTTTTTCTTTTTTTTTAGAACTGCAGAAATAAATTTCTTTTATATCAGCTGCTTTCTTTCTCTCTAGTAAAATCAGAAATGAAATGGAGCAAGGCTTTTAATCCGGATGTGGATGTTTCCAATGATCTCTCCACTAGTTTCATGGTGCCAACACTCACTTTTTGTGCCACTTGTTTCTTTCTTTTCTCTCTTTTTTTTCTGTTTTGACCAGTAGTGGTTGCTCTCAACACTTTGTGACACATTTGTGTGCTTCGTTCCTTGATTCGCAGCCCTTGAAAACCAATTTCAGTCCCAAGTTGGTACAAACTATTTGAGTGGAAACACAATTTAAGTCCTTCTCGTTTTTCAATTCAGGATTTTCCCAATACATGTTCAGCACACTTCTTCACAGATCTCAGCATCTTGCAGCTATCTTCGAACTCAGCTTGTAACATTGGGCAACTCCAAGTCGACTGTCTCAGATTCTAGTTTTTCTCTCAGCTTGCAATGCAGTTCAACTTCAGCTCTGTTTTTGTTCAGCCTTTGTTCCTTTTTGACTTTATACAGCTGCAATTCAGCTTCTAGCATATTGTGTTCTGATTTCTACAGCAAATGACAGCTGCAATCATCTTCTAGCAGGGTGGCCGAACAGCTCTATCAGCTGCAAATTCAGCATCCTTGCAAGTGGAGTTCTTTTGGGCACAGAATTCTCTGCATTGCTCTCAGATTTTCTGATTTTGGCTCAAATGCTGCACAGATTCTCTGCCTTGATCAAATCTAGTCACTTAAAATTCAGACTCTATCATATTGTTGCTGACTTAGCTTCCACAATTCCAATTACCCACTTCTTGATCCACACTTCACTTCTTGCGTGCCAACTTGTCTTGGGTTTGTTTTCTGAATTTTTTTTCTGTTTTGCTCTCAATTTCAGCTCCACGGCAGATTCATTGCAAAACTCTGATTTCTCAAAACAAATACATCACATGGTAATGGAGAGTTAAATGCTTCACTAGGTGAGTTGATACATTGCCATTTTTTTCTTCTTTGATCTCATCCTTCCTTTTTGGCACTGATTTTTTTCTTTGAAATGGTGCAGATTTTTTCTTTGCTTGCCACTTAAATCTTCAAAATATGATACGGAAGCTCGATCTCCAATTGCTTCCATCTCTCTAGCTCATTCTTGGCACCAAACTCACTCAAACTCATTCTTGGCACATGTAATTGAAAAAAAAAACTTGATATGAAATGCCTCTTTGATACCAAATCTTTCCAAAACATTAGTCACCTCCCCCACACTTAAATCTTTGTCCGTCTCGGCAAAGTAGCATCAAGAAAACATCCCAAACAACAAGTCCAAAGAAAAGTAAGGGTAAGAGTAGGAGATAAGTAAAGAAAAATAGAATAAACATGATTAGTGCTAAAAATTGATGTGGAAAGGGAAACAAATGGATTAGCCTCTATAGATGTGATCCGATCATTGAAATATGATTTTGAAAGAACCTAAGCAAGTTCTAGAGTACAATAACATATGTGTATCACAAATATAAGGCTAATTCTCACTAGGCAAAAATAATTCATCTCAAGTCCTCAATTAAGAATCTAAAACCAAGTAGTACTCAAGCATCCAAGATTTCATCCATGAGCTCAAACCCTAAGTTTTGACAACCAAATTTAATTTATTTTCAAAAGACTCTAAAATGCTATGGAGATAACCTAGAGGGACACATTTATTCCTAATTATGCAAGAAACAAATTTCCAAGAAAACTAAAATGGTATCTACAATGACTCCTGGTCATTCTATTCTACTCATGCATTTATTAGCAAGGACTCAATTTAAAAGTGAAAAAATGCAATAAAGGAAAATGCAAGAAAGAACAAACTCCCCTTTATTTCTGGTGGACGAAGTCTGTCAAGAAGTAGCCTCCATCATGGAAGTGGAGGAGTATGGGTGGCTGAGAGAGCTTCCTTCATTTGATCACTTTCGTGGTATAGGGCTCACCCACACTTAGACTTCACAAAAAATTGCTCAGGTGGCCGAAGGTGATTTAGGTTCAAGACCCATGTAAGAGGTGGAGTGCTTCGAATTAAAGTAAAATCATCTCCTCCTTCTTGATGTCTTTTGAAAGTTCTTCCAAGAGGTTGGAGTCTGTTCAAATGGAGCACCCACTCAATAAGTCTTCTTGACCCTGGAGGTTCTACAAGAGTAGATGTATCCGTGTTCTCCTCCTGATCATGTTCAAGTTCAGGTTCTGGTGGACACTCAACTAATGTAGGTGATCCTTGGGTTCTTGCTTCCACCATGCAAGTCCCTACACTTATTGGTTCATCCTCTGAATCTTGTGGTGGTCTTTGGGGATTAGTGCAATCTCCTACACCTGTAGAATCATCTCCTATTCATGCTTCTTCATAAATTTCTACAACAACAATATTAGAAAAATTAGGACCATCCATAACACTATCATCACAAAATAAAAGATGAGAAGGGTCCTGTGGTGCTTCCAGAGGAATGCATGTTGTAGGTGCCCTATTTTTGATGTTTTCCTCTTCTTCTTCCACCACATGTGCAAGATCACTTGAAGAAGGACTTGGCCATGCACTAGGGTCACCTTGAACTGATATAAACTCAACTCCGGGGCTGTTTTGAATGGGAAAATTTGACGCTAGAAATTTTTCAAGAAATTCGGCATCTGGAGTATTTAAATTTGACACAACCTCTTCATTTCCCAAAGTTAGATCATCATCATACCCCTCAGAATTAAGAGCAGCTTGAGAAGATAATTGTTCTGATCTTTGGGCTTTTATCTGATTCAATTGATCAACCAATTTTCCAAGGCGTCCTCCGATGTCGTAAAGCTTTTGTTGTTCTTGAAAATTTTGCTGTTGTTGTAGGACTTGTTGAAACATCTCCTCCAGCCTTTGTTGTTGAACCTCACTCTCATTACGATTCTCAAAGCCTCCTTGATTGGTGTGGAACTCCTGTTGGACTTGAAATGTAGCATAAGACTGCTCAAAACTGTAAGTAGGCTATGAAGTCTGAAATGGGAGCTGTTGGGGCTGCTCAAATGATTGAATGGGCTGATTAAACTGCTGAAAATTTGGCTGGAATGATGGTTGAATTTGCTGAGAATTGTAGCCCTGGAAATCCTGGGTTTGAGGTTGACATTGTTGATTGAAAGGCTGAAATGGTTGGGACTGAAAGCTCTGGTTTTGAAACTGAAAATTTTGATCGTATGGCTGTGAATGTTGAAAAGGTTGTTGAAAATTCTGTATTGGTTGAAATTCTTGCTGCCATGGCTGAGGTTGAGGCTGAAATTGATTATTTCCCTACTGAAAACTTACAAAAGGCTGATGGAAATTTTGGGTAAGATGCTGAAATCCTTGGTTTGGTTGAACTTGATGGAAGAGTGGTTGCTGAAAATTTTGATTATCTAAACACCCTTGCTGAATTCCTTGAAAAGGCAATTGATCTTGTTGATAAGGTTGCTGAAAGTTGGGCTGAAATTGCTGGAATTGGGGCTGATAACTCTGGAATTGTGGCTGCCCAATCTGAGTTTGCTGAAAATTTGGTTGACTTGGCTGAAAAAACTGATTTGGTTGCTGAAAATTCGCACAAGACTGTTGGAAATGTTGATTTGATGGGTGATTGAAAGATTGGTTCTGCTGAAATTGTGGACACGGCTGCTGGTAAGTAGATGAGAACATTTTGAACTGGCAGTCCTATCATAAAGCAAACAAGAAAAATGGCAGCAACCGTATACAAAAGATAAAGCACAAGAAAATAGAATCAAATGATATGCCCATAAGCACACAAGCAAAAAATCAAACAAATCAACTAGTTGCTTCCCCGACAACAGCGCCAAAAATTTGAAAGACCCAAAATGAGTTGTCACGAAAGTGGGTCTCAAATTTAGATATTTATAAATGCTGGAAATCCTTTTTGTAATCAAAGAATGAAAACGTAGTAAAGGGGCCACAGGTCGTATTTTTCCTAGGGCTAGTTGAGTTGTGTTTGATTCGAGCTCGAGTTTATGCGTCGTTTATGTTTTTGGGTATCAAATAAAATCTGGGTTTTGTTTTCAATTCAGAAATGAAATCGCAATGAAAATGAAGGAAACCAAACTAATGAACCAAACAATGTGATAGCAATTAGTAACTCAACCACTGGGCTATTAAATCGACTAATGCAACTTGCAAAATTCGGGAAATCAGGCTGATATCATATTGATCCTAATGCTGACAGTGTTTGCAATTCAAAACAACTAAGGGTTGAGCATTCTATAGACAATTGATACAAAGTCATTACCGAGGCTTAATTGATACCAAATGCATGCATCTAAAGTTGATGTGCAGAATTGATGTTAGGTGCAGGAAATGTAAACTTAAGCAGTAATGGGATTTAAAATTCAGAAACCACTTAATGCAAAACACACTATTCCGAATGCAATGGTACTCCACAAGTTGTGTTAATTTTTGACACCACCCAATGCTGAAACTTCATTCAATTAGAGCTGCAGAATTTCAAACTGAGATGCAGAAATAACACTGAAATTCAGTGACAAGCTAGATGAAAAAAAAGCTGATTTCAATCTCTATAACACACTAGAATTTGCATTCAACTAGGCACAAACTAGGGCTGGAATTTCACTTGAAACATAGTAAAAGAATGAAGCAAACTTGATACACAAGGGAGGTGTTTATGTGCTGAAATCTGCTGCTAAATTCAGAAATTGTAAACTGTCAATTCAGAGATAATTTGATCAATTCAGCTGGAAGGTGAGGCTATAAATGAAATGCTATGCATAAACTGAAAGAATTTCGAAGCTAGTGACTGATCAAGCTAAAACACATCTAATTCAGGATCAGAATGCAAGAATTGCAGAAATGATGACTGCAGAATTTTGATGTGCAGAATTAGCAGCTTAAACTCCTCTTGGATGCAAGGTTAAACAAGCTACTAATGTGAAGCCATTGAATGTGAAGTAAACAAATCGGGAGCAGAATTCAACGCCCAATGAATGCAGGAATTAACTCAATTGAAACAAAGATTCAGAAACCAAACATTATGTGCAGAAATGGAGTTTGATACGCAATCTGCTCAAAAGTGCAGAAATAAAACTGAATGTGAATCACAACTTCGATCACAGGCATCAGCAACTAATTGTTATCTAAAATCCCAGGAATTGAAACTAAACATGAATTGACTTCAATTGAAGCTGCAAATCTGAGAATCCAAGTTGGCACGCATGAACAGAATTCAGAGATTCAAGCAGGAAACTGAAACGCAAGGGATACAGCTGAACAAAATTGCAGAAATGGATACCGAGGCTTTGGAAATGAAATAAACTGAAAGGTAAATTCAGAAGAACAAACTTAAGCTAACTTGGTACAAATAAAAGACTGAAATGCAGCAGATTGAACAGAAATTGTAGAAATGAAACAGAACAGAATTGATACGCATGAACAGGCTGATACGCAAGTATGAAACAAGAAATAAACTGAAATAAAAAGCAATTATCCACTAAACACATTCCCTAGCTATTAAACTTGCACAATGAAATGCAATTGAAGCTAAAAACAATTCAGAAAACAAATTCCAAACAGCTAATACGAAAAATTCAGAAATGAAACACTGCAGAAATGAAATTACAGCTACAAATCAAAAATTCTAGAAGAAAACTAATCCTCAATCACTCTCTTAGGTCAAGAACTCCTTGTTCGTCACGCAAGGGTGAGCCTCGAACTCGTAAGCTCAGCAAATCAATAGAAAACTCAATCTGCGATCCATTCCAGCTCAGCTCTTCCCAATTCTGAAAATCCCATTCGAAGCCTTCAATCCAATTGCTTCCAAATGCGATTGTAAATTGTGGATGGTCAGAGCAATCTAAGGAACCCCTCCAGATGGCTCCGGTGGATGGGAATGGATGAACAACTAAAATCGCAGACTTCAAATAGCAGAGCCACAGAAACCTCACAACAGCTCTGTTTCTTGACAATTTAGAGCTGGAACTTCACCGAGAGACTTCCCCAACGACCTAGGAATTGATCTAAGCAAGAAATTGAGGGGTCACGCCCCTTGGATTGAAGAAACTACTGAGAAAATTAAGAACACGCGATGAAACTGAGTTGCGGTGAAGAAGACGCGACCAAGAGAAGTGTGGAAAATTTTTGATTAAATACTTAAATGGACCANATTACTCCATAAACTCAGGGTTACAATCAACAATCATTATCGAGAACACAGAAATCCAATACAATTCCAAAAAAAAAACAGAAAAAGGGAAGAAAAAGCTTAGGATTGCTTGACGATTTTCCTCCTGGTAAGTCCCTATCTTCCCTTGATGCATAGATAGATCCGAAACGCTTCAGGGACTCCTCTAACCTCCTTGGGGTCCTTGGGCAACCCCAAATCGAGATCCCAAACCCAAAAAGGCGGATCCCCTTATATAGGGCTAAAAATCGGACGCCCAACACGGCTGTGCCGCTGGGCACGGTTGACCATGTCAGGCGTAAAGGCTTCAAATCTAGCGCAACACGGCCTATGCCACTGGGCACAGACACCCGTGTTGCCTATGGTGATTGGAGCACGACCTGTGTCGTTGGGCATAGGCCATCGGGACGTGGTCGTCGAGACGAGGCCAACCCGTGCCACTGAGCATAGGCAGCTGTGTGGAAAAGGCCGAACAAGACACGACCCATACCACTAAGCACAGGCTCTCTAACTTGGCCATCAAGTGGAGCACGACCCGTGCCAACTGGCACAGACACCCGTGTCCAAGTGTGGAGCTTTCCAACTTCTTCTTCGAACTCTGATTTCACTCCAATTCGCGTCCCTGTCACCACAAATACACGAGAGCAACATCTAGGAGTAGTAGAATATAAAAATAAAGCAAAAGGTATGAATGTGATAGAATCTATGCATGCAAAGTAAGCCAAAAATAGTGTGAAAAAACATGATAAAAACTCTATATACACTTCACACTTATCATTACACAGTACCAATATGTCTATTTTCATCTAGATAACTATGCAAGTTCGACCGTGCAAACTTCTGAAGGCCATAACTTTTGAGTCGTGTATGAGAATGAGGCGTTATTTAGCTTGAATCAAAGCTCGTTCAAAGACCTAGATTTGTTACCAGGTGGAACCCGTAACCGGTCATTCAAGACCTTTTCAGAAGCTCCAAACATCGTTTTTACAATTTTTAGTAATTTTTATATTTAGGGTATTTTGGTATTTTCGTGTTGTAATTAGGATTTTAGGTCTATATAAGCATCTTGTTTAGTTGTTTTAAGATAGTTTTTATTAATACTATTTCTAGCCACCGTCTCCATTTTGGAATGTCGAGTTTTTAATATTTCTTAGTATTCCTTTTCGAATCAACAAGTTGTAGAAAATTGCTATCAATATTCTTGCATTGCGTCAATAACTAATGTACAAGTCTGCTACACTAAGGCATAATTACACATGTAATGAATGCAACGTAGGAGAGCAAAAATGCTACATAGAGAGCTATATTATGAAAGTTTAACATCAAAGCTTAGTAGAACAAACACAAAAAGATAATATAAAAATAAAAAGAGATTACAAGTGGTAAAATAAATAAGACTACAACTAATACTACTAAGGAACCCAATATAATTCAAAAAATAATTGTTCAACAATGGAATCATGTTGAAATGTTCTACCAAGTTGATGATACTAAAGGGAAAATCCTGCAAAGAAATAGTTTGATAAACACCTGCAAACAAGGGGGAAATCCCTATGAAGAAATGGCACATGTCTTGAACCTAATAGTCAGTTCGTTTAAAACAGATGGCGCACCCAAACTATTTTGTAAGGTTGACATAGGCACTACTTGGATGTGAAGGAGTTAATGGGGAAAATTATTAGGGTTTCTCCACTACAATGTCCCTTCTGCCTATGTTTGTTATTCATCAATGTATAATTACAATGTACACCTGGTGATACATGGAATTTAGAATTGCACCCCTAGTATTTGCAGTCAGGTTCTTAAAAGGAGCAAGCTACTCAAGTCCATGGGTGTCAATATACAAAAAAATTAAGGTTCTTCTTAAGATACCATGACTGGTTAGTATAGACATGATGTAAATATGGAAGTTAGCTTGTCTAAATCATTGAGTGAATTATCTGAAACACATAACCAGAGAGAAGCTGGCCCATCGTATTACTACATAATTAGATCATGAAATAGTTAAATAACTTCATGAAAACATCAAGGAATACTACATTCAAAGAAAAGTAACGCTTAGAAGAACTCCGAACAAACCAAACCCATACCTCCTTTAGATCTTCAATTTGAAGCACCTTATCAACAGAAAATAGATAAATAAATTCTTCCTCCAGTTCTTCTCCATATTTTTTCTCCCATGTTGCATGAAGTCTCTGAAAAATGACACCATGATATGTGCTATAAGATATCGTGACATGTTTCCTATACACATATCATCGGTTCACTACACAAATGCTCAAAAATAAAGCATATCATAAAACATGGTTAACTCAGTTTTCCACAATTTTACACAATAAAACCCATTTCGCTTGAGTCATTCAGTTGCAAAGGTCATTTAGATATGTTTTCATTATACATTAGAGTTTTATGAAACTTCTATAGAGAGGAACATAACATAGGAAAAAAAACAAAACTGGTTGACAAATGGAGAAAAAGATTGATGTTTTATTCTAGACTTCTAGTGATCAAAGTGAAAAAAATAAAGAATTTGCACAAATAGATTTTATGTCCTGTGGCCATGCCATAAATGCAACTTTTAGTGAAAAAATCCACCCCAAGTTGTTCATGAGCAAGTGTTAAAATATTATACTCATCCAAATTCTGACTACTGAACAAACATAGAGTATACCAAAGGATATGAACTCAGATGAAAATCATTTTTTCTATGCACTTGAGAAGATAACTCCTATCCTAGATTTATTATTTCCAATGATAGGAGCAATGCTAACCATCCTACTCCTATGATTAATAGGATAGGGAATTATAATTACCTTCAGGAGAAATCTATCATTGGGTTTGCTCAGGCTTCCCAGAAGTGTGCATTGTGGAGTCCGTGATCTCATTTGCTCAAACTGCTCCAAAAGAATATCACCGTGTTACTTGGGAGATCCTTTGTAGCGAAGGATTGAGAACATTTTATAAAACTGTTTACTGCAACAAAGAACTACTGATTGACACTTCAATATCACACCACTAAACCGCTTATCAGTCCAACGTAGTAAGGATGCACAAATGTTTTTCCCTCGACTTGAAAACGCATATAGCATAACATGTGGAACTCATTAGGAGCAGCAAATAATTTAAGATGAAACTAGAGATAGGAAAGAAATGGATGCTAGGTATAAGAATTATAGAAGGAGCCCAAGCAACCTACTACTAGATTTTAATGCAAACCCCACTCTTAGAAGAAGAAGAAAAAAATCCAAACTAAACCTGAACATGGAAGCTAGATGGGCCATCAGAAACGAAGAGTCTCTCGGGCCGGTTTAAGCACAGAGCAGGCGCTCCCTGGGAATCGACAACGAAGCGGGCGCCGACGGCAAGGGGCCAACCGTCTGGGGACAGCGAGGAAAGGGCGCCGGTGGAGGAGAGCTCGACGATTGTTCTGGATACCTCGGCAGGGGATGGCTTCGACCTGGAGCTGCCCCCGGCTAAAGGAGGCACGTCGATCGGCACGGAGAGAAGGGAGCATCTCGGGAAGGAAGCGAAGCGCCGGGAGGCGAGCGGGGGGGAGTGAATCTTCGAGGGGCAAAAAGCAGGGAGAGAAGGGGAAACCCGGAGAGAGAGGAGGGGAGGCATCGCACCAATACGTTGAAACGATGGCAAGAAAGAGGATAACGATTAACGAAGACCATTTTAACATGATACAATCAATCTGCCACGCGGACGGGCACAGATGCTACATGGGTATTTAAATAGATCGTGAATCAAAAAATATATATATATATATAGAAAAGACGTGCGTAGAAATTTATATTTATCAAAAAAAAAAATGTATTATAATTTAGTTTTTATTAAAGGGTATATGTAAAATCAGTTCATTTCTGTTATACCCCTTCCGTCAATTACTCATTTTGATAATTCACTTTTCAAGACATCCGAATTATCTTTTCGTAATTTAATTTTAAAATAATAAATTATGGTTCGGATATAAGATATATCTCTTCCTGTCTTGTACAACTTTACTCATCCCGAACATTTATTATATTTTGTTACGATTGGAAAAAAATTAAGAAATAATTAAAAGATTATCCTATAAATAAATATTACATAATTATTATATATTTTAAAAATATATTTTTAAAATAGGATAAATATCAGGCCACGTTGAGCCTAAAATCTTAGAATATCAGGCCCAACATGAGTTTGAAATCAAAAAATATCAAACCTTCTAATATTCAAAATCGAAATTATTTTTTTAAAATAATTATAAATAATTGAAATAAGAATATAAATAGAAATTGCAAAATATCAAAAATTATAAAAAAATATAGTGGGTAGAAATGTATATATTAGAAATATATAAAATTTAAATTTAAATAAAATTCATATATGGAAATTAAGATAGTAAGATAGATTAGATATCCTAAAAAAATTATTAAAAATTGATTCAATTTGATTTCACCCGAAATATTTGATTTCAGACCCAAAAATAGCCTAAAATAATTCATTTCAGAGCCTACAAGGACCTGAAATAATACATTTCAGATCCTCTTTGGTCTTGAAATTATAAAATATAGAAAAATAAAAATAAAATAAAAATAAAAAAATATATATATAATATAATAATTTTGATATATTAGACCCTCTTTAATTTTTTTCAAGATCTGAAACTAGATTAGACACTAGCTTCAGATATAAAATTAAAAAAAAATAAATAAAGTAAATTATAAAAAAATAGAGATTGAAATAAATATATAATAAGAATAAAGTAAAATAATATGAGTAAAAAAATATAATAGGAATAAATAATAAAATAATAAATATAAAAGAGAGAAAGATAAAATAAATATGTAAAGAGAAAAAAAATAAACATATAAATATAAAATATAAAAATAATACAAGAATAAAAAATAAAGAAAGTATAAAATATAAATAAATAAATAGAGTTTTATAGATTAAAAATATAAGAAATAAATATAATAGAAAATAAAATAAAATATAAATATGAAAAAAGTAAGATAGATAATAAGTTATAAAGTTTAAAAAAATAATGAGGTAAAGATGAGAGATAAAAAAAGACAGTCTATATATGCTATAACCACGACATGATGTATTATTCCGTGTCAATTGGCACAATATAAGAAGATCATTGCTAGTGGTTAGGACTAATTTTGACACCATAATTACTTTCTCCTAGCTCAACCATGCGGCAGGCCACTTCTGACTGCCTTCTCCTAGGTCGTCGCCTGTCCTCCGAGCAGGAAACCAATGCCCTGCGCCAACAAGTCACCGAACTAGAGGTAGAGGTTTTATGGGCTCGCGAAGAAGGACGGATGCAAGCAGAGGTCAGCAGGGGCCTTCGGGTTAAGGCGGAGCACTACCTAAATAGTCTGCTGGCCTCTGAGTCATCACTGCATAGTGTTCGCCACCGAGAACGCCTGCTATCAGAGCTTGCAACAACCCTCATTGAGGAGGTGAGCCACTTAGCTCATGAGAAGGGGTGCCTCAAAGAACGGGAAGCGAAGCTATTGGAGGACGTCCGCCTTTTGGAATCATCGGCCGAGGCCTTCCAGGGTCAGATCAAGGAGCAGGTAGACCAGCTAGTAAAGCAAGAAATAAGGATACAAGTTGCTGCCGAGCAAATGTCTGACCTACAAGAGGACTTTGAGCGGGCCAAGTCGCGCCTCCTCACTGTTGGGATGTATACTAAAAGCCTTACCTTTTCTGTATGAACATCTACATTTTGAAAAAGAATCACAAGATCACTGTTGCTTGGAGGTGGCCGGGACTCAAGGAGGACGTGGAAGTGTGGCCGACGGTAACCCTTGGAGTTAGGGTTAGTTTGGTGCAAGGAAGAAGGAAGGAAAGGGATTGATTGGTAGGCCTTAGTGTTTCCAGTTCTTGGTAGATCGTCTCTCACACGACGCCCAAGAATGGGAGGGTCATACGATAGAAGATCGCGAGGTAACGGGAAGGTATAACCTCTTCCTTGGCTCTTTGATTCTTTCATTGCATGTGGTGATTAATTAATTATCATGTTCTTAATTATTTGATAATTATTGTTGATAATTAATTATTTTGGACCCCGATAATAAACACAAAAATTAACAATCTGTTCGTCGTCTTTTCCGTGACCAATTGGTTAGATGAGTTACAAGTCTTGAACTTTGAGTTTGGCTAAGTTGTAACTCGAACCAGTCGGTACGATGACAAGACGGTCCTTTGGGAGATAGGTCTCCATTCCGATTAATTTTTTTTAATCCGTGGACATGGAGAGGTTTCTTATGGATGACCAGGTATTCGCTTAGAAAACCCGCCAAGCTATCCAACAACTGGTATCAGAGCTCAGGTTTTCGATTTTGTGTGTTTAAGATTCGATTACTTTTGCACTTTATCATGTATTTATTTTTGTTGGATAATAGTAGGATGTGTGTAGGCTAACTTTTTATTGTAGGCACAAGATTCCAACTATTATGGCTTAAATAATGTGTGTATATGATTGGTTGTGCATGGTTGTAATTATTTGAATCCTCGGGGTTGACGAGACTAAATAGGTATTTAATTTTTGTAATTAAATATGACACATGTTTAGCCGAGCTTTTTATTTACTTTCGATCTAGATTTTATGTGCACTCCTTTGTGGAGTATAGGATCGATGGATGTAAATAAGTAGTTTATCATATCGGCTCGGAGATCCCTTCAATGGTGGCTTGCGCATGGTGTAGGAAGGAGCGGACGAGGTGGTGACACGACTGGAGGTGCATTGGAGACCAAAGCCATGATAGTTGGAAAATTTTAGAATTTTTCTTGTTTATTGTTTTGGTTTATGTGCTTGTCGTGTGTATGCATAAAAATTCCTCATTATAAATAACTAAGTGGGAGAGGGACCCTAAGGGTCCCGCGACCTCCATTACTAATTTAACAAGTGATGGAAACAAGTCTGCGTGTCGGCTCTGAGTGTCTTCTTCCCCATCGGATGGGCTTGTTCTGTGGATCATTGGGTCAGACATGATTATAGAAAATTATTGAAGAGCATGTGATTTTCCCCATCGGACGACACATAATCTAAGATAATTTTCTTAATATCTTGTAATGGTAAACACTTAGATGCAAATAATAGTATCCTCCCCATCGGAGTCACTACTATTATTTGTAGGGTCGAAGTGAACCAACTATTAATTTTATTTGTCAAAAAGTTAGGTTGACAAGATAATAAAATTAATGGGTAAACCCTCCTCTTACAAATGTAGAATTCGTATACGTCCACACCATCGTGACATACTAAATTCTCAGTGTTTTGAGGAATCAATATATTTTGAAGTCTAAAGTTGTGATTATTGTGATTCTCAGGTATTTTCAAAATGACTTTTAACCCACTAGCTGTTATACTTAAGGAAAGCAAACATACGGGCCCTAATTATATAGATTGGAAAAGGAACCTGGATATTGTCCTAACTGTTGAGGAGTACAAATATGTACTCTTTGAGGAATGCCCTGAAAAGCCTAGCGAGAATTCTGGTGAAAAGGAGATGGAGCGTTATAAGAAGTGGGTCAAGGCAGATGAGATGACGCGGTGTTACATTTTGGCTTCTATGTCAAATGTATTGCAACATCAGCATCAGGCCATGCCCACTGCTTATGACATGATGCTAAATCTCAAGGAACTCTTCGGACACCAGAATCGGACCGCAAGGCAGGATGCGATGAGGAACTTGATGACGACTACCATGATTAAGGGAACACCCGTAAGGGATCATGTTCTCAAAATGATGGCTCATCTGAATAAGATAGAAGTTCTTGGAGCGGAGATCGATGGGGAAACCTAGGTTGATATCATTCTCCAATATCTGCCTAGGAGTTTTGAGCAGTTTCACCTGAACTACAATATGAACAAACGTATATATTCGTTGGCGAAACTTCTTGTTGGATCGAGAGAAATGATAGAGGGGGGTGAATATCGTAAATCGTTTTCGGATTGAAAAAGAGAATACACAGCGGAGAAATTAAAACACAACACACAGATGCCAAGATTTTACTTGGTTCGGAGTCGCGGTCGGCTCCTACTCCAAGGCCCACGGTCGTTGACCGTTTACTGCAGGCAATACTATAATAGAGCAAAATCTTACAAACAGTTGTACAGTAGTAAGTGCAGTAAGAATACAATAAAAAATTGACTTTTCGTTACCGACGTCCGGTGTGGATTGTACTTAGGAGCAGAGGGACGCCGTCGGCACTTGTATCTCGAGTTGGGAGGTTTTCCGGAGTAGAGCGCTTGAGCAGAAGAGCGTATTGGCATTGGAAGAAGTGTTGTTCCAAGCCTTGGGGTCGAAGGGCTATTTATAGCTTCTCGGGGCGCCCTGAACGTTGGGGGCGCCCCCCCCACGTGTCAATCGATCCGAGCAACTCTCGGTCAACCATTATCCCTCCAGGATCGGGCTGAGGTTTGACCGGGGGCGCCCGGGACGCTGGGGGCGCCCGGGTTGACTCGATCCGCTGACTTCTCGCTGGCTTGAGTTGATCCACTTCATTAGCTTGAGCCCGGGGCGCCCTGGGCACTGGGGGCGCCCGGGAGCACGGGGGCGCCCGGGAGCGTGAGGGCGCCCCGCCCAGTAAGCTACAGAAGCACTTCTTTTGCTTAACTTGTTTTGTATTGGCCTTGGGGGCGCCCGGGACACTGGGGGCGCCCTACTCAGCTACTTGCCTCTCTCCTTTGGGCATTCTAAGCTGCAGAAACACGTTCCTTCGGTCCTGCATCCAGGGTTAGTCCAAAACAACATAAAGCAATACAGTATTAGGTTTATACAGCCTTAGCTGTCTTGGTTCTGACTTTGGGTCTCCAAAATGGAGCCATAGGTCGAACCGACGCCTACTGTTCCCTCGACGGGGAATGCGTCCTCACCTACTCCTCTCGGGAGAATTTACCTATTGCCAACCAGCTCCTCCGGTTGGAATTTTGCCCAGCGGTCCTTCGCCAGGTGCCTAGCTGTCCTTCGCTAGGTCTTTAGGTCCAGGCAGTCCTTCGCCTAGTGCCCAGCAGCCCTTCGCTAGGTCTTAAGTTCCAGGCAGTCCTTCGCCTGGTGCCCAGCAGCCCTTCGCTGGGTCATAGGGTTCCGATCCCTAGCAGTCCTTCGTTAGGTGCCTAGCAGTCCTTCGCTAGGACTTTAATCTGCACACTTAAGTAGCATGTTAGACAAACAAAACATCTTAACTTTTGAACCCTTTGCCATTGATCAAAACACAGGTTCGACTTGGGTGCTGTCTGCATCAACAATCTCCCCCTTTTTGATTTATGGCAACCCGGTTCAAAAAGTTAAGTTAATCACAACAGATGATATAAGAGTTTAGTTTCCTCCCCCTGGATGGAATCTCCCCATAGGTTTTTCAAAAGTTTGTGGGATTTGAAAATTTTCTAAGTCTAAATTTGAAATTGATTTTAAACACTTAGAACAAATTTCAAAAAAACTTTAGACACATATTTTCAAAAAAATGGTTGTTCACTTTTGAAAGTTTACACTTAAAACAACTTTCAAGTCAGTAGAAAAGAAACATCTTATGAAGTTTTAAATTCTTAGAACCATAGCTTAAGTTTAAGATAAGTACTTAGCAAAATTTACAACTGCTTAAGTTTTAAGTACTTAGAAAAACTTTTTGAAAAGCAGCTTGATTTTAAGTACTTAGAAAAATTTTGACAATCAGCTTGTGGTTTAAGTACTAAAAAAAATTTGAAAGCAGCTTTAGGTTAAGTACTTAAAAAAAATTGAAGGCAGCTTTAGGTTAAGTACTTAAAAAAAATTTGAAAGCGGCTTTAGGTTTAAGAAAACAATTTGAAAGCAGCTTTATGTTAGAGAAACTTAGTACTTTTGAAAACAAATAGATTAAGTACTTTTTGAAGAAAGGATAAAGTTTTGAAATTTTGAATTTTGAAAAAAAATTTACAGCTTCTCTCCTTTCCTATCTCTCCCCCTTTGCCATATATCAAAACAAGGCAATCTAATAAAAAAATGAATAAATTGCATAATGTGTTGTACTGAACCAATTCAAGATCAAACGAATTTCAATTATCTCTTTTAGGGTCCTGTCTAACCCAATTAGCTACTTACTAACTGTTATAAACAGTAGTTTTCGCTAGGGTTAGTCGAGTTAACTGTCCTGTTCAAGTTAGATTTTCTAAACTTGACACTTAACTTGATTTTTGTTTAAGTTGTATTTATTGTCCCAATTACTGCAGATGCACTGACTTAAAGCATCTTGAATTAAGGTAAAGATCTAAGCATCTCAACCCATTCTAAGTTATCAATCAACAGTACCCTAAAGTGCTTGTGAGATGATGGCTTCTAGATCTATAGGTGCATGTAATTCTAGGGTTAGGGCCTAGGCTAAGTCCATTTGCGAAAAAGACCCTAGTTTTGAAGGGGGTAGTTTTTAAAATAAAACTAAGTAAAAGCTGATTTTGAAATCAAGTAAAGCAGTTTTTTAAGATTCTTTTTAGAAACTGATTTTAAATCAAGTAACGCAATAAGAAAACCAAAAGTAGAGTTAACCTATTCTACTAAGCATCATCCTAATGAAGAAAAAAACAACTAGTCAAATCCATAAGTCAGCTGGTATGAGAGAGAACCTAGCACAGTCATACAAGTCAAACATCAGTCAACCCTACTGAGTAGGGTAAGTCAAACAGTCACTAGTACAATGCTAATCAACTCTAGGAGGAGGGACCAGGATGATCAGAAGAGCTTGGCTGCCAGGATCGGAACAGCACCATCATCTTGTGATATCGTGCGTCGCTGGTCTCCCTCTCATCTCTAATGGCGCTCATGTACTCAGAGTAATAGGCCTGATTTGCCTCCATTTCTTCTGCATGATTTGCCTCCACTTCCTCTCGGAGGCTCTGAACCTATGTCTCGAGCCATGTCACTCTCTCGTACAGTGTCGGTGGTGAGGGCTCGTCTATGTGCTCACGAACCTTGGCTGCCAGATCTCCGACGTCGACCTCAACATCCTCGTCAGAGTCGATCGGTGGTCCGGCTCGCTGGCGTCTCCACGACAGAACCCCGGTAGCCGAGACCTCTATACCAGCTAGGGAAAAGTTCCTAAATACTATCTCGTCGAAATCGGTCATTGCAGTCATTTCACCTACGATAATATTACGACCGTGGTGATGAAGGATGGAGGTGATGATGTGGCAGAAGGGGGTGCGTACCTGACCCTGAGTGGTGACACTGGAGGCATGTAAGATGGCGTGGAACATGTGAAGGCCAATGTCAATGTCTAGATGGTGGATCAACGCATACAATAAGAATGTGTGAAATGGTCGCATGGTTGCGACGTCCCTTGTGGATAAGGGTAGGATGCAGCGGACCAGAACTCTATACAGGGCGTAGTCCTGGACCGGAAGGTCAACGGACTGAAATTGTCTAGCTACGGGATTTCTAGCTTCCCTATAGAAGTAGGAGTGGAGAGTGTCTAGGGTAATGTGAGAGTAGGGAGCATCAAATGGAGGATCCCTAGGAGGATAGCAACAAAAGGTGGACTGAGAGAATCGTAGTCCAAGAAATCGGTTAAGTAAGGAAGGCGTGATGCTTAGAGGCAACCCTTGGACCGTGGTGTCAAAGCTGAGTTGATCTTGTCTGACTATATTATTATAGAATTCTGCACATAATGTTGTATTAATAGGATGAGTACAGAATACGAGGTTATCGAGTTGGTAAAAGTTTATAACATTCATTGCCAAGGGACAGGATTGGGTGAAGAATTGTCTATTGAGATAACTAGTTTTTATGGGTTTGTATGTGGTTCGAGCAAACCTATTACAGAGTTCTAAATTTGGGAACCTAAGATCGGGACTAGGTTCGGTACCGGGGTACGCTTGGTTTGCTCGGCGTTTTCTAAGTTATGAAGCATGCATTTAGAAGAAAGAATTTAAGAAAAATAAATGCGTAAGAAAAAGGAAATGAAAATTATACCGAGTGGCCGCTCGGGGAGGCATGGTCGAAGTTGAGGGAGCACGAGAGTCACTTGGTTGCCTTGGAAGGAGAAGAGTTGAGAAAGGAGAAAGGTTTTGGTTGTGACCAGAAGAGGAGATTCGAGTGACCTTTTATAGGCATTTTGGCTAGGGCGCCCGGGAGCTTCCGGGCGCCCGGGACAGTGCTTCTGCCTTTGGTAGTGTCCTGATGCAGGTTGGGGGCGCCCGTGGCAGCCCGGGCGCCCCGGTCAGGCTGGGATGGCAGCTTTGCTGCTTTGACCGGTCCTGGGGGCGCCTGCAAGGGCCAGGGCGCCCCAGTTAGGTAAACATGGCAGTTTTTCTGCCTTAGTTGAAGAGAAAGAGAGATGGGGGGCGCCCGAGGAGTCACAGGCACCCCGGGGTGGGTTGGAGTTGACAAGATTGATGTTTTGTAGACCATTTGACCATGGTTTAATTGTTTTGACCATGGTATGACTCTTTGACTATGGTTTGACTGCTTTGACTATGGTTTGACTACTTTGACTATGGTTTGACTCATTGACCATGGTTTGACTAGTATTAGTTCAATGATGTTCTAAACTATAGGATTTAATGTTTGTACTTAAACAGCAATGCAGGTATTAAATGAATTTCAATTAAGCTAAATTTTACCGTCTCACCCAATCTAGGATTATCAATCACGTTTGCCTTATGGGTTTTGTGAGATAGGTTTTGGTAGATAGAGTTATTTTGAAAAATTATGATTTATTTTGAAAAAAAATTGAATTAATTTTGAAAATAGTTGATTTTGAAAAGAAATGTTTGAATCTACAATTAACCGAGAATTTGTGTTAGATTCGAATTTGACAAAGAATAATTTGAATTTGAATTTCAAAAATTGACTTCCAGGTCTTAGCGAGGACTAGGCCTTCTTTGGTCGTAGCCTTATTGGATCATCAACCCTTTCCTTGACAAAGCCTTTTAATGAAATTTCATTTTCAAACCTATTTCTTGAAAAATTCTGGTCTAACTAGCTTGGGTCTTGGATCGATAGCTTCGGCTAGTTTCACCAGTCGAAAGAGACCAAGTAGAGTATACTTAACCTTATTAGAATTGGCTTCCCTAACGTACTATCATCTCACCACCACCCAATACTATGTGGTTCAAATTCCAATTAATTGATTAAGTCCTTATTCTAACCATTCCTAAGTCTAAGCATCGTAAATTGCAGGAATTAAATAAACAATCAATCATGCAATTTACAAACAAAAAATTGAATTTTATCTAACAATGAATATTGTTTTTAATTTGGCTCCCCCTGGACTGAAGCCACGATAATGGTTTGGCAAGATGTGAATCTTGTCCTTGGGGATCCAATACTAATTTGATCCAGTTTGATTGTTCAGGCATAGTTTAGGTACCCATGCCTGAACTTTAGGTATGGACTGGTTCAGTACAGCATAGTAGGATCTTTGTCTAGATTTGGTTCTATAGCCCAACCCGGATCGATTTAGAACCGACTTCTGTTTTCCAAGAATCATGTCAAGACCCTTGGAACCAGAAGTGAATCGTTCTAAGACAGCTCTAAGATCCTTAACTTGAGTTTTCAAGAAAGAGTTCTCTGATTCAAGTTTTTCAACTTGAGCAGAGGTTCCTTCTTGAACCTTCTCAGTTAAGGGTTCAGAGTCTGCTCTCTCTTTCAGGAGTTTTACTTCCTGTCAGAGAGATTCGACTCGGAGTTTAGCTTTCGCCAAATCTCGAGAAAGATAGGAAATTAATTCATGTAATTGATTTTTTGAAAAACCACTTACAGTTATTTCGCCATCCTCTGAGAATGTAAGTTTGCCGTCGTCCGGCTCTGATTCTGACTCGGTCTCGAGTTCTTCGGAGGCAGTCAGGGCTAGCAAGTTTGACTGGGGTGCCTCTTCTTCTTCTTCTGAGGAAGATTCATCCCATGTTGCTTGGAGTGCTTTCTTCCTTGTTGCCTTCTTGGTCTCCTTTAGGTTCGGACACTCCGTCTTGTAGTGACCCTTCTTCTTGCACTCATAACAGGTCACATTTGGTTTGTTCTTGTCATTTGAGGGTTCAGCTGGTTCTTCCTTTCTTCGGTTGGCTTTCTTTCGGTTGGTCTGGTTCTTTAGTTCTTTGTAGTAGTCTCGGGCTAGCCGAACCAACATAGGCCGATTTCCCTCGCTTTCTTCTGAGTCTGAATCTGAATCAGGCTCGGGTGTAGGTTGAGGCTTCTTCTTGGTTGTCTTTCCAGCTTTACCTGCAACAAAGGCAATATCTTTCTCGGCCAGATTGCAGTTAGTTTGCTCATGTAATTCGAGTTCATAAAAAAGTTCATCTAACTTGATTTTGGAAAGATCCCTAGAAACTTTGTAAGCATCTACCATAGATGCCCACAAGGTGTTTCTTGGAAAAGCGTTAAGGGCATACCTTATTAGGTCACGGTTTTCTACCTTGTGACCAATGGTGTGTAGACCGTTCATCAGCTCCTGAATTTTGGCGTGGAGCTGGGCTGTTGACTCGCCTTCGTTCATCTTTATGGTGTACAGTTTGTTCAGCAGAAGGTCCCTCTTGCTGATTCGAGTGTTGGAGGTTCCTTCGTGTAATTCGATCAGCTTACCCCAGAGTTCTTTGGCGCTGTTGTATGGACCCACCCGGTTCAGCTCCTCTTTTGTTAAGCCGCATTGGAGGGTTTGGGTTGCTTTGGCATCGGCTTCAATTTTCTTTTTGAGTGCACCGTCCCATTCAGTGTAGGGTTGTTGTACTTCGTCTGCATTTCTTGGTATCTCCAGTCCGGACTGGATGATTATCCACATATCCACCTGAGTTTTCAGGTGGACCTCCATTCTGCTCTTCTAGTAGGAGAAGTCCTCCCCACTGAAGAGCGGTGGCCTTGCGGTGCTGAAGTCTTCTTGCATGGCCATTAAGGATTTTATTTGAAAAAAAGATAGAAAAGAAAAGAAAATTCTGTCCCAAGACTTGGTCTTTGATTAGTAGTGCGGGATAAAGAAAAATAATTATCGAGGGGTGTTGCACCGGTCTCGATTAATGATAAAAGTTCGAAAAAAAATAATTCGAAGAAAATCCAAAAAATTCTCAAACTGGTGGTTGCACCAAATTTGAGCTTCCCCGCTCTGATACCACTTGTTGGATCGAGAGAAACGATAGAGGGGGGAGTGAATATCGTAAATCGTTTTCGGATTGAAAAAGAGAATACGCAGCGGATATATTAAAACACAACACACAGACGCCAAGATTTTACTTGGTTTGGAGTCGCGGTCGGCTCCTACTCCAAGGCTCACGGTCGTTGACCGTTTACTGCGGGCAATACAATAATAGCGCAAAATCTTACAAACAGTTGTACAGTAGTAAGTGCAGTAAGAATACAATAAAAATTGACTCTTTGTTATCGACGTCCGGTGTGGATTGTACTTAGGAGCAGAGGGACGTCGTCGGCGCTTGTATCTCGAGTTGGGAGGTTTTCCGGAGCAGAGCGCTTGAGCAGAAGAGCGTATTGGCGTTGGAAGAAGTGTTGTTCGAAGCCTTGGGGTCGAAGGGCTATTTATAGCCTCCCGGGGTGCCCTGAACGTTGGGGGCGCCCCCCACGTGTCAATCGATCCGAGCAACTCTCGGTCAGCCGTTATCCCTCCAGGATCGGGCTGAGGTTTGACCGGGGGCGCCCGGGTTGACTCGATCCGCTGGCTTCTCGCTAGCTTGAGTTGATCCACTTCGTTAGCTTGAGCCCGGGGCGCCTAGGAGCGTGGGGGCGCCCCGCCCAGTAAGCTACCGAAGCACTTCTTTGCTTAACTTGTTTTGTATTGGCCTTGGGGGCGCCCGGGACACTGGGGGCGCCCTACTCAGCTACTTGTCTCTCTCCTTTGGGCATTCTGAGCTGCAGAAACACGTTCCTTCGGTCCTGCATCCAGGGTTAGTCCAAAACAACATAAAGCAATACAGTATTAGGTTTACACAGCCTTAGCTGTCTTCGTTCTGACTTTGGGTCTCCAAAATGGAGCCTTAGGTCGAACCGACGCCTACTGTTCCCTCGACGGGGAACGCGTCCTCACCTACTCCTCTCGGGAGAATTTACCTGTTGCCAACCAGCTCCTCCGGTTGGACTTTTGCCCAGCAGTCCTTCGTCAGGTGCCTAGCTGTCCTTCGCCAGGTCTTTAGGTCCAGGCAGTCCTTCGCCTGGTGCCCAGTAGCCCTTCGCTGTGTCTTAAGTTCCAGGCAGTCCTTCACCTGGTGCCCAGCAGCCCTTCGCTGGGTCTTAGGGTTTCGATCCCTAGCAGTCCTTCTCTAGGTGCCTAGCAGTCCTTCACTAGGACTTTAATCTGCACACTTAAGTAGCATGTTAGACAAGCAAAACATCTTAACTTTTAAACCCTTTGCCATTGCTCAAAACACAGGTTCGACTTGGGTGCTATCTGCACCAACACTTCTGACAAAACTCCAGGCGACAGAGGGGCTTTTTCGTCAGAGGGCTCATGCTTTGGTTGCTCAGAAGGTTTCTACTTCTATGCCGAAAGGTAAGAAGAAGTAGAAACAAGGTGGGGCAAAGGAAGCGGCAGGATCTCAGGGACCTCGGGCTGGCCTGAAGAAGTCGAAAGGCAAGTGCTTCACATGTAAGCAGACTGGACACTTTATGGCAGGCTGTCCCCGTCGTCAGGAGAATAAAGGTATATCCTTTTGTTTAGCTGTGAAACATGTTTAGCGGTGTTATTTACTGATACTTAGTGTGTAGATACAGGAGCCACTAATCATGTCGGCAATTTATTGCAGAGGTTCCAGGAAATCCGACAACTAGCTGATGAAGAGATTATCGTCTACTTGGGAAAGACAACGGAGGTGGCGGCTATTGCAGTGGGAAATGTCTATTTATTTTTTAGAAAAATAAATGTTTGGTTTTGAGAAGATTGCTGTTATGTACCTACTTTTTAGAAAGAACTTCGTTTCAGTTTCTGAAATAATAAAGGATATCTATTACTTTTTTGTTATAAAAAAAGGGGAATAAAAAGATTATCTGTGTAGGACCGGTGCCGTCAATAGAGGGGGGGGGGGGTGAATATCGACCGTTAAAATATTTCGGAAACTTCGTAAGACTTTCGATTGTCGTTCTGAACTCAAAGCGTTAGTGCAGCGGAAAAGTAAAGCAGAACGAAAATAAACAGACACAGGGACACAGCGGGATTTTTACTTGGTTCCTGACCCCCCAGGGTTAGTACATCCAAGGCCTATGCACGGGAACGCCCGTCCACTATTGGTCTCCTTTCCGGATTTTCCGGAGGCGGAGAAACCCGACTTACAGTGCAAGTTTACAATCAAAAGATAAATAAAATTAAGTGCGGAATAAAATAAAAGCAAACTAACAAGACAAAGTCTGAAGCTCGGTCGATCTGGACCTCCGAAGTGCCGCGCACTTCCTCCTGGAGCCTCCCGGTCATAGAGCCTCATCTCTAGCACGTTGTCGTCGGTCAGAATGCTTGGAATCGCTCTTGGAAGGTGTGTTTGAAGCAGAGGGGTCGAAGCCCCTTATATAGCACTCCTGGGGGCGCCCTGGACGTCGGGGGCGCCCCTAATAACTCGGTCAAACCTTATCCTTGCGCCTACCTCGCCGCAGGTGATAAAATCTTTGACCAGGGCGCCCCGGACCTCCCGGGCGCCCTCCTGAGCGCTTATTTGCATTTCGAACCTGAAACAGCAAATATAGGTTTCAACGCGGGCGCCCCAGACCTTCCGGGCGCCCCCCTTGACACCTATTCTGCTTACTTCACGAAAACTGCATTTTCCTCTTTACCCCGGGCACCCCCATCATTCCGGGCGCCCCAATCATGGTTTAAACCCAAGACTGGGTTTTAAGCCTTGCTCTGGGTGCCCCCAACAGTGGGGGCGCCCCCATCAGCCTTTTCCATCAACCTTCTTGCTTTGTCTCCGGTTCTTGATACCTGCAAGATACACAAACACAAAAGCATATATACATACAATATTAGGCTTAAGGACTTAGTTCGGACTTCGAATTTGCATGAAACCCTAGGTCGAATCGACGCAAGTTCCTATCCCCCGAGAACGCGCCTTTCACCTATTCCTTTCAGGAGACGGTTACCACCCAGTCCTTCGGGTGGACTTTTGCTTAGCTTCCGATACCTCCGGACCTCGAGACGCCCAAACCCTGACCTGTCTCTACTCCTGTCCTTAGTCATCGTTTAGCTAAGTTGATCAGTCCCTTGGACCAAGACTTCATTACCTAGTAGTCCTTCGCCTGGTGCCTAGTAGTCCTTCGCCAGGTCTTCATTCCCTAGCAGTCCTTCGCCAGGGGCCTAGCAGTCCTTCGCTAGGTCTTCTATTCCTAGCGGCCCTTCGCTAGGTGCCTAGCAGCCCTTCGCTAGGTCTTCTATGCCTAGCAGTCCTTCGCTAGGTGCCTAGCAGCCCTTCGCTAGGTCTTCTATTCCTAGCAGCCCTTCGCTAGGTCTTAGGGTTTCGATGCCTAGATTAACTAGGACTTTTCTTCAACTTAGGTTACTTCTCCTTTGCTCCCCTTTGTCTGTTCATTGTATCACTGACTTAAGTGTATTGTCAAACATTAAAACATTTAAAGAATAACATCATTGATGCAACTTGCACCAACAATCTCCCCCTTTTTGATGTTTGACAATAACTTAAGTTAGATTGGTTTAAGGGGCTAACTCACTATCCTTGGGATAAAAAAACAAAAAAAATTGATATAAGTTTTGAAACTATATTTTTGATCTTTGGGAGAAAATTTTTCTAACTTAAGCACACCTCTCCCCCTTTGTCATACATCAAAAAACTTTAAGAAAATACTTGCACCAACAATGAATACTTTTAGTTTTTTTTTAACATACTTAGTGCAAAATTTTTGAAAGCATGGCATTTTGAATGATATATTGCATTTTTTTGAAAAATGCATAATTTTGAAAAAGATGCTATGTACTTTTGAAAAATTATGTAATACAAGTATCTTTGAAAAATGCATAATTTTTGAAAGAATGCTATTTTGGAGAATATAAATATTGTACATATTTTTCAAGTACTAACTATTTTTGAAAAAGATGAGACTTTGAAAAATATAAGTAATTTTTGAAACATAATATTTTACTTGACTAGGTTTCTTTTCTAGTCTGACACCATCCTAGGAAACCTTGTTAACCACAAGGACATTTTCCTAGGTGTCCTGGAAATTCTTCAAACTCAAGTAAATATTAACAGAATTTTGCCAAAAAAAATGATAGTACTTTTGAAAATATATGCTAGTGGATTTTGAAAAATGTGTGAACTTTTGAAGACCCAATATTTTACTTAACTTGATTTATTTTTCAGTCTGATACCATCCTGGGAAACCTTGTTGACTACAAGGATATTTCCTAAGTGCCCTGGAAATTCTCCCACCCAAGTAAACATTATTTCAAAAATAATTTCATAAGTCACACAAATTCTAACAAATAGAATAATAATATTTTGACAGACTTAGATTTTTAGCAAGATTTTGAAAACATGTTATTAAATAATTCTTTTAATTTGACCTCCCCCTAAACTTGACTCAGTCCTGGGAAGCTTGTTGACCACAAGTACTCTTCCTCTGAGTCTTAAGGTTTGATTCAGATTAAAAAGAAATATTTAACAAAAAATGAATAATTACCAAATTTTTTTTCTGAAATTCTTCTTTTGACTCAGACTCCCCCTAAATTTGACACATCCTAGGAATCCTTGAGGATTATGAAGTGGATCTTTCCTCTGTGTCTTTAGGATTTATCAAAGTCAAAGAAACATATAATTTTTACAACATAAACCTTTTTCGAAACCATAAGTAATAATGATTTGAAGCACAGTTTTCGAAAAGTATTTTTCAAATGATTGTAATGTTTAAAGTGCAGTTTTTGAAAACCATTTCAAAGAAAATGAAAAGCACTCCCCCTGTACCAGTTACCGTTTGACTCTATCTAAGTGCCTTAAGGAACTTTAGTGTTGTCCTAAAAGGCTTGTGTCTAATTGAGTGAGTCAAATAATTTTTTTTAAAAAGATATAATTTTTGAAAACATATAGTATGTATATTCACTCAGACATGCATGAATACCATAAAAACATTATTATGTTGAAGCACTATTTTGAAAATATAATTTTAGGAAAAAATTCTAACAATTTTGAAAAACAATTTTGAAAAATATTTTTCAATTCATTAGTCCTTAACATCTCACCCATTTTAGATATATCAATATAGCAAGCATAGTTGTCTTATAAGTGTATTGTGAGATGCTTGAATCATTTTTCTTAATTTATTATTAACTCTAAGATTTAATTGAAGCTTGTGTTAGATTTGAATTTGACAAGAAGTAACTTGAATTTGAATTTTAAAAATCGGCTTCCAGGTCTTGGCGAGGCATTAGACCTTCTTTGGCCGTAGCCTTATTGGATCATCAACCCTTTCCTTGACAAAGACTTTTAATGAAATTTCATTTTCAAAATTACTTGTTGAAAAATTCTGGTCTAACTAGTTTGGGTCTTGGATCGGTAGCTTCGGCTAGTTTCACCAGTCTAAAGAGACCAAGTATACTTGATCTTATTAGAATTGGCTTCCCTAACGTACTATCATCTCACCGCCACCCAATACCAGGTTGATCAAGTTTCAATTATTCTTTTTCCTATAGCCGTTCTAATATATGCATAAAATTTAAATATGAATGACATGTCATATATTTAAAAGAAGTAGCAAATGCATGACATGACAATTATGCATGAGTCAAGCAAGTCCAAACATTTTATTTAAGTTTCTAATGATGTATCAAATTCCCGATTTGATACATTTCGTGTGAACCCGCGAATATGTCAACCCACTTTGACATATTTAATATTATTAATTTTATTTGTTATAGTTTTGGGTAAAATTTTATTTTAGTTCAAGTTTAACTTGTTTAACGATTAGTTAGAGATTATATTAATTAAGGATTAATTAATTAAGAATTAATTGATGTTGAATTAATTGAATTTGAATTAATTAAGATTAAATTATTAATTAATTGAATTAATTTGAATTAGGTAAGATTTAATTAACATTAATTAGGATTTAATTTGAATTGAATTTAGATTTAATTTAAATTTAATTTAGATTTAACTTATTTATTTGATTTAATTTGAGTTAATTCCAATTTAATTGAATTTGTTTTAATTGTTGATTTAATATGAATTTATGTTAATTTAAATTTAATTTAATTTGATTTTAAGTTAATTTGAATTTAATCTAATTTAAATTTAATTTGAATTTAATTTAGTTTGAATTTAATTTAGTCTGAATTTAATTTAATTTGAATTTATTTTAATTTAATTTTAATTTAATTTAATTTAATTTGAATTTAATTTAATTTAAATTGATTTTAATTTAATTTAATTTTAATTTAATTTAATTTAAATTGAATTTAATTTTATATAAATTGAATTGAATTGAATTTAATTTAAATTGAATTTAATTTAATTTAAATTGAATTTAATTTAATATAAATTGAATTGAATTTAATTTAATTTAAATTGAATTGAATTTAATTTAAATTGAATTGAATTTAATTTAATTTAAATTAAATTAGGATTTAATTTGAATTAATTTAGGATATAATTTGACTAAATTTGGATTTAATTTGAATTTAATTTAGGATTTAATTTGAATTTAATTAGGATTTAATTTGAATTAAAATTAGGATTTAATTAGGATTTAATTTGAATTAAAATTAGGATTTAAATAAATTAGGATTTAATTTGAATTTAATTAGGATTTAATTTGAATTAAAGTTAGGATTTAATTTGAATTAAATTTAATTTAGTTTGAATTTAATTAAGATTTAATTTGAATTTAAATTAGGATTTAATTTGAATTAAATTTGGATTTAATTTGAATTTAAATACTTAAGATATAATAAATAATTGTGGGTTTGAATTCATCATTTTCATTATTTCGAAAATTTCTTTTTCATCTTTATCTTTCTTTTCAACTTTTTCTAATAATTTTGATTTATTTGAATATTTGTAATTTTTATTGATTATCGCCTTTATCTTGGATAGTTCCATATCCTCCTTATCCTCACAGTAGGTGGAGGAAAATGGGCCACTAGTTAAAGTTTTATAATAACTTTCAAGACTATCTATAATTAAGTTATTATCTAGGAGAATTTTATCGTCAATATTATCCTCAAAATTATCCTTAGACACATTTTTAATATTTTCAAGAAATTCAAAATTAATCTCTAGATTATCCTTAAATTTTTCATAATTAATTTCTGAATTATTCTTGAGATTTTCAGAATTAATTTCTGAATTAATTCTACTAACTTCAGAGTTATCTTTAGAATTTTTAGATTCGAATTCAAATTTATACAACGGATTTTCAAATTTGAATTCATAATTATCTAGAGAATTTTCCAATTTGAATTCGGTTTTATCCTTAGGATTTTTGAATTCAGATTTATCCTTAGGATTAAATTTATCTGAATTAGAATTATCAGAATTAACATTTTTAGAGTTAAAGTTATCATAATTTATTTTACAAATTACTGAATTAATATTCTGAATTAAATGATTAATTTCTAATATTTTAGGCATATCTGCATTTTCTAATTTATCATGCAAAATATTAATTTTTCTATGCAGTAAATCTAATTTATCAGAAAAATTAACTACTTTATCACAAGGCAGTGCAGGAACTTTTAAAATTTTTGGAACATAAATCTTGCGTACCTTCGCTGGACACTTGTTTTTGTAATGTTCGTATTTCTCGCATTTGAAGCATCGTACGTGACTTTTGTCCCTCCGGCTTCCTGGCGCTGGTGCCTCCTTCGCCACCGGTGATGAAGATCGAGTCTTACGAGTAGGGCACTGATTTTTATAGTGCCCTCTCTCCTTGCACGTGAAATAGATAATATGGAATTTAAAAATGGACATTTTAAAATTAAAAGTACCTGATTCATCCCTGGGCTCCCCCTCAACTCCTGGCGTCGTTGCTCTGTCGACGGTTAGTCCGGAGAAGAGCGGCTCGGCTCTAATATCAATTGTAGGACCGGTGCCGTCGATAGAGGGGGGGGTGAATATCAACCGTTAAAATATTTCAGAAACTTCATAAGACTTTCGATTGTCGTTCTGAACTCAAAGCGTTAGTGCAGCGGAAAAGTAAAGCAGAACGAAAATAAACAAACACAGGGACACAGCGGGATTTTTACTTGGCTCCCGACCCCCCAGGGTCAGTACATCCAAGGCCTATGCACGGGAACGCCCATCCACTATTGGTCTCCTTTCCGGATTTTCCGGAGGCGGAGAAACCCGACTTACAGTGCAAGTTTACAATCAAAAGATAAATAAAATTAAGTGCGGAATAAAATAAAAGCAAACCAACAAGACAAAGTCTGAAGCTCGGCCGATCTGGACCTCCGAAGTGCTGCACACTTCCTCCTGGAGCCTCCCGATCATAGAGCCTCGTCTCTAGCGCGTTGTCGTCGGTCAGAATGCTTGGAATCACTCTTGGAAGGTGTGTTTGAAGCAGAGGGGTCGAAGCCCCTTATATAGCACTCCTGGGGGCGCCCTGGACGTCGGGGGCACCCCTAATAACTCGGTCAAACCTTATCCTTGCGCCTACCTCGCCGCAGGTGATAAAATCTTTGACCAGGGCACCCCGGACCTCCCGGGCGCCCTCCTGAGTGCTTATCTGCATTTCAAACCTGAAACAGCAAATATAGGTTTCAACCCGGGCGCCCCGGACCTTCCGAGCGCCCCCCTTGACACCTATTCTGCTTACTTCACGAAAACTGCATTTTCCTCTTTACCCCGGGCGCCCCCAATCATGGTTTAAACCCAAGACTGGGTTTTAAGCCTTGCTCTGGGCGCCCCCAACAGTGGGGGCGCCCCCATCAGCCTTTTTCCAGCAACCTTCCTGCTTTGTCTCCAGTTCTTGATACTTGCAAGATACACAAACACAAAGCATATATACATACAATATTAGGCTTAAGGACTTGGTTCGGACTTCGGATTTGCACGAAACCCTAGGTCGAACCGGCGCAAGTTCCCATCCTCCGAGAACGCGCCTTTCACCTACTCCTTTCAGGAGACGGTTGCCACCCAGTCCTTCGGGTGGACTTTTGCTTAGCTTCCGATACCTCCGGACCTCGAGACGCCCAAACCCTGACCTGTCTCTACTCCTGTCCTTAGTCATCGTTCAGCTAAGTTGCTCAGTCCCTTGGACCAAGACTTCATTACCTAGCAGTCCTTTGCCTGGTGCCTAGCAGTCCTTCGCCAGGTCTTCATTCCCTAGCAGTCCTTCGCCAGGGGCCTAGCAGTCCTTCGCTAGGTCTTCTATTCCTAGCGGCCCTTCGCTAGGTGCCTAGCAGCCCTTCGCTAGGTCTTCTATTCCTAGCAGCCCTTCGCTAGGTGCCTAGCAGCCCTTCGCTAGGTCTTCTATTCCTAGTAGCCCTTCGCTAGGTGCCTAGTAGCCCTTCTCTAGGTCTTAGGGTTTCGATGCCTAGATTAACTAGGACTTTTCTTCAACTTAGGTTACTTCTCCTTTGCTCCCCTTTGTCTGTTCATTGTATCACTGACTTAAGTGTATTGTCAAACATTAAAACATTTAAAGAAGAACATCATTGATGCAACTTGCACCAACAATCTGTTCAGGTACATTAATAGGCAATTTGTACACTCTTAAACCAAAATCTCCCATGATGCAAATAGAAGTAAATAACTCGTCTAACCAATAAGAGAAAAGAACCTTCCAAGATGAACCATACATATCTTTGGGATCTAAAGCTTGGTCATACTGTTGGGATCTCCTGGCACCAAAACACAAAACGCAGCGGAACCAAGATCCCTTGAGCAATCCATGCGAAAGAAAAACTCGTACAAAGTTCATCTATCTAATAGATCTATCTAAAGTGTATACCTTTGGAGCGTGCCCTTCGCTTATCCCGCTCGTCCAAGATGCACCGGATCTCTTGCACGTTCAAGTGTCCGTGCTTCTATTCGTATCCACATGGACATAATCTCTCAACTATGGGAAGAACTACCTTAGTTGTGCTAGCAACTTGAGGTAGCTCACAAGACTACCAAGAACCCAACAAGGGTTTCGACCAAGGAGGAGAAGAGGAAGAAGAGAGGAAGGGAAGAAGAGAAAACCACACTCTCCTCATTCAAAATGACTAGCCCTCTTTTATACTCATCCCATGAATATGAAGAGTCTTTTGTCTCTTTGACTTCCCTTCATTAAAGCTAATAAAGAGCACATCTTTTCATGTGACTCTTCACCTTCTCTTCATTCAATGAAGATAGACTTTTCTCTTTCCTTTATTAAACACTTTAATGAATCTCCCCTGCAATTCCGACCGGGCCTCTCGGGCTCCCGACCAAGTCTGGCGAGCAAGTCACCGAGCTCCCGACCCAGTTTGCCGAGCGTCGAACTTCCGACCCAGTCTGCCGAGCACCGAGCTCCCGACCCAATCTGCCGAGCTCTCGACCCAGTCTGCTGAGTTCCCAACTCGGGCTCCCGACCTAGTCTCCCGAGTTCCCAACTCGAGCTCCCGACCAAGTCCCTGGGATCCTGACCCAGTCGCCCGACCCGAGTCTCCCGAGCTCCTGTCCCGAGCTCCTGTCCCGAGCTCCCGAACTGATCTCCCGATCGGATCTCCCAAGTTCCTAACTCGGGCTCCCGATCTGATCTCCCGATCGGATCTCCCGAGTTCCAAACTCGTGCTCCTGATCAGACTTCCCGAAGCATTATGTCCTTAGTGTGTGACCCAATAGGTTCTCGCGACGTTGGCAATGCGCCTAAACATCTTAGACACATAAGCAATGAGCAGCATCTAGCAATGCATCATTGCTACCCAAGTAACAAGAAAAGTCGAGATCCAACTAAACCTCCGTGACTATGATAATGTATGACCTTGTTTTTCTATCTTTGATATCTAGATTGACCAATGAGGCATAGATCGTGTCATCCTCGATCAATCTATGTGTTTCTTGATCCCTGAGTAGACTCACTAAAAAAAAATGAGTTCAATATCTCATATTGACTCATTTGAGCATGGTCATGCGTTTTAGTAGTCCTACTCGATCAAGGGGCCCACAGATATCACTCCTGTCATATGGGAGGGATAGATCTCATCTACATCACTCACATCCCTCCGCATAATTCATTACATACCCAGTGATCGCCTTTATAGTCCACCCTGTTACGGGTGACGTTTGACGATACCAAAGTGCATAACTCCTTATATAGGGAAGCGTAGTGACTTCAGGTCTAAGGACTATTCATACTAATAGTCACATGAGAAAGTTTATGACACTCATATGACACTCTATGAAACTTTCTCATGGCGGGTCAATTCAGTACACATTCTCTAATGTATACCCATGTGTCAACTTGATATCACATATCCATGACTTGTGAGCTCAAGTCATCAATTGACCTATATGCTAGTCTCCATGCATTAATATTGTCCCTTAATATTAATGATTGACTAGGAATAATTTAGTGTAGTGTTCTCTACATTATCTCACTATCGATTCAACCAATCGATATAATGTAGATAAGACCTACTACACAAGGACATTATTATACTTAGTTATTTGGCACAAAAATACAGTAAGTATAATAACCAAACATGCCTTTAATAATGATAGAATATGATACAAAAATCCCTAGTCAATCATCACATAATTGGTTCTAGGGCTCCAACTAACACATATTAACCTTAGTAGGATTCAAAGGTTGATAGCCGATGGACCCTTGGGTTCATTGGTGGTGGAAGACTTTCCAACTAGTGAATCTTGCTTGGAAGGTAAGATGATCAATGACCAAGAGGCCTTTTAAGGCCAAGGGGTATAGGGCTAAAGATGTGTTAGAATTGGTTCATTCTGATTTGTGTGGTCCTATGTCTATCCAAGCAAGAGGTGGCTTTGAATGGGTACATTTACATTATGCGCCACAAGTCCAAATGCTTTGATTAGTTCAAAGAATTCAAGGCTGATGTGGAGAAATATTAAGTTAAAAGTATCAAGACACTGCGATCAAATCGTGGTGGCGAGTACCTCTTGGGAGAGTTTAGAAGGCTTTTTTCTCTTATTCAAGTTAGATGATGAGCTATTTACTTCAGTGTGCATCGTGGGAGATTTTGGTTCTAGAGTATACAGATTGCCAACCATTGTACCTGAACAGATAATCTCTCTGTTTCTCTTAATAACAACTTTATTATCAAAAGTAACAGAATATCCATCCTTAAACAACTTAGAAACTGAAATTAAATTCTTTCTAAATGAATGTACATAAAGGCAATCTCTCAGAACTAACACTTTATTCCTCTCAAAAGATAAATAAAAGACTCTCACTGCTACTGCTGCTACTCTTGTAGCATCGCCCATGTAGACCACGATTTCTTAATCCGCTAGCCATCGGGTTTCCTGGAACTCCTGCAGAGTATTGCAGACATGGTCAGTGACTCCTGTATCTACACACCAGGTACTGGTAGATAGGACCGCTAAGCATGTTTCAACGACTAAGGCTGAAGAAATACCTTTGCTTTGATGACGGGGGCAGTCCACCTTCCAGTGCCCAGTTTGCTTGCATGTGAAGCACTTGCCCTTCGGCTTCTTCACACCAGTCCGGGGTGCTTGCGATGCTCCTGCCTTCTTGAACCCTCCTCGTTTCTTCTTCTTCATGCCTTTCGGCTCAGAAGAAGAAACCCTTTGAGTTACTAAGTCCTGTGAGTTCTTCTGAAAGAGAGCCTCTGACGCCTGGAGTTCTCCTAGCAGTTCACCCAACGTATAATTCTTCTTGTTCATATTATAGTTGAGGTTGAACTGCTCAAAACTCTTTGGTAGAGACTGGAGTATGATATCGACCTGAGATTCCCCATCGATTTCAGCTCCCACTACCTCAATCTGATTGAGATGAGCCATCATCTTTAGGACATGATCCCTAACGGGTGTCCCTTCAACCATGGTGGTTGACATCAGACTCTTCATCATACTTTGCCTAGCAGCTCGACCTTGGTGCCCGAAGAGGTCTTTGAGGTTCAGCATCATGTCACTGATAGTGGGCATGACCTGATGCTGATGTTGCAACACATTCGACATCGATGCCAGAATGTAACACCGCGCCATCTCATCTGTCTTTTTCCACTTCCTATAACGCTCTCTCAACTCTTCATCAGAGTCTTCTCTATGCTTTTCCAGACATTCTTTGAAGAGTACAAATTTGTACTCCTCAGCAGTGAAGACAATATCTAGGTTCCTCTTCCAGTCAATGTAATTTGGGCCAGTAAGTTTATTGTCCTTAAGAATTGTTGCTAGTGGAGTAAAAGTCATAATGAAAAACCTGAGAATCACAACATACACTACTTTAGAAATCGAAAATAAATGATTCCTTAAAACAATTAATTTTCGAAATTCACCAACACCCCTATACACCGAGAAATTCGCATGTCACAATGGTATGAACGTATACGAATCCCTACATTCATAAGAGGAGGTTTTACCCATCGATCTTACTATCTTGTCAACCTAACTTTTTGACAAGTAAGATCAAAAGTTGGTATCCTTCGGCTCTGCAAAATAATAGCAGTGACTCCGATGGGGAGGATACTATTATTCGTATCTAAGTGTGCATCATTACACGACACTAAGAAAGTTATTTCTGATTATGTGTCTTCCGATGGGGAAGTCCACACGCTCTTCAATAATTTTCTATAGTATTTTTCGACCTAGTGATCCGTAGAACAAGTCCATCCGATGGGGAGGAAGGCACTCAAAGCCGACGCGCAGACTTGTTCGCATCACTTATCGAATTGGAATGGAAGTCGTGGGACCCTTAGGGTCCCTCTCCCACTTAGTAATTTATATCGAGGAATTTTCTTAGCACTATCACACAACCAAACACACAACCAATAACATGAAAATAAAACAGTGAAAAATCCTAGATTTTCCAACTTTCATGGCCCCTTGGTCTCTCATGTGCCTCCAGTCGTGTCGTCACTTCGTCCACTCCTCCCTTCCATCTGTGCATGCTAGCATGAGGGATCTCCGAGCCGAAATGAATAGCTAATTATTTACATCAATGATCCTATACTCCACGAAGGAGTGTACATGAAATCTAAATCAACTGTAAATAACAAACTCGGCTAAACATATGCCGTATTTAATTACAAAAATTAAATACCTAGCTTCGTCAACCCCGAGGATTAATTAATTACAAAAATTGCAAACAATCACACAAACAATATTTTGGCCATGAAGTTGTAATCTCGTGCCTGCAACACAGAGTTATCCTACACATCCACGCATCATCAAAATAAAATGTATAAACATTGCAAAATTAACCAATCATAAACACACAAAGCCGGAAACCTTAGCTCTGATACCAATTGTTGGGTATGACTTAGCGAGTTTCTATAGCAAATACCTAGTCGATCCGAGAGACCTCTCCACGTCTACGGATTAAAAATTAATCCGAGTGGAGACCCGTTTCCCATCGACCATCTCGTGCCGTATCGAACGATCCAAATTGCAACTTAGCCAATAACCAAAACTGGCCTTGCAATTTGCTCGACCGTTCGACCGTGGAAAAGGCGACGAGTTGATCGCCGGCTTTTGTGTTTATGATCGAGGTCCAATTACAAATTTATTAAACATATTTTGCAATCAAAACAATAAATTCTTGAACATAAAATGACAAGGCATATAAACATGGCACAAAAATAACATAAGGAAATACAAGGGAGCGTAGGGAAGGTTATACCTTTCCTATCACCTCACGGTCTTCTACCTTATGTCCCTCCCTTCGTGGACATCGTGTGGGCAATGATCTACCACTATCCGAGATCACCAATAGCTCCAAACAATCCTCCTCTCCAACCGGCCAAAACCCTAGCTCCTAGGGTTTGCGCCGCCGACCACCCTCTTCCTCTTCCCTTGTGTCGCCGACCGGCTGAGCCGGCTCCAAGCCCTCCAACCAGCAGCAGACTTAGAGAGGAAGATGAAGAAGAAGAAGAAGGAAAGAAACAACCTTCTTCTCAGCCCCAACAGCCTGAAATCTCCTCTTCTCCTTCTACCTTACGGCGCCGGCGCAACCCTTGGGTGCGCCGCCTGCAGCCGGCCGCCGATGCCTCCTCCGCCTTCCCTGAGCCTCACGCACAGTAGAGAAGGTCTCTACCTTGCTTCCTTGAGTCTCAGCCGGAGCTTGGTGGAGGAGGTGGTGAGAACCGAAGGGGAGAACCCCTCTTCTCTTGATCGGCGCCGAAACCCTAAGAGGGAGAGAGGAGAGGAGATGAGAGGAGAGGGCTTGGGTTGTGGATTGATTAATTGGCCTTGGTTTCTTGATCTCATAGGGTATTTATAGGGCTAAGGCAGGGACCAAGAGGAGGAGTTGGTTCTTGGCCCGCTAATGGATCCAAACCCGATCCATTAATTAAGATCCATTCCACTAAAAGATCTTAATTGAACTTCCTCACCAACCCCTATATTTTCATATGGGCTCCACATATTACGAGTAGTCCATCCCCCCGTATTTAAGATCTCGCATGCCTGTTGATTAATTAAATTGTTGACAATTCAAATTAATTAACTTCTGGATCCTTGATTAGTACCACTCAATCTTATCAACGTGCCGGATCAAATCCACTTGCAGGGTTTAGCACGATGAACCTTTTGAGCTCACCAAGGGGGCATCATCATCCTGACTCACCAGGACACGGATTCCGTCAATAATTATCGGCACATCATATTATTAATATTATTTCCCAACTTACCGGGTCTATCGATCTAACAGAATAGATTTCGCCCATTGATAAATCAAAGAAACAATAATTAATAATATATGCCCGATATTGTTTCAGGATTAAGGGATCGTCCACCATAATATCAACTGAGGTCCTATCCAATTATCTAGTCAGTACAAATCGGATAACCTCGGGGTTTGATCCTACCCAATGTACTCAAAGTACACGAGTGTAATTCTATGGTCAAGACCAACCACACCTAATTACACTACAACCATCCCGATGGGTTATCCAATTTCATCTCAGTTGTGGGCCTCTATTTATGCTAAGTAAGGAACTGATAACATGATCTTCCGTGTGACACCACACACAATGTTATCTACTATGCAAAGCAATGGGACTTCATGTATATACTATTATAAATAAACACCTAGTGTAGTCGTGATTCTCTTTTCACAATAAAGATGTTCATATAATAAAAGTCATGTCTTTCAGTATACACATCTTACAGTACTCCACTGTGGAAGCTGAGTGGTTGGCAGCCTCTGAGGCGGCCAAAAAGAAGATGTATGGTTCAGGAACCTCATGATGAACTTGGATGTGATTCTTGGTTTGCTCATAGCTATCACAATATGTTGTGATAACAATGGTGCAGTTGTAAACTCGAAGGAACCACGAGCCCATAAGGTGAGTAAACACATAGAGTGCAAGTACCACCTAAGCGAGGAAAAGTTGTTATCACCGAGATTACATCAGAGGACAGCCTGAGAGATCCTTTCACTAAGGCCTTGATAGCGAGAGCTTTTAGGCATGTGGAGGATATGAGAGTCAGATGTATGACATTTTGAGGGCGGCAGAGTCTTTGAGTATAAGTGAGAGATTGTTGGGATGTATACTAAAAGTCTTGCCTTTTCTGTATGAACATCTACATTTTGAAAGAGCTATCACGAACCACGAGCCCATAAGGCGAGTAAACACATAGAGCGCAAGTACCACCCAAGCGAGGAAAAGTTGTTATCACCAAGATTACATCAGAGGACAGCCTGGGAGATCCTTTCACTAAGGCCTTGATAGCGAGAGCTTTTAGGCATGTAGAGGATATGAGAGTCAGATGTATGACATTTTGAGGGCAGCAGAGCCTTTGAGTATAAGTGGGAGATTGTTGGGATGTATACTAAAAGCCTTGCCTTTTCTGTATGAACATCTACATTTTGAAAGAGAATCACAAGATCACTGCTGCATGTTTATATTAGTATGTGCAAAATGTCTAATACTTTACACTGTAGATAACATGGTGTGTGGCGTCACATGGAAGATCATGTTATCAGTTCCTTGTAAAGTATAAGTAGAGGCTCACAACCGAGTTGGAGTTGGACAAACCATCGGGATGGTTATAGTGTAATTTGGTGTTGGTTTATCTTGACCATAGAATTATACTAGTGCACTTTGTATGCATTGAGCATGACCGACATAGAGGTGATCCAATTTATACTGACTTTATAATTGAATCAGACCTCAGTTTATTATGGAGTACATGCTCTAAATCCCGATATAATAACGGACAAATATACTTAATATTTATTTATTTGATTTATCAATGGGCGAGATTTATTCTGATAAATCGATAGGCCCTGTAAGTAGGAAAATAATATTATTTACATGATGTGCCATTGATTATAGATGAAATCCGTGTCCTGGTAGTCGGGATGATGATGCCCCCTTGATGAGTGATGCCCTCAAAATAGGCTGTCACGAAATGTGGGTCATCAAAATTTAAATATGTATAAAAAGCTAGAAACCCTTTTTGCAATCAAAGAATGAAAACGTAGTAAAGGGGCCACAGGTCATATTTTTCCTAAGGCTAGTTGAAATGGTTTGATTCGAGCTCGAGTTTATGCGTCGTTGATATTTTTGGGTTTCAAATAAAATCTGGGTTTTGTTTTCAATTCAGAAATGAAATCGCAATGAAAATGAAGGAAACCAAACTAATGAACCAAACAATGTGATAGCAATTAGTAACTCAACCACTAGGCAATTAAATCGACTAATGCAACTTGCAAAATTCGAGATATCAGGCTGATATCAAATTGATCCTAATGCTGACAGTGTTTGCAATTCAAAAGAACTAAGGGCTGAGTATTCTATAGACAATTGATACAAAGTCATTACCGAGGCTTAATTGATACAAAATGCATGCATCTAAAGTTGATGTGCAGAATTGATGTTAAGTGCAGGAAATGTAAACTTGAGCAGTAATGGGATTCAAAAATTCAGAAACCACTTAATGCAAAACACACTGTTCCGAATGTAATGGTACTCCAAAAGTTGTGTTAATTTTTAACACCACCCAATGCCGAAACTTCATTCAATTAGAGGGCAGAATTTCAAACTGAGATGCAGAAATAACACTAAAATTCAGTGACAAGCTAGATGAAAAACAAGTTGATTTCAATCTCTATAACACACTAGAATTTGCATTCAACTTGGCACAAACTAGGGCTGGTATTTCACTTGAAACATAGTAAAAGAATGAAGCAAACTTGATACACAAGGGAGGTGTTTATGTGCTGAAATCTGCTGCTAAATTCAGAAATTGTAAACTGTCCATTCAGAGATAATTTGATCAATTCAGCTGGAAGGTGAGGCTATAAATGAAATGTTATGCATGAACTGAAAGAATTTCGAAGCTAGTGACTGATCAAGCTAAAACACATCTAATACAGGATCAGAATGCAGGAATTGCAGAAATGATGACTGCAGAATTTTGATGTGCAGAATTAGCAGCTTAAACTCCTCTTGGATGCAAGGTTAAACAAGCTACTGATGTGAAGCCATTGAATGTGAAGTAAACAAATCGGGAGCAGAATTCAACGCCCAATGAATGCAGGAATTAACTCAAGTGAAACAAAGATTCAGAAACCAAACATTATGTGCAGAAATGAAGTTTGATACGCAATCTGCTCAAAAGTGCAGAAATAAAACTGAATGTGAATCACAACTTCGATCACAGGCATCAGCAACTAATTGTTATCTAAAATCCCAGGAATTGAAACTAAACATGAATTGAATTCAATTGAAGCTGCAAATATGAGAATCCAAGTTGGCACGCATGAACAGAATTCAGAGATTCAAGCAGGAAACTGAAACGCAAGGGATATAGCTAAACAAAATTGCAGAAATGGATACCGAGGCTTTAGAAATGAAATAAACCGAAAGGTAAATTCAGAAGAGCAAACTTAAGCTAACTTGATACAAATAAAAGACTGAAACACAGCAGATTGAACAAAAATTGCAGAAATGAAACAGAACAGAATTGATACGCATAAACAGGCTGATACACAAGCATGAAACAAGAAATAAACTGAAATAAAAAGCAATTATCCACTAAACACATTCCCTAGCTATTAAACTTGCAGAATGAAACGCAATTGAAGCTAAAACAATTCAGAAAACAAATTCCAAACAGCTAATACGAAAAATTCAGAAATGAAACACTGCAGAAATGAAATTACAGCTACAAATCGAAAATTCAAGAAGAAAACTAATCCTCAATCACTCTCTTAGGTCAAGAACTCCTTGTTCGTCACGCAAGGGTGAACCTCGAACCCGTAAGCTCAGCAAATCAATGGAAAACTCAATCTGCGATCCATTCCAGCTCAGCTCTTCCCAATTCTGAAAATCTCATTCGAATCCTTCAATCCAGCTGCTTCCAAATGCGATTGTGAATTGTGGATGGTCAGAGCAATCTAGGGAACCCCTCCAGATGGCTCCGGTGGATGGAAATGGATGAACAACTGAAATCGCAGACTTCAAATAGCAGAGCCACGGAAACCTCACAACAGCTCTGTTTCTTGGCAATTTAGAGCTGGAACTTCACCGAGAGACTTCCCCAACGACCTAGGACTTGATCTAAGCAAGAAATTGAGGGGTCGCGCCCCTTGGATTGAAGAAACTACTGAGAAAATGAAGAACACGCGATGAAACTGAGTTGCGGCGAAGAAGACGCGACGAGGAGGAAGTGTGGGGATTTTTTGATTAAATACTTTATAATGGACTACCTAGATTGATTTGAGAGAATCCAATGGCTGATCTTCATCCGGTCTGAACCAAATTTTGATGATGTTGATCAAGGGTCAGGATCTACCTCGGGGTAGCTCGGATCCTCCTGATTTGCAATGGATGGTCCAGATCAACCTAATCTTTGAATGGACAGTCTAGAGCCCTCTGAGCTTGATCCAACGGTTGGATGATCTCTGATTGGGATGAAAGTCTCAAATCTTGATCTCAGTACTTGATCAGCCTTAACCCTAGCTCGGATTGCCTCGGATGGTCCTAGATGGCTCAGATCTAGCCGCTTTTGAATCGAACGGCCCAGATTAATCCGAAGCTTGATAACTCGATCTGGATCCACTTCCGACTCAAGTTTGACCCAGTATGCCCTAGGTCCATGAACCTTTCATGCCTATAAAAATAGATCAAAAATTTAGTAGCCAAATAATCCAAATATGTACATATTTGCAATTAAGTCCAAAATAAAAATAAGTTCTAGAACCTAGGGTAAATTCACAATTAAGCAAGTAAAACATGGGTCAAACATGGATTTTAGCAACTAAAATAATCAATAAAATGGTAATTATCAACTCCCCCACACTTAATCTTGAGCGTCTCACGAAAAGTGCTAAGTATGTATCCCCTAGATTTTCTTAAGCATAATTAGAAGCAAATGAAAAGAAATTACCTAAGGTTGTCAATTCTCAAAAATCTAAGCTCTATGGATTAGTATCTCGTCCTTAAATCAACAACTTAGCCTTTTAATCCATCATGATTTATTGAGATGAATTTAACTCACTAGCCTTTCAAGAAAAATTTTGGTGGCTCTCTCCTTAAGTTCTAAGTTGATGATGGAAGTGGAGCTCACTCAAACACACATGCTTTTTACACTACCATAGGCTTGTTTGCTATCTAATCTCCACCATTATTCATGATTAGGATCCATATCTACAAAAACAAATGAAAACATAGAAAATGGTAAGGAGTGGAATAAAAGCCAAGGAAATAGAAATTGATGGAGTGGAAGACTTGAGTGCTCAAGGATGTTTCCAATGTACTTTGCTTCTCTTTACAGTCCTCTAGTGATATAAAAGTATGGTGGAGTAAAACTTTTGCCTTGCCCTTCAAAAATTCGATGAAAAGATCCTTTGTGCCAATTTTCTTTTGCGTGCCAACTTTGCTTGCTTCTCTTTTCTCATTCTTCTTTTTCTTCTTTCTTTCTTTCTTGTAAGGTCAGAAATGAAATGGAATAAAGCTTTATTTTGGATGAGAAAAACTTCACTTGATTTCATGGTGTCGAAACTCCAATTTTGTGTGCCAACTTTGTTTCTTTGTCCTTGCTTCCAAACTGTTTTTCTTCTTTCTCTACTTTAAATGGTCAACTGCTTGTTCAGTCCTTATGTGCTCAAATTCCTATCAGTATCAGCTTTAACTCAGCCTTGCCGTGAGCTTTAAAGGAATACTACTTGCTGTTTTTAGTTCCCAATTTTCTTTTCCTTCTTGTCTTTAGCTATTTTTTTTTTTGTTTCATGTTCCAATTTCCACTCCACGCAGCTAATTTCAGAACTTGCCATTCTTCGATTTCTTAGCAACAGTTAGCATCAAATAACAGTGGAGAGTTTCAGCCACTGTTCTGCAAATTGAATTCCAGCCACTGCACCTTCTTTTCTGCTCTGATCAGAATTTCTAGCATCCACCTTTCTTCCTGGTTGGGTCAACATTTTGCTCAATCTTGTTGTGCTCATGCTCCCCAAATCCTTGTTCAGAAACTGGCTCCAATCGCTAACTTGAAAAAGATTCACACTTTTATAAGTTTGGCAAAGAAAATACATCTACTAATCCCTTAATTTCCAATTCAGCTCAATGCAATCAATTTTCAGACCTTGTAATTCTCTAATTTCTCAAAGCAATTACATCACATAATAGTGGAGCTCCAGAGCAGTTTAAACTTTCACTTGAAATCTGCTCCCTAAAAGATTGAATTCAGCCAACAACCATTCTGCAATTTCTGTCATAAAATTAGTGATGCACTGTTGATTTCTCCAATTCAGCTTCACAAACAGTCCTTCAATGGACTTGTATCATTTCAGTAGCTCCAATTGTTAGTGTTATGAGAGAAGTGTCCTAAGGCAATCGCCTTATGATTGTAAACATTTATTTTAATAAATGATAATTCACTATTTGAGTATACATGTTTGTGTATCTGATTGGATCTTAAACTCATCTACTGAATGTCCGTAATACAATTCACATCATAAGAGAATTTGTGATAGGATCACAACTAGTGATTATCTCTATATGTGCAATTGTGAAGTATTGAAAATATCCCTAGTCGATGAATTGATAGAAATGGACACTATCAATTCTGTTGAGACTAGCATGGGTTATTCTCTAATCAGCTGATTCTCACTGGCTGGTGACATTGGGATGTCCGGAGATAAACATGGATGCTAGTTAAGGGAACTAGTTCATTGGAGTGACTGGCTGTAAAACTTCATATGGAATCTACATATAGAAATGTCAATGAAGTTCTTACTGCAGCTTAAGTGCGATGTTCCTTTAACTTGCGGTGTTCAAGTCATCTTGGTCATGGAGACTTATACTTTAACATCTTAAGCAAGCATCTCCAAGGAGATGTGGACCCAGGATGATTGGGTATAAGCCGAAGTGCCCGAAGATGTTTGAACAGCCTACAAAGGATTCACCACTCCTTGTGAGGAGATGTATACCCAGGCCTATCGTCGGATTGTTACTCAAAGTCTCTGGCCAGAGCATATCATGTTTAGAGTATGAATCTCTTAAATACATGAGAGTAATTAGAAATCCAAAGGACGAGAAAGACACTACTTGGGCTAGGTGTGACGTAGTCAGTCTAGTGGGGACTGACACAAACAGACCATGCCCTGAACCAAGTGGGTATAAGATGGTGAAGGGAATGGGGCACGATTTATTAGAGCTGCTGAAGGGTTTCAGAATTACTTCTGAGGTCAACCGTTGATCTTTCGATTAATTGGGGGTCATGATGTACTACTAGGTGCCACTCATGATCATTCTATAATTGGTTGATTATAGACGGCCAACATAAATCGAAAGCCTATTTAGTCACACGCATTACGAGTAATCCGAGGGATTTAAAACGAGTTGAAAATTGGATTTTCTGATCAAGAGAAATAAGTCGAATCTGAATTAATCAGAGGCGCAATGGAAGCTTAAAATGGCTAAGTCTTTTGAAGGCTTATCGGGCGAATTAAATGAGTTTAATTCGCGATCGGTTCGGCTCGGTTTGGCCGGCCAAAGAGGGTGCCAACCCTCTTTGGTTTGGCCGGCCATTACAAGGAGGATAAACCAATTTATTTGGTTTAATTAATAAAATAAATCTAGCGCGATTTGTTTTATAAATTATGGATAAATAAATTTGTATAAAGAAATTTATATAAATAAATTTATAGAAATTTATTCTTTTTTATGGAAATTAAAATGATCCATGGAATGGTTTATTTTAATTTTATAAAATCAATTATGAATTGATTTTTCCATAATAAGAAAATTTATAAATTTCTTATAAAATTTATTCCATAATAAAAGGAGAGAAGGTATTTATTTTATTATAAAGTTAGTTATAATAAAACTTGGCTTAAACGGAATAATTAATAAGAGAATTTATAGGATAAATTTCTTATGAAAATTTCGTTAAGAGGGAGACTTGGCAAGGGAGAGGCTACTATATAAAGGAACCAAAGGCAAGCCTTGAATTGATTAATCAATAGAGTAATCAAGAGATTAACTCTCTCCCTCTCTCTCTAACTCTCTCTCTCTCTAGGGCAGGTGCCCTTTCTCTCTCTAGGGCCGGCTCTCTCTCATCCCCTAGGGCCGGCGCAAGCACCTAGGGTGCCCGTGAGTTTCCTCCACCAAGTTCGTGCCGAAGAAGAAGAAGAAGCGGATCGCGACTCCTTCCTTCCTTTCCCGGAATTTTGATTCCGTTAACTTGGTGGTTAGTTTCCATCTTTTTCTCTTGTTATTTTAGTTGTGCCTTTGGAGAATCTAGTAGTTCTCGTCGGCACAAAACTCGTGGCTTTGCGAAGTCATCCCGAAGAGAACTCGGCGTGGACGCGAATAGAGGCGGAGCTTCCAAGGGACGCTACGGTTGGATCTCGTCCCTTACTTCGAGTTACGCGAGGTACTAAGTAAATTAGTTTACTTTTCTGCAAAGTTTTAATTTATGATCATGTCCACAGACCATAAGGTTGCATGCTAGATACGTGGTTAAAGTAATTTGAGAAATTATTTTATGCTAATTCTTCCGCTGCACGTAAAAATTTAAAATTTTACGAACCCGTATCCTTGTCAACATGCACCCAGTCCCATCACCAATTTGATTTGTTCAGCTGCAATTCACCTTCTCCTTTTGCACAAACAGCTGCAAGATCAGTGCTAGCAGAGTGGCCGAATTCTCCATAGCATTTTTCTCTTTTTGGCACTGATTTTTTTCTTTGTTTTCAGCTTTTGTTCAGCCCCTTTCGAATTTTGAACAGCTGCATTTAAGCTTCTAGCAGCGTGGCCGAACAGCTTCATAGCATCAAGAAACATACTTTTTCTCTCTTTTGACATGGCATAGATTTCCTTCATTTGTGTGTCATTTGGATTACACAAAAATTTCTTCTTCAACCGAATTCATCTTGGCACAAATTTGCTTGGATCTTCAAATTATAATCAAGAGTCTAGATGCCTCAATTGTTTCTATCCTTAACCACTTCTTTTTGCTCACTCTTGACACCAAACTCACTCAAACTCACTCAAACTAAAACTTGGCACATGTAATTGCAGATTTTTTTTTCTCGACATGAATTGCCTCTTTGATACCAAATCTTTCCAAAACACTAGTCACTCCCCCACACTTAAATCTTTATCCGTCTCGGCAAAGTAGCACTAAGAAACATCCCAAACAAACAAGTCCATAGAAAAGTAAGGGTAAGAGTAGGAGATAAGTAAAGAAAAATAAAATAAACATGATTAGTGCTAAAAATTGATGTGGAAAGGAAAACAAATGGATTAGTCTCTATAGATGTGATCCAATCATTGAAATACGATTTTGAAAGAACCTAAGCAAGTTCTAGAGTACAATAACATATGTGTGTCACAAATATAAGGCTAATTCTCACTAGGCAAAAATAATTCATCTCAAGTCCTCAATTAAGAATCTAAAACCAAGTAGTACTCAAGCATCCAAGAATTCATCCATGAGCTTAAACCCTAAGTTTTAACAACCAAATTTAATTTATTTTCCAAAAGATTCTAAAATGCTATGGAGATAACCTAGAGGGATACATTTATTCCTAGTCATGCAAGAAACAAATGTCCAAGAAAACTAACATGGTATCTACAATGACTCCTAGTCATTCTACTCTACTTACGTATTTATTAGCAAGGACTCAATTTAAAAGTGAAAAATGCAATAAAGGAAAATACAAGAAAGAACAAACTTCCCTTTATTTCTGGTGGACGGAGTCTATCAAGAAATAGCCTCCATCGTGGTAGTGGAGGAGTATGGGTGGCTGAGAGAATTAGGACTCCCCCACACTTGAACTTTACAGAAAAATGCTCCGGTGGCCGCAGTCGATTTAGGTACAAGACCCATGTAAGAGGTGGAGTGCTTCGAATTAGAGTAAAATCAACTCCTCCTTCTTGATGCCTTTTGAAAGTTCTTCCAGGAGGCTGGAGTCTGTTCAGATGGAGCACCCACTCCAGAAGTCTTCTAGACCCTGCAAAACAATGTAATACCCCTCTCAAGCATGCAGGGTAAGAAAGAAATGAAATAATATCAGTCTCTGCATGAAATGTATCCAAAACTGCATCATATCCAATGAAATCAATTCTTGGTGCCTCAATAAATTTTTCACAATTATTTCCTACAAAATTTGCATCCAGAAACTCATCACAAATAATGAAATCAATTTTTGACACTTCAATAGAAATTTCACAATTATTTTCTACCAAGGATGTATCAAGCAATGTATTACAACCAATGAAATCAATTTTAGGTGCCTCTATCAGTTTTTCACAATTATTTTCAGCATAAGATATATCAAAAGACTCATCACAACAATCAACATCAATTCTAGGCACTTCTAAAAATTTTTCACACTCAGCATTTACATCTGATGTATCACAACATGCTTCAATTTCAACAAATTCTACACTAGGTACCTCTATCAATTTTTCACAATCAAATTCTACAAAAGATGTATTAATATGTGTCTCACCACCAATGAAATCAGTTTGAGGTACCTCTATGCAATTTTCAGAAAAAATATGAAGAAGACTTACCTGATCATGCTGAAAAATACCTGGAGGTTCTACAAGAGTAGATGTAACTGTGGCCTCCTCCTGGTCATGTTCAAGTTCAGGTTCTGGTGGACACTCGATTAAAGTAGGTGATCCTTGGGTTCTTGCTTCCACCATGTAAGTCCCTACACTTTTTGGTTCATCCTCTGAATCTTCTAATGTATCCATCACTGTTGGTGGTCCCTGGGGCTTAAGGCAATCCCCTACACCTGTAGAATCATCTCCTATACATGCTCCTTCTGTAATATCTGCAAGAACAATATCAGAAAAATTAGGACCATCAATAACACTATCATCACAAAATAAAATATGAGAAGGGTCCTGTAGTGCTTCAGAATCTTCTTCTTGAGCTGAAGAAATTGGAAATGAATTTTGATCAAGAACTTCAGGAGGAATGCATGCTGTATTTGACACAACCTCTTCATTTCCCAAAGTTAGATCACCATCATACCCCTCAGAATTAAAAGCAGCTTGAGAAGATAATTGTTCTGATCTTTGGGCTTTTATCTGATTCAATTGATCAACCAATTTTCCAAGGCGTCCTCCGATGTCTTGTTGTTGTCGTTGAAAACTTTGCTGTTGTTGTAGGACTTGTTGAAACATCTCCTCCAGCCTTTGTTGTTGAGCCTCACTCTCATTAGGATTCTCAAAGCCTCCTTGGTTAGTGTGGAACTCCTGTTGGTCTGGAAATGTAACATAAGGCTGCTGAAGACCAAAAATAGGCTGTGCATTCTGAAATGGGAACTGTTGGGGCTGCTCAAATGGTTGAATGGGCTGATTAAACTGCTGAAAATTGGGCTGGAATGATGGTTGAATTTGCTGAGAATTGTCGCCCTGAAAATTCTATATTTGAGGTTGACATTGTTGATTGAAAGGCTGAGGGACTGAAAACTCTGGTTTTGAAACTGAAAGATTGGATCGTATGGCTGTGAATGTTGAAAAGGTTGTTGAAAATTCTGTATGGGTTGAAATTCTTGCTGCCATGACTGAGGTTGAGGTTGAAATTGATTATTTCCCTGCTGAAAACTTTCAAAAGGCTGCTGAAAATTTTGGGTAAGATGCTTAAATCCTTGGTTTGGTTGAACTTGATGGAAGGGTGGTTGCTGAAAATTCTGATTATCTAAACACCCTTGCTGAATTCCTTGAAAAGGCAATTGATCTTGTTGATAAGGTTGCTGAAAGTTGGGCTGAAATTGCTGGAATTGGGGCTGAAAACTCTGGAATTGTGGCTGCCTAATCTGAGTTTGCTGGAAATTTGGTTGACTTGGCTGAAAACCTTGCTGGAATTGTTGACATTGTGGCTGAAAAATCTGATTTGGTTGCTGAAAATTCACACAAGACTGTTGGAAATCTTGATTTGGTGGCTGATTGAAAGGCTGGTTCTGCTGAAATTGTGGACACGGCTGCTGGTAAGTAGATGAGAACATTTTGAACTGGCAGTCCTGTCACAATGCAAACAAGAAAAATGTCAGCAACCGTATACAAAAGATAAAGCACAAGAAAATAGAATCAAATGATATGCCCATAAGCACACAAGCAAAAATCTAACAACTCAACTAGTTGCTTCCCCGGCAACGGCGCCAAAAATTTTGATGCCCTCAAAATAGGCTGTCACGAAATGTGGGTCATCAAAATTTAAATATGTATAAAAAGCTAGAAACCCTTTTTGCAATCAAAGAATGAAAACGTAGTAAAGGGGCCACAGGTCGTATTTTTCCTAGGGCTAGTTGAAATGGTTTGATTCGAGATCGAGTTTATGCGTCCTTGATATTTTTGGGTTTCAAATAAAATCTGGGTTTTGTTTTCAATTCAGAAATGAAATCGCAATGAAAATGAAGGAAACCAAACTAATGAACCAAACAATGTGATATCAATTAGTAACTCAACCACTGGGCAATTAAATCGACTAATGCAACTTGCAAAATTCAGGAAATCAGGCCGATATCAAATTGATCCTAATGCTGATAGTGTTTGCAATTCAAAACAACTAAGGGCTGAGCATTCTATAGACAATTGATACAAAGTCATTACCGAGGCTTAATTGATACAAAATGCATGCATCTAAAGTTGATGTGCAGAATTGTTGTTAAGTGCAGGAAATGTAAACTTGAGCAGTAATGGGATTCAAAAATTCAGAAACCACTTAATGCAAAACACACTGTTCCGAATGTAATGGTACTCCAAAAGTTGTGCTAATTTTTAACACCACCCAATGCCGAAACTTCATTCAATTAGAGGGCAGAATTTCAAACTGAGATGCAGAAATAACACTAAAATTCAGTGACAAGCTAGATGAAAAACAAGCTGATTTCAATCTCTATAACTCACTAGAATTTGCATTCAACTTGGCACAAACTAGGGCTGGAATTTCACTTGAAACATAGTAAAAGAATGAAGCAAACTTGATACACAAGGTAGGTGTTTATGTGCTGAAATCTGCTGCTAAATTCAGAAATTGTAAACTGTCCATTCAGAGATAATTTGATCAATTCAGCTGGAAGGTGAGGCTATAAATGAAATGCTATGCATGAACTGAAAGAATTTCGAAGCTAGTGACTGATTAAGCTAAAACACATCTAATGTAGGATCAGAATGTAGGAATTGCAGAAATGATGACTGCAGAATTTTGATGTGCAGAATTAGCAGCTTAAACTCCTCTTGGATGCAAGGTTAAACAAGCTACTGATGTGAAGCTATTGAATGTGAAGTAAACAAATCGGGAGCAGAATTCAACGCCCAATGAATGCAGGAATTAACTCAAGTGAAACAAAGATTCAGAAACCAAACATTATGTGCAGAAATGGAGTTTGATACGCAATCTGCTCAAAAGTGCAGAAATAAAACTGAATGTGAATCACAACTTCGATCACAGGCATCAACAACTAATTGTTATCTAAAATCCCAGGAATTGAAACTAAACATGAATTGAATTCAATTGAAGCTGCAAATATGAGAATCCAAGTTGGCACGCATGAACAGAATTCAGAGATTCAAGCAGGAAACTGAAACGCAAGGGATATAGCTAAACAAAATTGCAGAAATGGATACCGAGGCTTTGGAAATGAAATAAACCGAAAGGTAAATTCAGAAGAGCAAACTTAAGCTAACTTGATACAAATAAAAGACTGAAACGCAGCAAATTGAACAGAAATTGCAGAAATGAAACAGAACAGAATTGATACGCATAAACAGGCTGATACACAAGCATGAAACAAGAAATAAACTGAAATAAAAAGCAATTATCCACTAAACACATTCCCTAGCTATTAAACTTGCAGAATGAAACGCAATTGAAGATAAAACAATTCAGAAAATAAATTTCAAACAGCTGATACGAAAAATTCAGAAATGAAACACTGCAGAAATGAAATTACAGCTACAAATCGAAAATTCAAGAAGAAAACTAATCCTCAATCACTCTCTTAGGTCAAGAACTCCTTGTTCGTCACGCAAGGGTGAGCCTCGAAACCGTAAGCTCAGCAAATCAATGGAAAACTCAATCTGTAACGCCCCAAAATTCTCATTTTTAGTTCTTGAAGTCCTTAGAACTATTTAAAAATGGTTTAGAAATATTCTAGATATTTTTAGAAATTTTTAGAATATTTTTATGGAATTTTCCGAGTCCGTTTAGTATTTTAAAAAAAGGAAAAACGTTAAAGGGCACCAGGGGGTTCGAACCCGCGACCACTGGAAGAGCAAGCACGCGCGTGATCGGCTGGGCTAGGGTATCAAGCACAACAAAAGGTGGAGAGAAATATATTTATAGAGTAGTTACGTTTTTTCATAAAGATAGTATAAATAGATGATTAAAGAGAGGAAATGGGATTTTTGGTTTTCTCTCTTCCTCACCCTAGCCGCGCGACGCACGGGAACTCTTCCCCTCTCTTGTGCGCACGCCAACACCAAGCACCACCATCTCCTCTCCTCCTCTAAGGGGGCGCCGGCCAAGAGGGAACCAAGGAGACGGAGCGTTTCATCCGTCTCAACGAGAAGAACACGTAGGCGCGGACGGTTCGTAGAGATTTCAAGCTTCTCCCGAGCCCTAGACGTCAATTTTGGTTGTAAGTTCAAGGAAACCAAAGTAAGTACTGCTCACCTGCGGTAAGAGGCGGTTTTTCCTCAAGTTTTTCTCGTTAAAAAGTTAAAAATGCGATTTTTCCATTATATTGTGATTTATGCATGTAACCCTAGTTTAATTCATGCTTGTATGAGTTAATTAATTACCCTATATGAGTTTAGGGTCTAAGAAAGCTATAAGAAAAGAAAAGAAGATAAAGATAAGAAAAGAAAAGGCCAAGGCCTTAAGAAATCCCCAAAAGTCAAGACTTAGGGATTTGAGCACACAAGGTGCTCGTTAAAATGCCAAGGCATTTAAATATAAGAAAGAAAAGAAAGAAAAGTTATTTTATTTTCTAAGGCCAGTACCCGGCGTCCAAGGGCGTCGTTAAAGAAATCCAGGTGTCCAATTCCAAGGTCTTGGCCCTGGTAGACCAAGGTCTGCTCTATTAGGATTGGTGGCTCGCTACCCCAACCTTTTAGGGAACGCGCATAAGATGGTACTTACGTCTTAAGTGGATCCAAGTGAGTTATTATTTTCAAGTATATGCTTTAGCAAAGTTTTCAAAAGTTTAAGAAAGTTTTCAAAAAGTTAAAGAATTGCTAAAGTTTCAAGTTGAGCCAAGAAAAGTAAGTTGAGATTTATTAATGCTTGAGTATGCATGTTTTGAGTTATACATGTTCTTAGTGTTTCTTTCAAGCATATAAGTATCTCATGTTATTTCACATTGGTTAAAAGCATGTTTGCACATTTTCGAGATTTTGTGAGCTAGATAGTACTTACTAAGCTTTATGCTTATTAGTTGCATTTCCTCTTACTGCAGATAAAGGTAAAGGTAAGCGATTCTGAAGGAAGGCGACGAGGCGGTGCTGAGCAAAGTGTGTGTGGTGGCTGACCTTGGAGAGGTCCTTGGGACAAGATGAATAAAAAGACTCAAAATACATTTGTTATAGAGTCTTATTTTAAGTTATCTTATATAGAATTTATCCAAGTAATTGCGTTTTAGATATTTTGCATGTCTCAAGATCACAAGTAAAGATTCCATGTTATTTCATTTAGCATACATATCATTATGATTGCATTGGATGAGTAGAAGTGTGAGTAGTTTAGAATATTGATACTTTGTTGGAGTTATTGATGCATGTGTCAAGATAATGCTAGTTTCCCTTTTGAATTAAGTTTTATTGCTCAATTATGCTTAGAAAAGTTGCATTCATAATCCATAATGCTTTAGTGATGTTATAGAGCCTTGGGGAATGAATTTAAATGGTTAGAAGTTAAGTTTGGTACAAACTCTAGTATAAAAGTTTAAATAGATTTTCATGACGTGCTAAATCTCGTAAAAGTCCTAATTTCGAGTTTATGAAGTTGTTTTGATTGGCTAAAAGGTTTAGGAAACTAGTATAGAGTATAGAAATGGTGTTGTGGCTTTGTATGGTGTGAAACTATATGTTTGGTGGAGTTTTGAAACAAGGCTTCGAATCTGAAATTCAGGTTTTCAGACGTATCAGTCGACTGGTACAATACCAGTCACCTGCCCTATCGAACAGTCGCTTCTGTTCGATGCACCAGGTAACTGCCAAAGGACAGTCGCCTGGTACCAGTCGACTGCCATATAGCAGTCGACTGATACCCGTAAGCTAAGTTGGGCAAGGCAAGTTTCAATAAGTATTTTCTTACGAGTTTTTGAGAAAGAAAGTGTGACATGGTATCATGCATGACTATTAAAGTTAGAATATCATCACTCCTGGATAGATTAAAAAGAAAAAAAAAAGATTTCCGCATTCTTAGTCGTGCATTAGAGTCGAGAAGTAGACAAAAGTAACGATCCGTCTAAGGCAGAGAAGGTGGGTCGTTACACAATCTGCGATCCATTCCAGCTCAGCTCTTCCCAATTCTGGAAATCCCATTCGAATCCTTCAATCCAGCTGCTTCCAAATGCGATTGTGAATTGTGGATGGTCAGAGCAATCTAGGGAACCCCTCTAGATGGCTCCAGTGGATGGAAATGGATGAACAACTGAAATCGCAGACTTCAAATAGCAGAGCCACGGAAACCTCACAACAGCTCTGTTTCTTGGCAATTTAGAGCTGGAACTTCACTGAGAGACTTCCCCAATGACCTAGGACTTGATCTAAGCAAGAAATTGAGGGGTCGCGCCCCTTGGATTGAAGAAACTACTGAGAAAATGAAGAACACGCGATGAAACTGAGTTGCGGCAAAGAAGACGCGACGAGGAGGAAGTGTGGGGAATTTTTCATTAAATACTTAATAATGGACGACCCAGATTGATTTGAGAGAATCCAACGGCTGATGTTCATCCGATCTGAACCAAATTTTGATGATGTTGATCAAGAGTCAGGATCTGCCTCGGAGTAGCTCGGATCCTCAAGATTTGCAACGGATGGTCCAGATCAACCTAATCTTTGAATGGACAGTCTAGAGCCCTCTGAGCTTGATCCAACGGTTGGATGATCTCTGATTGGGATGAAAGTCTCAGATCTTGATCTCAGTGCTTGATCAGCCTTAACCCTAGTTCGGATTGCCTCAGATGGTCCCAGATGGCTCAGATCTAGCCGCTTTTGAATCGGACGGCCCAGATTAATCCGAAGCTTGATAACTCGATCTAGATCCACTTCCGACTCAAGTTTGACCCAGTATGCCCTAGGTCCATGAACCTTTCATGCCTACAAAAATAGATCAAAATTTTAGTGGCCAAATAATCCAAATATGTACAGATTTACAATTAAGTCCAAAATAAAAGTAAGTTCTAAAACCTAGGGTAAATTCACAATTAAGCAAGTAAAACATGGGTCAAACATGAATTTTAGCAACTAAAATAATCAATAAAATGGTACTTATCAATGAGCTCATAAGGTTCATCATGTTAAATCCTACAAGTGGACTTGGTCCAACATGATGATAAGGATGAGTGGTACTAGTCAAGGAGTCAGAGGTTGATTAATTAAAATTGTCAGTAATTTAAATTAATCGTTGGGCATTCGATATCTTAAACACGGGGAGAAATTGTACTCATTATAGGTGGAGCCCATATGTAAATATGGGGGTTGGTGAGGTAGTTCAATGAAGGGCCTTAAGTGGAATGATTCTTCATTAATGGATCGTGTGTGGATCTATTAGCAGGCCAAGACCCAACTCCTCCTCATGGTCTCTATTGTAGCCCTATAAATACCCCATGGTATCATGAATCCAAGCATCCAATTGATCATCAAACCCTTGGTTTTTCTCTCTTCTCCCTCACCTTCTCTCTCCTAGGGCATCCGACGGCAAGAAAAAAAAAGAAGAAATCCTTTTTCTTCTTTCTTCCATCTTCTCTTCTCTTGATTCTTGGCGCAAGGAAGTTCTCTTCTTCTAGCTATGGCCGGTGGAAACTTGAGAAGGAGTAGAAGAGGAAGTCGATGGCGAGGAGGGTGGTGTTTTGGCGCCGACGGTAGGGTTTAGAGAAGTGGGCGGCGGCGGTTTTGATAGGGAAGAAGAAGAGATCCTTCTTCTCTTCTTCTTCTATTCCTTCATCTTCCTTTCCCTCTTCATCTTAGCACCCTTGTGGCCGGCGCACTTTGGAGCTTGGAGGTGGCCTGCGGCGCAAGGAGGAGGTGGAAGTGTGGCCGGCGGTAACCCTTGGAGTTAGGGTTAGTTTGGCACAAGGAAGAAGGAAGGAAAGGGATTGATTGGTAGACCTTGGTGATTCCGGTTCATGGTAGATTGTCTCCCACATGACGTCCAAGAAGGGGAGGGTCATACGATAGAAGATCGCGAGGTAACGGGAAGGTATAACCTCTTCCTTGGCTCTTTGATTCTATCATTGCATGTGGTGATTAATTAATTATCATGCGTTCTTAATTATTTGATAATTATTGTTGATAAATAATTATTTTGGACCCCGATAATAAACACAAAAACCGGCGATCCGCTCGTCATCTTTTCCATGACCAATTGGTTAGGCGAGTTACAAGGCTTGAACTTTGATTTGGCTAAGTTGTAACTCGAACCAGTCGATACGACGACGAGACTGTCATTTGGGAGATAGGTCTCCATTCGGATTAAATTTTTTTAATCTGTGGACATGGAGAGGTCTCTCATGGATGACCAGGTATTCGCTTAGGAAACCCGCTAAGTTTTCCAACACTGACAACCTCATATCAGCTTGAGGAGGCCCGGATGGCTCGAGACCAACTGTCCTTCGAAGCGGCCGAGTTGAAGACTGCCCAGGACCGAGCCTCAGAAGAACTGAAGTCATACAAGGCTGATGAGGAGTCCCGACAGGCAGAGGCAGAGGCAGAGGCAGAGGTGGTGTTTAAGGCCAAATTCATCCAATCTAAGGAATTTGGTGACCTTCTGACCGGTCAAGTGCAGAGGCGGCTGAAGCAGGGCTTCAATGGAGCTGTTCAGCAACATCGGCAGGCCTATGCCCTGAAACTGAATGCCGACCTGAGCTTCCTCAGTGTCGGCCGGGATTGGGAGGAGCTACCGTCGGAGGAGAAAGAATTTAATTCCTCAATTTTTCATACTTTGTATTTTACATTTTTCTTTCCTTTTGAATGTACTCCAAATGTAAACTCCAATTTTGAATGAAATATTTTTATCTTTTGTCACTTTCTCGCCTAGTTCATCATTTGTACCTTGTTGAATGTACTCCAATATGTTAGCCCACATTTTGAATGAAACATTTTTATCTTCTGCTTCAATATCCCTTGTGATTTATTTTCTACATCTTAATTCCTATCTCATGCATTGCCCTTATGTTGCATATTGCTCCTCGCCCCCCTCCCGTATAGACTCCTTTACACGTGTGAAGTCTAATGTTAAGGAAGAGAAAAGGACTTGGTGCGTTGTTATTTGCCTGTGCTGGCAAGAACAGGACTCGGCCTCTTCCACACCTCAGCTAGGCTCATATATCTTGGGTATCATCAGCACCTCAAGATGGTATAGGCTCAGGCTGCTCCCGACCGTACTTCCTCAGTACCATGCCTCGGTCTACTCATCTCGGGCATCCTCGGCACTACGAGATGGTAGGATCTTCGCCTGCTCCTGGTCGGGCATTCTCAGCACCACGACCAAGTCTATACATCTCGGGCATCCTCGGCACAATGAGATGGTAGGATCTTTACCTACTCCTGGCCAGGTATCCTCAGCACCATGGCCAAGTCTACACATCTCGGGCATCCTCAGCACCATGAGATGGTAGGATCTCTGGCTGCACCTGGCTGGACATCCTCAGCACCACGACCAGGTCTATATATCTCGGGCATCCTCGGCACCACGAGATGGTAGGATCTTTGCCAGCTCCCGGCCGGACATCCTCAGTGCCACTGTCAGGTCTACACATCTCGGGCATCTTCGGCACCTCGAGATGATAGGAACTTCAGTTGTTCCCGACCGGGCATCCTCACCACCACGGTCAGGTCTACACATCTCGGGCATCCTCAGCACCACGAGATGGTAGGATCTTCGCATGCTCCCAGTCGGGTATCCTCAGCACCACGGCCAGGTCTACACATCTCGGACATCCTCGGCACCTCGAGATGGTAGGAACTTTGGCTGCTCTCAGTCGGGCATTCTTAGCACCACGGCCAGGTCTACACATCTCAAGCATCCTCGGCACTGCGAGATGGTAAGATCTTCGCCTGCTCCCGGCAGGGCATCCTCAGCACCACGACCAGGTTTACACATCTCGGGCATCCTCGGCACCTCAAGATGGTAAAAACTTCAGCTGCTCCTGACCGGGCATCCTCAGCACCACGACTAGGTCTACACACCTCGGGCATCCTCATCACCATGAGATGGTAGGATCTTCACGTGCTCCCGACCAGACATCCTCAATACCACGGTCAGGTCTACACATCTCGGGCATCCTCGGAACCTTGAGATGGTAGGAACTTCAGTTGCTCTCGGTCGGGCATCCTCAGCACCACGACCAGGTCTACACACCTCGGGCATCCTTGGTACCATGAGATGGTAGGAACTTCACCTACTCCCGGTCGGCCATCCTCAGCACCACGGTCAGGTCTACACATTTCGGGCATCCTTGGCACCTCGAGATGGTAGGAACTTCAGCTACTCCCGGCCATGCATCCTCAACACCACGACCAGGTCTACACACCTCGGGCATCCTCGACACCACGCAATTGTAGGATATTCACCTGCTCCCGGTCGGGCATCCTCAGCACCATGGTCAGGTCTACACATCTCGGGCATCCTCGACACCTCGAGATGGTAGGAACTTCGGCTGCTCTTGGCCGGGCATCCTCAGCACCATGACCAAGTCTACACATCTCGGCCATCGTTGGTACCACGTGATGGTAGGATTATCGCTTGCACCCGGTCGGGCATCCTCAACACCATGGCCAGGTCTACACATCTCGGGCATCCTCGGCACCTCGAGATGGTACGAACTTTAGCTGCTCCCGGTCGGGCATCCTCAGCACCATGGCCAGGTCTACACACCTTGGGCATCCTTGGCACCATGAGATGGTAGGATCCTCACCTGCTCACGGCCGGGCATCCTCAACACCACGACCAGGTCTACACATCTCAGGCATTCTCGGTACCTCGAGATGGTAGGAACTTCAGCAGCTCCTGGCCGAGCATCCTCAACACCACGACCAGGTCTACACACTTCGGGCATCCTCGGCACCACGAGATGATAGGATCTTCACCTGCTCCCGGCCGGGCATCCTCAGCACCACGACCAGGTCTACACATCTCAGGCATCCTAGGCACCTCGAGATGGTTGGAACTTCAGCTGCTCCCAGCCGTCCATCTTCAGCACCACGGCCAGGTCTACACACCTTGGGCATCCTCGGCACCACGGGATGATACGATCTTCGCTTGCTCCCAGTCGGGCATCTTCAGTGTTAGTAGGAGCCCTAGAGCCAATTATGTGATGATTGACTAGAGACTTTTTGTATCATATTCTATCATTAATAAAGGCTTGTTTGGTTATTATACTTTATATTTGTGTCAAATAACTAAGTATAATAATATCCTTGGGTAATAGGTCCTTATCTACATTATATCGATTGGTTGAATTGATAGTGAGATAATGTAGAGAATACTATACTAAACCATTTCTAGTCAAGCATTAATATTCAATGACAATATTAATGCACGGAGACTAGCATGTAAGTCAATTTATGACTTGAGCTCACAAGTCATGGATATATGATATCAAGCTGATATATAGGTATACATTAGAGAATGTGTACTGAATTGACCCGCCATGAGAAAGTTTCATAGATTGCCATATGAGTGTCATAAACTTTCTCATGTGACTATTAGTATGGATTGTCCTTAGACCTGAAGTCACTATGGTTCCCTACATAAGGAGTTATGTATTTTGGTATCGTCAAATGTCACCTGTAACAGGGTGGACTATAAAGGCGATCACTGGGTATGTAATGAATTATGCGGAGAGATGTGAGTGATATAGATGAGATTTATCCCTCCCATATGACGGGAGTGATATCTGTGGGTCCTTGATTGAGTAGGACTACTAAAACGCACGGTCATGCTCAAATGAGTCAATATGAGATATTGAGCTCATTTTTTTGAGTGAGTCTACTCGGGGATCAAGAAACACAAAGATTGATCGTGGATGACATGGTCTATACCCCATTGGTCAATCTAGATATCAAGGATGGAAGGACATGTTCATATATTGTCATAGTCATAGAGGTTAAGTCGGATCTCGATTTTCTCGTCACTTGGGTAGCAATGATGCATTGCTAGATGTCGCTCATTGCTTATGTGTCTAAAGCGATTTTGACATATTGCCAACGTTACGAGAACCTATTAGGTCACACACTAAGGACACGATGTTTCGGAGATTAATTGATCTTAGTTTGACTATGATTTGATTCGAATTGAATTAATTGACTTAGACTCAAGTGAATCCAATTAGATTATGGGATTGAGATCTAATTTGAGTTTGACTCATTTAGATTAAACTCAACCACATTTGAATGTGATATTAATTTATTAAAATATTTAATAAATTAATAATAGCAGAAAATAAAAAATTTCTCTTCATTGGATAAAGAGAAGTTGAAGAGTCACATAAGAAAATGCGCTCTAAGTGGGTTTTTATTAGCATTAATGGAGGGAAGCTAAAGGGACAAAAACTCTTCATATTCATGGGATGAGTATAAAAGAGTTTTTTCTTGTCATTTGGATGATGAACTTGTCATTCTTCCTTACCTTCCTTCTCTTGGCCAAAATCCCTCTTATCCCTCTCCTTCTTGCTTTGTGAATCTCCTCTTATGGCTAGCACTACAAAGGTGATTCTTCTCCGAAGCTTGAGAGATCGTGTTCTGTGGATACACATAGAGGCACGGACACTTGAACGTGCAAAAGATCCGGCATACCTCGGACACGGGATAAGCCAAGTGCACGCACCAAAGGTATACCTATAGGATAGGAATTTGTAAATTAACTTTGTATAATTTTTTTCGCATGGACCGCTCATGGGATCTCTTATATCCGTTGTGATTTTTTGAATATTTTTGCCTATAAATCCCTACAGTAGTATTAAAGCCACTTGTGAAAGATCATACAAAGTTTAGAAAAACTTTTATATGTGATATAGAAGTAGGACATAATTTTGTTATGGATTGTGTAATGTATGAGCATTTGTTGAGATACAAAAGTTTGTGTTGATCAAACTAATAGTCCATAGCATTATCATATGAATATGAAAGTGTGCTATGGTCCGATTGTACTCAATAAATTTTATAACCTATGGTTTCAGCTTATGAGCATTTTACTATCATAATAAAAATTGATGCTCTAAATTTATGTGTGATTGATGACATGGTGCATGGTTATGGCCTTAACCCCAATATGATTGGATGTATATGTGTGTGTGCATGTTGTAATGTAATTTATAATACGGCCTATGTGTCGTGCCTTATCTCTATTTTTCTAGTTGTAAAATAGATTTAGACTCGAATGTAACTCGAGTTTTCCTAATTTTTAATGTACAAAATGAGGAGTGGAATGTCCATTGAAGAATGAAGTTATAAGAAGGAAGCCGATGACACATGACGACCGAAGGATGCACTTGGAGAAAATGTTATCACTAGGTTAACTATCGATTTTCTCATTGGCTTGAGAAGATCGTAGTATACGGGCCATAACCATGTCATATCTTACCGCTTATATGTTGATATATGCGATGTGTATATGTGATGCATGATTAGATAAACATTTATCTTAATTAAGTCAACTCGATATGTCTACCAAAGTTTGGTGCTTATAAACTACCTTGATCATTTGTTGTTGGGTTTACCAAAGTAAAGCGACACATTTTATCTTGGTAGAGTGCGAGAGGACAATTGTGATGTCTCGCTATCGAACTTTGGGTGAGACTTAACTAAGTCACCTCAATTGGATTGAGAAACTTAGAGGCATATCCCAAAAGTTGAGAAAATTGGGTAAAAGAATAATTATATAAAGTCTTGGGCGATTAACCAAAGCAAACTCAAGATGATGTGTAATGTGGATCTTGACCCTTTATTTCCAAGAGTTGCATAAGATGTAATTGGTAAAATATTGCCTACCTGATTATACTAAGTCTTGAGTGATTAGCCAAACCTAACTCAAGATGAGGTATAATATGGATCTTGTCCCATATGAATGTAGTCGTTATTTGGTTTGGAGCAAGTAGTGTGGGCAAATTGAGTTTGCCTACATCCATGACTAGCCCCTACCAAAGCTTTATAATTCAGTGGGGGTGTCATTTAATTAAATAATCTAGATATGATATTTATTTCTGAATATTTTACTATTGTAGATCACCATGTCGTCTAACACGTCAAATACTCTCTCTCTGCGATCCGTCCTTGAGAAGAACAAGCTCAACGGAGCTAATTTTTTGGATTGGTATAGAAACTTGAGGATCGTCCTCAAACAAGAACGAAAACTGTACGTCCTAGAGCAACCTCTTCCAGAAACACCTATCACTACCGCCACTCGAGTCGAAAAGGAAGCTTAAATGAAACATCAGGATGATGCACTTGATGTATCATGCCTCATGCTTGCCACCATGAAATCTGAGCTTCAGAAGTAACATGAGAACATGGATGCACATGATATGGTTGAGTACTTAAAATAACTATATCAAGGGCAAGCTAGGAACGAGCGGTTTGAGGTGTCTAAGGCCCTATTTGCATGCAAGATGTAAGAAGAAACTCCCGTAGGAACTCATGTACTCAAGATGATTGGGTATGTCGAGAACCTTGAAAGACTAGGATTTTCACTGGGTCAAGAATTGGCTACGGACCTTATCCTGCAATCGTTGCCGGAAGGGTACAATCAATTTGTCATGAACTATAACATGAATAAAATTGACAAGCCATTGCCTGAGATGCTCAGCATGTTGAGAACTACTGAACCCAATCTCAAGAAAATCAAGACCAGTAATGTACTGATGGTACAGAAGGGCAAAGGCAAATGGAAGCCTAAGGGCAAGGGAAAGACCCAAGCCAAAGGCAAGGCTAACTCTACTGCACTGAAGGCCAAAGGCGGGGTGCCTAAGGAAGTGACCTGCTTCCACTATGGTGAGACCAGACATTGGAAGCGAAATTGCAAACTCTACCTAGAGGAAGTAAAGAAGAAAAGAAGTGAGATTCTGCCTCAGATATTTTTGTTATAGAAGTTAATCTATCTATTTTCTCTTCTTGGGTATTAGATACCGGTTGTGCATCTCACATTTGTACTAATGTGCAAGGCCTTCGAAGAGCTAGATCGTTGATAAAGGACGAAGTGGACCTACGAATATGCAATGACGCAAGAGTTGCTGCTATAACTGTAGGAACATATTCCTTGTCTTTGCCTACTGGGCTTATCTTAGAACTAGAGGAGTGCTTTTATATACCTGTACTAACTAAGAACATAATTTTTGTATCATGTTTGCACAATAAAGGCTTTTTATTTATCACAAAAGATAAATGTTGTTCTATAATGTTAAATGACATGTTCTATTGTAGTGCACCACTTATGAATGGACTCTATGTTCTAGACTTAGAAAACCCAATCTATAACATAAATACCAAATGGTTCAAACCAAATGATTTGAACCAAACGTATCTCTGACATTGTCTCTTAGGTCATATAAATGAGAGTCGCTTATCCCAGCTCCATAAGGATGAATTACTGGACTCATTTGATTTTGAATCATATGAGACATATGAATCTTATCTTCTAGGCAAGATGACCAAGACTCTATTTAGTGGACACGGCGAAAGAGCGACAGACTTGTTAGGACTCATACATACTGATGTATGTGGCCCATTTAATGTCGCAGCTAGAGGAGGCTATCAGTACTTCATCACTTTTACTGATGATGTCAGTAGATACGACTATGTGTATCTAATGAAACACAAGTCGGAATCCTTTGAAAAGTTCAAAGAATTCAAGAGTGAAGTACAAAACCAACTTGGCAAGAGTATTAAGATGCTTCAATTAGATCGAGGTGGTGAATACCTTAGCCAAGAGTTTCGTGACCATCTAGCAGAGTGTGAGATCATATCCCAACTCACTCCACCTGGAACACCACAATGAAATGGTGTGTCCAAGCGGAGAAATCATACTCTATTAGATATGTTACTATCAATGATGAGTCAGACAGTTCTTCCTACTTCCTTCTAGAGATTCGCTCTAGAGATGACTCTTTTCACACTTAATCGAGCTCCATCAAAGGTCGTCATAAAGACACCATATACGATATGGACTGGGAAAAGTCCCACGATGTCTTTTATGATTTGGGGTTGTGAGGCTTACGTTCGACGTCAAGTCTCAGATAAACTTGAACCCAAATCTGTAAGTGCTATTTTGTAAGATATCCCAAGGAAACGAAAGGATATTTCTTCTACAATCCCACACTAAGCAAAGTGTTTGTCGCTAGAAATGATATTTTTCTCGAAAGAGAGTTTATTTCTAGAATAAATAGTGGGAGTAAAATCCATCATGAAGAAGTTCAAGATGGAGATAGTATTGAGGCCTTGATGGACATTGAACAGGCACCACAAAGTATTGTGGATCATGAGATTGTTGCACAAGAAGTTGTGGAGCAATAACCTGTTCAAGTAGACCAACCTCATCGCATATTTGATTGGATATCTCGTCAACCTAAGAGATACTCATTTCTCTTGTCTGACCATAATGACATTATGCTTGTTGAGTTGAACGACCCTACATCCTATCAAGAATTTGTGATGAGCCCAGATTTTGAGAAATGGCTAGAGGCCATGAAGTCTGAAATGAAATCTATGTACACTAACCAAGTATGAACTTTGGTTGATCCACCTGAGGGAATTAAACCCATTGGGTGTAAGTGGGTCTTTAAAAGAAAGACTGACATGGATGGTCTTATGCATACCTATAAAGGGTGATTGATTGCCAAATGTTTCAAGCAGATTCATGGTATCAACTATGATGAAACCATTTCACCTGTTACGATGCTTAAATCTATTCGGATCATGCTTGCTATTGCAGCTTACCATGATTACGAGATCTGGCAGATGGATGTCAAAACCGCATTCCTAAATGGGAATCTACTTGAAGATGAGTACATGACACAACCTGAGGGTTTTATAGATCCAAAGCATGTTGGAAAGGTATGTAAGTTACAAAGGTCCATTTATGGGCTAAAGTAAGGTTCTCAAAGCTGGAATCTTCGATTCGATTATACAATCAAAGCGTTTGGTTTCATCAAGAATGAAGATGATGAAGGATCGTCTAGGCGTGCTAGAGGGGGGTGAATAACACTTTATCGTCGTTTGATCTCTACAAAATTGTTAGCGCAGCGGAAATAATATGCAAAGGAAATCAAGACAATTCTAACAATAATATTTTTACTTGGTATCCACCCAGATGGGTGACTAGTCCAAGGATCCACACCGCGAGCACCACTTTTGTAATGCCCCAAAATTCCCATTTTTAGTTCTTAAAGTCCTTAGAATTATTTAAAAATGGTTTAGAAATATTCTAGATATTTTTAGGAATTTTTAGAATATTTTTATGGAATTTTCCGAGTCCGTTTGGTATTTAAAAAAAAAAAAGGGAGAAAGAAAAGAAAAAGGAAAAACCACTTAAGGGCAGCCGGTAGTTCGAACCCGCGACCACCCCAAAACCAGAAACGAGCGCGACCAGCTGGGCTAGGGTATCAAGCACAACAAGGGATGGAGAGAAGTATATTTAAGGGGTAGTTAGGTCGATCCGCCCATAGGTATAAATAGATTATTAAAGAGAGAAGTTTTATTTTCTCTCAAACCCTCTCCCTCTCCCAAGTTGCGCCGACCCCTCTCCCTCTCCTCTCTTGTGCGCACGCCACACCAAGCCCTAGAGGGTCGGCCAAAGCTCTCCTCCAAGAGGTATTCCTATATTCGGGATCCCCGCGACGAGAGGAATGCGTAGGCGCGAAGAATTCTCCGAGATCTCAAGTTTCTCCCGAGCTCTAGACGTCAATCTTGGTTGTAAGTCCAAGATATCAATGTAAGTACTGCTCACCTGCAGTAAGAGGCGGTTTTTCCGCAAGAATTTCCTTTAAAAGTTTTTAAAAGAGATATTTCCTTCTTGTTAAGATTTTTGCATGTGATCTTAGTTCATTATATGCTTATATATATTTTATTGAGTACCCTATATGAGGTTAGGGTCCAAGAAAAGCTATGAGAAAAGAAAAGAGAAGATAAAGATAAGAAAAGAAAAGGCCAAGGCCTTAAGAAATCCCCAAAAGTTAAGACTTAGGGATTTTAGCACGCAAGGTGCTCGAGAAAATGCCAAGGCATTTACAGATAAGAAAGAAAAGAAAGAAAAGCTATTTTATTTTCTAAGGCCAGTACCCGGCGTCCAAGGGCGTCGTTAAAGAAATCCAGGTGTCCAATTCCAAGGTCTTGGCCCTGGTAGACCAAGGTCTGCTCTATTAGGATTGGTGGCTCGCTACCCCAACCTTTTAGGGAACGCGCATCAGATGGTACTTACGTCTTCAGTGGATCCAAGTGATTATTATTTTCAAGTATATGCTTTAGCAAAGTTTCTAAAGTTTAAAGAGTTTTCAAAAAGTTAAAGAATAGCTAAAGTTTCAAGTTGAGCCAAAAAAAGTAAATCGAGATTTATTAATGCTTGAGTATGCATGTTTTTGAGTTATACATGTTCTTAGTTTTCTTTCAAGCATATAAGTATCTCATATGATTTTCATATTGTTCAAGAAGCATGTTTGCACATTTCGAGATTTTGTGAGCTAGATAGTACTTACTAAGCTTTTTGCTTACTAGTTGCATTTCCTCTTACTGCAGATAAAGGTAAAGGCAAGCAATTCTGAAGGAAGGCGACGAGGCGGTGCTGAGTAAAGTGTGTGTGGTGGCTGATTTTGGAGAGATCTTTGAGACGAGACAATTTAGTTATTTGAATTACAATGTTATAGTTTATTCAAATTTCAAGTTCTAGCTTTATGGAGTTTAGCGAACATTTAAGCTTTGAATAGTTTTACCTGCTCAATTTCTTAGGGTGAAGATTTCATGTCATTTCATTTAGCATATATATCCTTATGATGACATTAGATGAGTAGAAGTGTGAGTAGTTGGAAATATTGATACTTTGTTAGAAATATAGATGCATGTGCCAAGATAGTATTAATTTCTCTTTGAATCAAGTTTTATTGCTTAAATATGTTTAGAAGAGTTGCATTCATATTTCATAATGCTTTAGCAAGGTTATAGAACATGTGTTTGGTGTTATGAATGCATAGGAGTCAAGATTGGTACACACTCTATTGTTAAAGTTCATATAACCTTGAATAGCTTATTTCCTTACGCAAAAGTCCTAATTACAAGTTTATGGATTCATTTTGATTGGCTAAATTGATTGGAAAACTGGCCTAGAGTATAGAAATGGTGTCATGATTCTATTTGGCTCGAAAGTATAGGTTTGGTGGAGTTTTGAAGCAAGTGCCGAAATCTGAAAATTCTGTTTTCAGGCCTATCAGTCGACTGATACAGTATCAGTCGACTGATACCCGAAAGTGGAGTTGGGCGAGGCAAGTTTCAATAAGTTTCATCTTTGGAGTTTTTGAGGCAGAAAGTGTGACATGGTATCATGCATGACTATTAGAGTTAGTATATCATAGATAGATTTAAATTGAGAAGAAAAAAAAAAGATTTCCGCATTCTTTAGTCGTCCATTAGAGTCGAGAAGTAGACAGAAGTAACGATCCGTCTAAGGCAGGAGAAGGCGGGTCGCTACAGGTGGTATCAGAGCAGTTCCCATTCTCCAGCATCACACACACATCAGCATCAACCTTGCCGTCTTCAAGTAAGAAAGTTTTAAGTTTCAGTTTTTCTATTGCTCCTTTACTTAATTACAGTATAGAGAAATGCTTAAGTACTTACTCATATGTGCATAGAACAAGGAAGCATGTTTAATCCCTTAGTATCACGGAATCATGTTTAATCCCTAGAATGGACATTAGGATACTAAGTAAGAAAACAAGTTTGTACCTAGAGATGTAGTAGTGATTTCTTGTTCCCTTATGCATTATTAGATGGCAAGAAGAGGCCGAGCTCCTAATGCAAGGAACGGAACCCCAGTTCAAGATAACAATGAGCCTGCACAGAACAGCCAGACCTGATGGCAGTCATTGCTCAAATGCAAGCTCAGATGACAGAACAACAGAAGATCATCGCCACACTGATGGCAAATCAGCACCCAGTGCCCCCTACACCACCCACAGCAGGAGTGGGAACTCCAGTAGTGGCTGAAGTTCCACCAGTCCCACAAGAGACCCCTGCGGTGAACCGAAGACAAGAAGCATACCTCGTCCAGTGGCAGAGGCTGAAACCCGAAAGCTTCTCAGGCACGACTGAGCCCTGGGATGCCCAGGCTTGGTTCAAGACTTTAGAGAGCACGATGGAGCTTCTTGACTGGCCAGAAGTCGAGAAGGTCAAATGTGCCTCCTTCTGCCTAACTGGAGATGCTCGTATGTGGTGGGAGCGAGTCAAGAGTAAGAGGATAGTCAACCAGATGAGCTGGGCAGATTTCGAGCAAGAGTTCTATGAGGAGTTCTTCCACATGCGGGTTACCAACAAGCACTACGAGGACTTCATGGAGTTCAGACAGGGTAGCCTACCAGTGGGAGAAGCAGTCGCGAAATTCAACAGACTAGCTCGCCTCTGCCCAGAGCTAGTCAGCACAGAGAAGGAGCGAGTCAGACTGATGCTCCGCATGCTGAACCCTGAGATAGCACTCAACGTGAACAGCGGGACGCACCGACCCCAGACCAGCGAGGAGTTGGTCAGTAGTGCTCTAATCTCAGAGCACTACCTGAATAGCATCAAGGCACAGCAGCACAGCAGAAGCCAGTCCTGATTGAGAACAAGACAATAGGAGGCCAGAAGCCTCAGCCAAATAGCCAGAACTGGAAGAACAAGAACCACAAAAGGAAGCAGTGGCCTGGCAGCCAGAAAGGAAAACCAGAGAATAAGCAAGCTAGGTATCCACCTTGTCCTAAGTGTGGGAGGAACCATCCAGGAACATGCCTTTTGGGTGTAACTGGATGCTATTCATGTGGACAAGAGGGACACAGATCCAAAGACTGCCCAAACAAGTTTAAGGACTTCCTCAGCAGTCCGTACAGTATGGAGGCCAGCCTCAGTTACATTACATGCCTACTATACTGGAGGGACCTCAGATCAGTCAGGAGGGTAGGAAGCAGCACCAGTTCCAACCAATGCCAGAGTCTTTGCCCTCACGAAGGAAGAAGCTGCCAGCGCCTCCACGGTCGTAACAGGTCAAATAGTTATTTTTCAGCATTTAGCTACTACACTGTTTGACACTGGGGCGACCCATTCTTTCGTATCAGTACCTTTTGCTAGTAAGTTACAGGTGCTACAGAGAGTTGGGAGTCCAGATTCCTGACAACTCTCCCTTCAGGGGAAATCATGGAATCCACCCAGCGGCTCCGGGCTGTGCCAATCAAGATTTCAGACCGAGAGCTACATGTCGATCTGATAGTCCTTGCGATGCAGGACTTCGACATCATATTGGGCATGGATTTCCTCAGTAAGTACAGCGCTTCAGTGGACTGCCGTAGAAGGAAGGTGGTTTTCAGCCCAGAAGGGGAACCACCATTCGAGTTTCAAGGAGCCCCAAGGAGGAAGACTCAGAAATTTCTCTCAGCCTTGGCAACCCACCAGATGCTAGAGCAAGGGTGTGCTGGTTTTCTAGCACACATAGTGGAATCAGAAGCAAAGGAAGAACTCAAGCAGGAGAATGTACGGGTAGTCTGTGAATATCCAGAAGTGTTCCCAGAAGAATTGCCTGGACTACCTCCCAACCGAGAAGTGGAATTCGAGATCGAGCTAGTGCCCGGTACCGGTCCGGTCTCGAAGGCCCCATATCGTATGTCTCCAGCAGAGTTGAAGGAATTACAAGAGCAACTCCAGGAGCTACTAGACAAGGGCTTCATTCGCCCGAGTCATTCACCCTGGGGAGCTCCTGTACTTTTCGTCAAGAAGAAGGATGGGTCTATGCGTCTGTGCATAGACTACAGAGCTCTGAACAAGGTGACCATCAAGAACAAGTACCCCCTTCCTAGAATAGATGATTTATTTGATCAACTCAAAGGGGCTACAGTGTTCTCGAAGATAGACCTGCGTTCT